>JAFELO010000637.1:178194-298373 GCA_017140195.1 Eumaeus atala | reverse complement strand
AACGCCGGTGCGGCGTTGAGCCGCCCTACTGGGGATGCGGGCGGTCCCGGGTGCCATCTGGGAGGGTGCTTCCGGCTTCTTGCCGGTCACGGTTGGCGCTGGTCGCTGTTGGTTGGTGGCTGTTGCATCGGAGTTGATGTTGGGGTCGCCTTTCTTACCCCTGCCCCTGCCGCGTCTCGACTTACCCTTGTTCGCTGATGGTGCGTGCGCGGAGTGGGGCCGTTCGCCGGCGCCATGAGATGCGGTTGCTCGGGGGTGGAGGAGGCACATGGGCATCGGCTGTTGTAGTCGTAGCCCGTTCGCCTAGTGTCGGTGTGGTAGTAGAGGCCGTTCCGGCACGCTTGTTACGGGCCTCGTGCTTAAAGGCCTGACAGTTCCTGTTGTTGGCAGGATGGGCTCCGCTGCAGGTGGCAGGAGCATCCTTGGGATGAGGGCATTCCTTAGCCGCATGTTCTTCGCCACAGCGTACGCAGGCTATGTTGCGGTGACAATTGTGGCTCGAGTGCCGAAACTTCTGGCACCTATGGCACTGAGCCGGGCCACGGAGGCTGCGCCAGGCTTCCACTACGATCCCGTCCATGCCCAACAGGCTGTTGACAGCATAGATGTCGGGGATCGTAGTCGCCGTCCTTTTAATATATGCCAGGTGGATACACCCCGGTCTCCCCTGGCGGGCACGTATTGGTCGGACATACTCGGGCTCAAACCCGATGTCGATGAGGGCGTCGGTTATTTCTTCCGGGTTGGTGTCCGCAGGAAGGCCTCTGATAGCGATTTTGACGCTCTTGTCCGCCGGGAGCGAGTAGGAAAACCAAGAGATTCCCTCGTCGCGTTCGAGATCGGAGAGGTATCTCTGTGTAATGCGATACTCGCTCTCGTCCCTCGGCGTGAAGCGTACACCCTGCCCGTAGGGGCGGCCGCTAATATTATGTCCGAGCCGGTCTCGGAGCGCTTGAAAATGGCGTGTCCAATTAGGTAGGCGCTCGACTATGAGTGGAGGGTACCTCGAAATATTTTTCGGCGGCATGGCCCCACTCGAGCCGGGCGCGCTGATTGGTTGCTGCTGTTGCTCTGACGTCGATGGTGGGGGTGTTGTCGCCGCCACACTTGCGTACGTGTTGGATGACTTCTTCACCGGGGGCGAACGAGCATCAGTTCGTGCTGCCGGTGATGTAGAGCGTGCCCGCTTTTTCAATGCTTTTAGTCGCTTACCAGCGTCGGCGGTGAACTCGCCCTCTGCATCTATGATGCCGAGCGACTGCTGGTAACCGACCATGGTACGTAGGAACTCTGGAGCGTGTAGGTATTTCCTGTAGTTATTAATAAAAGCAGCCCAATCCAATTCGCTGTGTGGCGTTTGCACGGACTCGGCCTCGCGCCCGGGGGGCGCCGGAACGCGTACAGGCGAATGGACATCAGTGTCCATCGCGCTGCATGCCGGCGCCGGCTCGGTGCATGGCGTGTGCGGTGCACTCACGGCGGGGCTGGTGCGGGGCTTACTCACCTGCTGGCTGGTGTGCAGCTGGAGTTTGGCGGTGGAGGATCGGGTTCCGCTCCTGATCCTCGGGTCTCTCGGGAGCGAGCGGGTTGATGACGTGGACGAAGCTGAGGAGGTCCAGATGCGGGCGGGGGGCCCGTGGTCGGTAGGCAGCGACATTTTACTATGAGGAGCACTTACTCATACCGAGCCGGGTGTTGTCCCCCGCGATCCTTGTGGCGTACTGTTGAGGCGAGGCGCCGCGACGTCACGGCGACTGACTTCAACAATAGAGAGTTCCGGCACGCTTGGCGTTTAGGTCCTGAAAAGGACAGCTATAGCGTGCTGGAACGGATCCGTGCGGTTGTGCGAGTGAGATGAAAACTGAGGGCACTTGGTATCACTGTTTTCCTTGTTCTTCTTCTTCACTCACTGAACTGGTCAATCCGATGAATAGGACGGAGCAGAAGCTCCTAAAGTACTGACCATATCACCATGGATAGCATTCGGTGCTAGCCCCTTCTTATGAAAGTACTTAATGACGTCACGCGGCTCGATTTGCTCCATTTGCACAAACTGTGTCCGATTGCTTTGTAGAAAATTCATAACATCACAACTAATTAATGCACACGTTTCGAACCGAATAATGTGGGTAGATTTGATTTTTAGAATTGAGTCCATCTGAGTTAGGCCGAGTACTTTTCAATCAATTTATCCTCCTTAATGAGAAAGGGTTTTGACATTATTGTCTATTTCGTATGAAACTCATATGAGCATAGTATATATCTAATATTAGTTACTGAACAACGTTAGACAGAATATAGATTATAGATATAAATATACGAGGGTGGATCTAAAAGTTCGTGGCCTAACCTACATGGAGCTATGACATCTTTTTAAATCTACCGTCATTTGTTAGTATGTGTCATATTGATTTATTGTGCGCAGTTTCATTCCGATACTGCACAATATAAATTTTCTGTGATTATTTGTTTGAAGCAATCTGACGCAATTTTCAATAATGGAGAAAATTGAACACCGTGCAGTCATTAAGTACCTCAATGAAAAAGGCCTATCACCAAAAGACATCCATCAAGATATGGTGAGTACTTTGGGGCAGTCTGCTCCATCGTATTCAAGTGTCAAGAAGTGGGTAGCTGAGTTTAAGCGCGGTCGTGAGAGCATTAAAGATGATCCTAGGAGTGGAAGGCCTACATCCTCTACCACGAACGAAAACATCGATAAAATTTGTGATCTCGTACTGGGTGACCGACGTTTGACCATTGGTAAGGTAGCTGAGATAACAAACATTGGTTATGGCCGGGTGCAACACATAATAACGGAAGAGTTGGGGTTCCATAAGGTTTCTGCTCGCTGGTTCCCGCGGTTGCTTTCAGCTGAACAAAAACGAGTTCGATACACAATTTCGCGAGACTGTTTGGAACTTTTTGAGACTGATCCCGAGGACTTTTTGTCTAGATTTGTTACCATGGATGAAAGCTGGGTTCAGCACTATACTCCTGAATCAAAGCAAGAATCCAAACAGTGGAAAAGATCAGACTCTCCTACACCAAAAAAGGCTAGAGGTCGTTTTGTCGACTAACAAGGTCATGGCTTCTGTTTTTTGGGATGCGAAGGGCATTATTTTTGTAGATTATTTACCGAAAGGTCAAACTATAAATTCTAGTTATTATTGTAACCTTTTACGAAGACTCCGGAAAGAAATAAAAGAAAAAAGGCCGGGAATGTTGCGTAAGAAAGTTTTGTTTCATCAAGACAATGCACGTGTTCACACTTCGGTTGAAACAATGTCTGTAATCCATGATTGTGGCTACGAATTGCTGCCCCACCCACCTTATTCGCCGGATTTAGCCCCCTCGGATCATCATTTATTTCCAAATTTAAAAAAACATGTGGGTGGCTCGAAATTTTCGACCAAAGATGAGGTGATAGTCGCAATAAACGATTATTTCGCCGACCTTCCGGAATCTTTTTTTTCGAGGGGATAAACAAGTTGCAGGTCAGGTGGAAGAAGTGTGTTGAACTAGATGGAGACTATGTCGAAAAATAAAAATATATTTAGATCCACTTTTCTTCCATTTTCTTGGTCGGGCTTAGAACTTTTAGATACATCCTCGTAGAATATAGATAGATAGAAAACGGGCGTAAACAGCACTACCCGGAGAGAAATCTCTAACACAATTAGCGATGCGAAAAGGTGGCTTTCCTGTCGTGTCGTTGCGTTTCTGGATAGTCGCATTGGCCTACTATTCGTATGGCCTCGTATTGGCTGCACAAGGATAATGTGTGAACATATTCTTTTTTGCGCTGATGTCAACGGTCAATGGTTAACATTTTTTTAATTTTTATTTTTGTCTTAATTAGACTGACACGATCGTGGAGGTACCTCTCGTTCTCATGAGACCGCCACATCGTTCTCGTGCACAAACAGCAAACTTCCGTGCGGTTACAGTTTCCGGTAGTCCCTTTTATGGGGAAAGGGGAAGAGTAACCCATCTGCAAAGTAACACTTAAGTAATGGTGCTAAGTACTCCCACAAGGGAAATGTCCCTTGTATAAGTAATGATTTATTTGCCTCTTATACTATATAAAAAAGGTATTCCCACTCCCGTTGGACTCCTGCCATGAAATACAAGTAACCATACCAACCATCTCCCACCTCGGAAACCCTGGCGGCGCCTTGCGTCTATTGTATCTGAATGAAAGAGTCAGCATTATTATATCTAATATCGGAATTCTTTAGCGTTAGATTATCAGTAATAAAGATAATTGATAGCAGCTGAGGTACGGCGACACAGAGACACGACACGGCGCGTGTTCGTGTGTTGCGTGTGACGCTCGCAGCAGATCACATGACGTGCGCCGGCCGCTCGAGTGCGACACTCCTTCCACTGCACGGGCCACTACTGTTAGTGGCAGGAAATGTTTTTACCTTCTCCGATATTACCTCATTTTTATAAATAACATTTTCAGGGTTTCATACCTCAAAAGAAAAACGGAACACTTGTCTGGATCTCCTAGCGTCTGTCCGACTGCTTAAAGACTGAATAATTTATAACTGTATCACAGAACAAAAACTATCACACATATTTGTAGGTCCTGAATGTAGATAGTAGAACTCATGCTTATTTTACATATAAACAAGGACAGAAATTCTATGATTTTGAAGTTTCCTTCTTTACGAGGCCCAGTGGCACCACTCAATATAGGAGGGGATTACTCCAGGTAGGCATTAATGCATCATAATCATGAAACATTTAAGCTCAACAAATTACAT
Source organism: Eumaeus atala (assembly GCA_017140195.1). Lineage (NCBI taxonomy): Eukaryota > Metazoa > Arthropoda > Insecta > Lepidoptera > Lycaenidae > Eumaeus > Eumaeus atala. The sequence continues at coordinate 293,598 of JAFELO010000637.1, read as the reverse complement.
TAATTATGTTGTTTTTAGCGCTCCTTGCGATAAGACCACACTTAACTCCAACTGTGGCGTGAGTTCAATGACTAGTAATTGCATAGTGTTATGGCACAGCGTGTCGTAACTGTTAAGGCAAACTACAATAACGGCGAGAGTTAATAGTTGCCAACACAAATAATACAATAAATTTATATGCAGGGTATTAAATCAAAAGTGTTTAAATTGAGAACTATTAATCCTAAAGCTATATTTATTCTATATTTTTTTTACATTTTCGCATTATATATACCTGAATTTATTTTACTGCTTATGATAAGATTTTTTACATATTTTATTGTTATAATTGTATTTTTGTTTACTATCCATGGTATAATAATAATAATCTATGACCTTATCACACCACGTTATTAGTAATTAACTGAAGAATTTTTCCGCCAAAAGAAGTTTGTTCCCTGGTTTGGGCTGGGGTTCATATGAGATTTGGGATAAAATATTTTTACTTCATTTCAGATAGCAGGTTGAGGACGGCAGACGACAGTCGATTGAAGTCTGTTCATCAGGTGGCAATAATAACAAATATGTCACAACAAATATTTATTAGATAATAACATTGGTAACATTACATTTTATAAATTATAAATAACAACACATTCATAAACGTTGTACGTTAGACATTATATGCGTTAGACCGAAAAAAGCAAAGCTAAAGAAAATAATTGTTAAAATCTATTTTAATAGATAGCCGTGAACTCGTTGATACTCGGAAAAACTTAAAGCTGTATTTGCAACGTCGTCGTTACAAACTCCATGATTTTTGTTTACTTAAAAGTCCTTAAATCGGGCTTTCTAAAGAAGTTTTCACAACAAAAACTACTTATTAATTTAATTACACTCTTGTATTTTCATTTTGATTCTGTCTGATCTGTCAGAACATCAACACACATCGCATGACAAATGTTATCCATCCGATAAATATTAAAAATACAAAGTACTTGTGAGCGAATAATTTGTATACTTTTGAGAGTTTACAGATATCAAACTGCACCACACAAATACCTTCTGAATGTTATATCAAACTATAACAAAAAGTTAGCACTTTAAGTAAACTATGCAATATAGAAATTTGTTAAATATAAGTTATAATGTCTGGAATAAAATTGTATCAAACAAGGTTACCTACAGCCTTGTTTGATACAATATTGTTCCAGATTTAATTTGTATGCATGTGTTTATTTACTACATACTACTGTAAAGTGACTACGCTTTATCTTAATATTAGTGAATGTTAAATCTTTAATTGCTACAAAAAGCACATAATTAATATTATACTTTACCGAATACCAATTAAACCTATAACATTTTATAGTGGGTTATTTTTACAAAATATTCTTATATAAATAAATAATTTTATCTATGTTGATCATAGGTGCCGTACAAGCCTCAGCATATTAACTATATAACAATATATTTTAAATAATTTTACTTTGTTAGTTGTTTATATAATGTGCATTATTTATTTCTTCAGTACATAGAAATATATTTCTTCAAGCATAAACGAGTGTTAATTGCACAAGGAATGTAACTTATGTATCTATAGGAGTATAGTGGAAATATGGGTTTAGCAAAGCTAACATGTAATGTACACGTCATGTACTGAAAGAGTAAATGTAAGTTCTACTTTAACCTATTAGGTTTGTGTACGTATGAATGTGTCTCACTGTCTGTGCATAGTGTACTATGCTTGAAAATGATTCGAACACGAGACAGCAGCAGTCAGCGCTGTGGACTAGTGGCGTGTGTTGAGGATAAGGTTGCAACGCCAGCACCGGTCGTCATCAGTATCGGTTTCGCCATTATGAACCATCAATTTACATTTTCAATTTAAATAATTCAAATAAATATCGATAAATATGGAAATTTATCATTAAAACCGTCGCTATTACAGAATGTCGATAATTTTAGCACCCGGATATAGTTTTTGATGTTAGAATAACCTTGTTCCATCCCTTACTGTGGACAAGCTTCGCGTGTGTGGTGTGGACCCGTGGCTTGTGAGTAGGCATGCGGCGTGTGAGGTCGTGTACTTGTATTGTATGGCCTACACGTTGAAGCGCGTCTCGGAGCCGTCGGCGAGCATGAGCGTGACGGTGCGCGCGTTGGTCCACACGAGGCGCGCGAGGCGGGCGGGGTTGAGGCGCGCCACGTCCGCCATAGGCGCCGTGCTGTAGCACTTGACGCAGCGGGTTTGCGCGGCGCCCAGCCCGAACATACCTGATACCATGAGTTATACAATATTAATAAAGGTGCGCTTTGTAGAGCAAAAACACGAATTAGAAGATTTTCTCTTATTCATCTGATCAGAAAGAAATAGACTTAAAAGCTTCGATTTATTTAAAAAAAAAAATTGGAATGTGAAAGGAGGTATTTGAAATTCGGTAAGAGTTGAAGATTATTATTATTTTTTAATAGAATAGGGGGCAAACGAGCAAGCGGAGCCTTTTTACGACTACCGATACCGTACCGTATTGTGTGAGCGAGAGTTAACTCCCCGGTCGTGCTAGCCCAATTTCGTTGCATGGCACAACCGCCGCCTATGCAGCATAGCACTACGGCTACCTAAATAGAAGAATGGAGAAGCAGTCCTGAAAGCTAATATTTACGTATAATATATGAGAATACTTGCACCCATTTCGATTCCAGAGCAGTAAAAGATTAAATTAATGAAACAAATTAATACACGCACTACGTTACGGACATATGTATGGTTTGTTACACTCGTCAATCGAAGTGTCAAATGTCAAAAATCTATTATGCCATCGTATTTGACTGATAGTTTTTTTTTTTTTTGGAAAAGATTTCACATAGTTTCACAGTTGCCACAGTGTGTACGAAGCCGTTTTTTATTCATTAGAATCGAAATTAGATCTTTAAGCGCTGCATTGAACTAAAGTGATAAATATAAGAGGTACCAAGTGTAATCTGTCAGAATGAAATGCGGCTATTAAATCTCAATGCAATAGCTGTGGTAAAACAGTGGGCCAAGCCTGTCCTACCTGCCGTGCTCTGCCAGAAGGAGAGGCGGTTGTCAGAGGTGGCGTAAGAGACGAGGTAGCGACCGTCGGGGCTGAAAGCGCAGGCCGTAACCGCGCCGCCGTGCGCCGCCAGAGACTGGCAGCGGCCCGCACGCAGCTCGTAGATCGCTAGCTGGCCCGTGTGCGAGCCCACTGCCACAACACCATCATTCATTACTGCTCATGGACCGAAATTCGGTTACGGCACCACCAGTACCAGTACGGTCTACAGATAATGTGTACTAGTGTACACATTATCTGTAGACCTCGCAGTAATCTGAAGCACCTATCCGATCCCCCTTGTCGATCCCTCGCTCGTCCTGTTATGTCAGTACGTCGGTGCACTACTACAGAGAGCCGACATAACATCATCCAGCCGGATCTACAGATATTGTAACCGAGACATATATAACATACAAGATGATACCTATTTGATACAAAACCAGATAGATATACGTAAAGTATAATTACATGAATAAAACATAAATAACCTGCTTGATCTAACAGTGGAATTCGTTGAGTCGGCACACACGCGTATTTATATACACGTATATGAGAGTGTATATCTGTGTGTGTGTATATCTGTGTATGTGTATTCGCTGATTTGTGTCAGATTTGTTCGCGTGCTTAAGTGTGTCTTTATAAACGAAATTTAATTAATTTTTGGGAGTATTTTTATATTATAAAGGCAAACGAGAAACCGAAGCCTTTTAAAGTCTACCGACACACATGAACATCTGAATAATTACTATGATGATGTGTTTGCACTCCTTTCCTCCCCCCTCAGTGGGCAAGAAACGACAAATTGAATTAAAAACTATAACAGTCGATTTTACTGATGTATCTAAACGAAACAGTTTCAAGTTCTGCATCAAGTAGTCCCTACTCCTCCTTTATGCGAAAGTAGTGAAAGATGAAAGGAGGGCAACGCATCGGTATAGTAATTATGTATAGTAAGTCTGAACCTGCTATCCTCCGGGTGGCGGGGCAGTGCGACACCTGGTTGTAGCGGCAGATGGCCGGGAACACCTCGCTCAGCCCCTTGCTCTTCAGGTGCGACTGGTCCACGCAGTGTAGAATTATGTCCATCACCTAAAACATTACATCATCAGAATAAAAAACCGCAATCAAATCGAATGCTCTTTTTTGGAAGCCACAGACAGACATACACAAGTATAAATGTGCGCATTTGTGCATATATTAACGCATCGCAGTGATAAATCACGCGTCGTAGTTGTGTTGTGACGCGTCGCAGTGATGTTTCAGACACCGTAGTGAGGCGTGACGCGTGTCATTGAAATGCGACACAACTCACCTCTACTAGCAGCTCGGCGATCTCAGGGTGCATGCGCTCTATGAGCAACTCAAATCCGCGCAGCACCTCAGCGATGCCGCGTTGCAGCGCCGCGGCGGCGGCGGAGCGCTGGCGGGTACGCTCGCGACGCGGGCCACCTCTCGCGCCACCGTGGTGATGCGCAACGCGTCTCATTTATATGCGACACAACTCACCTCCACTAGCAGGTCGGCGACCTCCGCGTGCATTCGCTCTATGAGCAGCTCAATTCCGCGCAGCACCTCAGCGCGCCCGCGCTGCAGCGCCGCAGCGGCGGGCGGTGGCGGAGCGCTGGCGGGTGCGCTCGCGACACGAGCCACCTCTCGCGCCATCGTAGTGATGAAAGCTGCTGGTCTGGAAACAAGATGCATTTTTTGATAGACCATGCAGGTACGAGGGTGTATATGTAGGCAGAATATTTAATTATATGATATATATGAAACAAAATAAGAAAGTCAGTTTATTTTAAACACAAACGCATTTCTTTTCATATTACCATTTGGAAACGGATACAGTCTTCTACTTTTATTTGTGACGAAAAATTTTAAATATTACTATTAGAAGAAAATATTTATAAAACTGGCGGTAGCTATGGATGTAAGTGCATGAAGGGGTGCTCACCTAGCAGTGGCTATAAGCGTGAGCGCGTGTCTGGCGGTGCGGCACGAATCGGCGTGCGGCGTGAGCGGCAGCCCGTAGGTCATGGAGGGCACGAGCTTGTCCGCGTCGGAGCACAGCTCAAGCAGACCGAGCAGCACGTGACTGACGTCGAGGTAGGGCTCCCACACGGCGAACCCGCGGCCCAGCAGATCCACGGCAGCGCGGCGCAGCGGCGTGTGTGCGGGCAGGCGCGGGCTGCCCGGAGACAGCAGTAGGTGAGTCAGCGCCAGTGCCGTCAGACGCGCCAAATTGTTGGATGCGCTCAGGGTGAACCCTGCAAACACAAGTACATAGACACGTACAGGCGTATACACATGCTTACACGCACATACACAGGCCAAAGTACTGGCTTGAGCAGACGTATGCACGCAAACATCCAACGTCGCGGTAATAAAATTGACAGTACTTGGAAGTGAAAAAATGTACATTTTAAATAAATTTGATGTAATATAAATTAACAATTTTATGACTATTAACTATCAATTAACCGTCGAAAAGTTCAGTAGATTTTGAGGCAAATGATCACATACACACAGCTTCTTGGGACTTTGTTTTATAATAAGCACAGATATGCTTACACATTCCAAACATGTGTATGTAAGTATATCTTGTGCGAGCTAGTTACACATGCTGTGAACACATCGCGGCGCGTTACCTTCCACGATGGAGCTCTTCCTGCTGTCGCCGTCCCTGCGCCGCTTGTTACCGGCGGCGCCTGCAAGTAACGGGAACACTATGAACCCTCATCAGAAATCTCTTTTTCTTGTATTATATTACCTACGACGCCCACGAACATCGGCATAATTGTTCCGATGCGTGGCCCCCCTTTTCACCGCCCACCCCCAACGGGTCCCTGGCTACTTGCAAACCTGCACGAAACGCGAAACCGTAGGTGTCACTTTACGGCGGTATCAAGTGAGCGAGTGGTACCTCCCCTGTCGTGCCGCCTTAATTCCGTTGCATAGGACGATGTAGTGTCTTGCACAATGTATGGCTACCTCCTCCTGTCCAGCATGGCACTACCTCTTACGAAAATTCCCTGAATCGCCTTGCAACTATGATACTATTTCATGTGTGCGTGATACATGGCATATACAAGAATCGTAATTTTGTTACATTACTTTATTTACAAACAATTACTAAATATAATACTGAGTAAATTGTGTGTTGTTGTTTTTGTTATTGCTATTTCTTTGTCCCAGTTGATTTAATTACATCAGTATGAGTGACATGTAAATACGAGAAGTGTCACGCAAATCGTGTAATAATCGTGTGTGCGAAAACAGTATAGCAACGATTTATTCTGTTGTCGCTGCATTCTTTCATGAAAAAGTGAAAGGAAATAAAAAGAAAATATTTTTATACAAAATAGAATTCTTAAAAATTTCTTATTTTATTTCAAAGCAATATTCTATCACTGGTTAAACCTTGGCCTAGACCTTACCCACCTCCACCCATGCTCTTGCCCACCTCTTGGTATCTCTGTTCTCCAACGTGCAATTCTTGACTACACATTATTTAAGTGCCCTCTCGTTATTTCACTCTCCCCTTTCTGTACCCTGACATCACAAAACAGAACTTGTCATCGACCTCGTCAGTGCTGTTTAACTCGATGCAGCCCTGTCGTTACCTATCCTTCCTCTTCGCGTGCCATGTATGCGCAAATGTCCTCAATTGCCTAAAATTCTGTTCCATTGCGACCAAATCCTAGTGATAGAATGGGCCCGCTGTCGTTCATTTTTGTACAAGTCACATTCCCACAGTACATGGTCTCTGGTTGTAGCTTCATGACCGCGAGAGACTTGGCCTAAACCTCAGAAGAACTGGCAACGCAGACTCAGCGGGTTTTTAATTTAAAATTGTGGTTTAAATTTTTTTAAAACAATAATTTACAATTATTAACCTGCGATTAAACAGCCTGCAAGGCTTATTCCCATGGTGTGGTAAATTCAGCTTCAATAAATTCTCTTACTGGGGAATATTTTTTACCACACAAACGCTTTATTAGCAGTTTTTTTAATGTACTAATAGGGATGTTCGGGATTAATGCGAGTAGCAGGAGATCGGTTGCCTTGGCGTTCATTGAAAGAGGCCAATGTCCAGCAGTGGACCGATAATGGCTGATAATGATGATGATAACGAAGAGATATATTAACAGAGCCTCACTGGTCTAGTGGTTAGCGCTTCCGGCTTCCCTTCCGATAGTCCCGGTTAGTACCTCGTCATGTTCCAATGGGTTTTTGTAACTTAAGAACATTTTCTGTGAGTTGTTGGAAGAAAAACATCGTGAGGAAATCCGGTTTCGTGTATTCGAATTCAACTGAACCTGCTATATTTTCCCTTCTGGGTCTGAGGAGGTCAGATGGCGGTCGCTCTGTGTAAAATCTGGAGCACTTGTCAATCATCTGACAGGCATAGGGACGAATTTGAAGACTAATAGATATAATAACAGCATGCGCCCTAAGTGCCTACGCTCGTAAGGACCTTCACTAGCGATGTCCTGCCCGAACTCCGCGCCGATGACGCCCAGCAGCACCACGGCGGTGGTCTGCTGCCGCTTCAGCTCGGCCTTGGAGGAGGGCTTGCGCACCAGCTCCTCCTCCTCCTCCTCGAATTCCTCCTCAGGCTATAAAATAACCGAAAATTACGACACCATAGGGCTGCCAACTACAAAATTAACAAAAAGCCAAGACGAGTCAGATGAAAAAAAAAAGACAATGAGAATCCTTATTCTAGTGGCTTAAACTGACTTTCTTTCTCTTATTACTAAACTAAAGGCTATGTTCTCGCGTTTTGTACAGTCGTGTGTCGCTTACGTCTTTGGTGATCTTCTCAGCGGGCTCCTTCTGCGCGGCGTGCGGGTTGATGCTCTCCGTGTGAGTGTACAGAGGCAGGTACTGCGCCCAGTTGTCCACCAGCGATTTGCGCCCTTTGGGGCCCAATCTGTCGAGGCACGGCTAGTACTTAGTATTTTTATATGTTTATGAAACAAATATAGTGGTTACTGGTGATAACGTTTAAGAGTATACACATAATCTCTTGACCATTTAAAAATTGTGTCACACCATCCAGACATTTCTAAAACTAATCACATATAAGAAATAGAAATTCCATAGAGCGGACTCACAGTATCAAGCAAAAACTGCTTCCTGTGTTATCAAAAAAAATAAAAAAAAATACGCGTATACTTTAGACCAAACCGATGTAAAATTCTTTAGGTTATACGAAACGTGTCTCTCTTGCTAATACAGTAATAAACTCGACTTCGTTTATATCGTTTTCGTAACGCCCTCTTCACATTCACCACATTACACAAGCGTGCGTAAAGAGGTTTTACATTGCGTCCACTCTGTCATTGTAGCACGTGAGGCGTCTTGTTCCGTTTCCTTCCAAATAATAATATAAGATTTCTAAAAGAATATTTGTTATGTCAATATAATTATTGCAGAACATGCATATACATAAATTATGCAAGATGAATTTTGAACAGTTGAGTGATTTAAATAAAAAATCGTTTTGAGCTCTCACATGTGCCGTAAATCGAAACATCATCGTCCAATTAAAACTAACACCAATACATATTGTTTAGACGTTTGTGTAACGCAAACTGCTTTGAACGGGAGGTTTTATTATTGAAAAGTTCATGTACAGAAACATAAAAACGAAAAGATTAAACTTTGAATATTCTGGTACAAAGGTATCTACTACTCATACTATATAGAAATTTCTTTCACTACTACTGCTGCATGAATTTCCGCCCCGACTACTGGAAAAATTACATATAATGCAATACTTGTTAAGGCATACAATTAATTTTAGAAATAATATCAATCAATATTAAAAGAATAATATATAATAATAAAATACATATCATACAGAAATAAGTAATATATACGATTTTTTAAACATACAAAATACTATAAACATTTGTGGCCGATAATTTTTACTAAAAATTGGTACCAGCACAAATATACAAAATATTTCAATAAACATTCAATGCTTTGAATTATTTTACGCAATGACAATAATTATACGCGGTTTCTAAATTATACTGTCACGTGTTAAATTATTGCGATTTTTAGAATAACATTAAATTGTTTTCTATTACGACGTATAAATTATCCATTCTCCCCGTTAGCCTTCCAGTAGAAAGTTCAAAAACATCTGAACAGTTGTGCCTAATTTATTTGTGAATCAGGTATCTGTACGAGGGTTATTTTAGCTCTTCTAATTGCAGTGGCCTCTGACTGAGACACAGACGACCAGTGATGGAGACAAGCCCGAAGAGAAACAAAAACGTGTCATAGGAAACGTGTGGCACGCAAACATATGTTTTAACCTATAATGCACGTCCCTCCCGTGGGTACGGAGCCCTCAGCGTACGAGTTCCAATCGCACTTGGCCAGTCTAACTTTTTTTAATTTTTGGTTTATGTGATTTGTTCTATCTGTAATGTGGATGATACATCAATTAGTATTCTTCTCTTTGCTGTGACTATTCTTGTTCCAGATCACATTGATGCAGTAGGTATTTTCGTTAAAAAGTAGTAGTTAATGCTTGTTGGACCGACCTGCTGAGCTCGGCGAGCAGCAGCGCCTGGGACGCGTCGCGCACCTCGAGGCAGTGGTGCTGCCACCTGCGCGCCAGCATCTCCACCTGCGGACGCTTGAAGCTCTTCGCACCTGCAACATCATAGCTCTAGGCTTACACCCGCACGTGTAGATGATACAAATTATGTTCGACGAGTGACCAATTTGGATCCCTCTACAAAATGTAATCCTTTCTAAGATGGTTCGCTAGCCAAATAACGCACACTTAAAATCGCTACAGAAATTGCAGTTATTGATTATCCTGTCCAATTAATCAAACATATTGACCAATAAACGAGAATTCGATTATTTATTATTAAAACTGGCCCCTAAAACATTAAGCAGTTTGTCGTAGCTACAGTAAAACTGACGAATGAGTCAAACCTATCAATTTTGACCAATTCGTGGCCCATTAAAATATCCTCAGATGCTCTGCTAGCGGCGAAAATCTTCTGAGACGGGGTCACATCGAGTTACAATTTTACGTTTAGAAAATTTAGAAAATACTAATAGATTTTCTGTGCTCTTATGCGTGTGGTCCAGATATTGTTCATGCCCTTTTGAAGTGCATAACATTCCGCACTGCTTTCCTTTGTAAAATATAACTTCAGTTCGTCAACGAATAGCAAACATCGCATATTACACTGGATGGCCATTAATCACAATTAGTTCATAGATCACGATGAGGGCCCAAATAGGCACATTGGCTTCACTAGAATGTATAAAACTAGTAACACGCTCTGCTTCGCCCATGAATATTTGCCGAATGATCTTAACAAATTTTGTCTGACAACCTTCCTCGGCAATAGTTCCATTTATGGGTGAAAACCGCATGAAAATACATTCAATAGATTTTGAGAAAATCGATCACTTAGAGGCTGACGGATTTTTGTAATAAGTATAGACGTAGAGAGTTGGATTAGAGCGAACACGTTCTAATTGGATTGACTGAACGCGGTCTTTGAAATAATCGGCTAAATATCTTAACACTGCAACAATTACACCTAGTAAGACAAAAAAATTAATTAAGAAAATTTATTTAGAAAACAATTATTTATTCAGTCCAATAATTTTTAAAAGTTGAAGTAGGCAACGTCAACCTGCTTTCTTCAATGTCCTGTATTGTAGTTGTTTAAAATTGATAGGATTCCTGGTAGTATCCGCGGGCGTGGCCCCGTGCTGCGAGTCGGATGTTAAGGACTATCGAGAAGCGAAATAAACATAAACCCTTAAAATGTAGTAATGGTAGCCCAATAGACCCTATTGTTATTTACTCTAGGTTTATTACCACCCTTGAAAACTGGTATTTTCATGATTTTCATCATCAGCCTGGCGATGTCCACCGCTGGACATAGGTTTCCCCCCATAGAGCGCCTTAGTTCCTATATAATATTATCATGACAATTTAAAATTCTAATGGTCACAGTAAGAGAAGAGGGATGTGTACAAAAATCAAATGGAATTAGTGAGATAACAAAGTTTTGGCTTGTTATTCGTCGTACCGGCGGCGACAACTTTATCAGGCAGCAGCACGCAGTGCAGCGTGGCCAGCAGCGACCAGCCCTGCTTGATGTGCGCCTGCTGAGCGGCCAGCTGCTCCTCGCGCTCCTCGTCGCCAACCCACGAGGAGCCGCGGGTGGTGGGTCTGAAACATCACTCTCTTACTAAGAGACTGTGCTACGTCGAATATATATGTAATAGAATAGAATATATTTAACTTATTTTTCGTGCCTAACAACGTATTTTTTGATAAAAAAAGTATTATCATATTCATTCTGCAACTGAATATTTATTGTATTTTTATTTTATTTTCAAGATACAAAACAGACAAATAGAATATTCACTAACCAAAATTTTTACCACAAATGTATAATATAATACACAAATAAATAGATTAAATAAATGCTCTCTCGTAGCGCGGCTACGCGTCACTACAAGCCCATGGCTACGAGTTCGTGTCACTGTAATTCGATGGTTTTAATTTTTCACTGTTATCGGCAGTCCCTATGACCCTATGAATGTATAATTTTTGTTTTTGGCATCGCCCAACTATCGATAATTCCATGGGCAAATTGACAAACGAAGACCGTAGCTTAAACAATACGATGATCTGCCAACCTCCATCGTGGAACTTTAATGATAACTAATCGGGACTAACTCCCATGGGCGCTGCGTCTCGGTGCAGATACCCACATGCAACCTGGTGAAAGGTGTACTCTAACGTACCATTTAATATTAACCAGCAGTACGACAGTACCTGTGTATTTTCCTGACGGCCTCCTGCTCGGGCACGAAGCTGGCATTGCTCATAGACATGAGTGTGTTCGCTAGAGCCACAATGGAGAGCAGATGGTTGGTGGTCAATGTGGTACTCAACTCCCAGTGAAGTTTAGAAGAGAACAGCCTGTAAAATGTATATTAAATTTATATTTTGGTTATTGTATAAGGGAACAACCGTACAGTTGCAGCCTTTTGATCACTATCAACTTCTCTTCCTCTCCAGAGCACATACACTTTACGGCAGTAGCTCCCACAAATTTTGTGGAATAACCTTGTCATGGTTGACAGTTAGTCATCGTGTGATACGCTTCTTATACTTTTGTTATACCTGGTGAGTTTCTCCTGGCGCAACAACTCGACAGGCAGGTTAGAGTTAACGAGTAGGGGGTCGTCGGGCGCCTTGGCGCAGGCCTCCGCCCAGCCGCCCAGGCGCGTGGGCAGCTGCACTGACATGTGGCCGTGGCGGGAGACCACACCGAAACACACTGGCACCTGAAAGAAGCCAGATATAATACTAACATGTTATCTGACGATTGGTTAACAACAAGAAAGGACCTTATACCGCCTAAATTAGGGATTAGATAACATAACTTATTCAATTAATTTAGATTAATGAACTTAGCTACTGTACTGAGGAAAAAGAATTGTGGTGCTCCCGGCACATTATAGTACGGATTACCCTTAAAGACCCGTTAAAACCACCGCGAGTGCCATCAACACCGCCTTTGGCAAGGTAGCCCGGAACTATAAATGATCAAAGCACCTCGATGGCTAGTTAATCTTCTAAGGGTCCAACACCATCTCCACACAGGTGTTACCCTGCACAACAGAACTATCCCACTTACTTTGGGAGAGTGCGTTAGGGTGAGATTTCCTCGCTTCTTGCCCTACGAGGAAAAGCGCCTCCTCCACCAGCTCTTTATTGGCCTATTCTTCTTATAAGAGAGAACATATAGCCACTATCACTTAATCTTTCTTGGGCTGGGGATTTAGTTTTTGGTAGAGGTATGGTTTATAGAAGAGGTCAAGACTAAGGAATAATTACTGATGAACGTTAAAGAAAAGAGCAACATCGCTAACAATCCTAACCAGACCTAAAAATAAACAGAGTTACAATCTCAGCGGTCTTTCTTCGTTGTCCATGTGGGGGCTGTCATCCAGTCTCTTTGAAGCTAATGCTTGTGATAATTCGCAGCAAGGGGAGGAAATAAATTCGGAGGAAAAAGAGATATGTAGGTAAGCGTTTAAATGGAAAATGATATAATCCTTAATGACATTCGCGTCAATTACGAATACTTAATACTTACCATAACTCCAACAAGCCATGCTTAGACTGGCAAACCATATTCATGTATCATGTATATAACTCACCATAGGTCTCAGTAGCCCTAGCTTGGACTCGCAGACCCTGTCGAGGTCGGGGTCGAGGCCCCAGGCGTGCAGCAGCGAGATGAGGATCTGCGCGATTTCCATGGTGTGCGGCGGCTCCGCCAGCGACATGTCGCGGGGACGCTGACGCTTCTGGCTCTGGTCATCTGGAACAAGAGGAATATGTATGACCCGGTCGCAATGTACCTAAATGACGTAATATCGGTGCTATGCTGCAAATTTATTAAACCATTTTTAAGACTCCTACTTCTGCCTTTGGTTTCCACAAGTTACATTGAATCAATAAAGCAAAAAAAGAAACCGTGTGTATTGTTCACACAATAATCAAACATTACAAAATATCTGTCATCAGCGCTATTTTCTAAAAGCAACACGAAATGCTGAACGTGCAACAAACGTGAGAAAAAATCATTCACTTATCAAAACAAACATGGATATTAAATAAAAATACATTACAATAATTAGGTACAAATGTTAACACCTTACATGATAGGATTTTTTTCTGTATACATAGACAGCGGTCTATGTAGTAGCTTATCTCAGACGATATGATTTAAAAACATTTTAATGATTCACCCCGGGTTCGCCTGTGAATAACAGGTGGGATTATTCACTAAATCCTCTCTTGGGAATCATTTTATCCATAAGTCAGACCGCATGATAATACATTCAGTGATTTAAAGAAAATCGATTCCATACAGCCAGCAGCTTTTGTGGGCTTCATTTTATACTATAATTATATATTAAATACAATAAATAAATATAATAGATTGGTCTATTGGAAAACTAAAATTGATTAAGATAAAACTACTTTCAACGGATTTTATTACAATTAAAATAGTTTTATTTTAACTTGTAACATTCGCGTAAACCTAAGAAAATAACTAAAATGGAATGAAAATGTTTAATTGAAAAGTTTTAAATAAATATATTAACTTTACCCTACGTAACTTGTCTGTATTCCATTTTAATTCATTAACTTTATTTTTTAGTTTTTGATTTAAAATTGGTCAACTGGCTTTCTTTTTACAAATAAAAGCTGCATTGGCATTATGTCGAAGTGATTCCATGTTATGATACATCTATGTCGACATAATCAATATAAGGTATTATTTTTATTAATTAACTCTAAAATTAATGACTACGGTAAGCGTTTCATTGGTGTCTCGTGGCCTGCGTGTTCCAATGATATTATTGGGTTACTGTAAGTAGACACGTGATAGGTCAATGTATTTTAATATGAGGAATACAGACAAAACAAATAACCTAATAAGCTAAGCACAGCACAGCTGCCAGTTCGCGGAATCATGTGAGAGTTACCTCCCCGATCGTGTCGGGGCATTGCTGCTGCAATGTTGCATGATCCTACTTCTTACGAGTAAGGGCCGCAATATTAGCGGCCTGTGGCTAAAATAAACTAAATCTCAAAAGAGGTCTGCTAAAATCGATAGAACCTGTGGGATTGATAATTGGAGAACAGGTGAGTCTATGAGAAGCAAATTCGTGTCGAAAAATTCATTGGGAGGTCTAAACACACTCGATCCTTCCCTCGTCGTTATTGCTTTACCTACGTATAGGACTCTTACTACAATAAAACACATGTCTGTACTTACTAATGTTATAGAGCGGAAGAAGTTTGCTTTGTTTGAACCCGCTAATCCTAGAAACTTCCGGCCTGATGAGAAAAAAAATCCATATCCGTTCCCTTTTATCGATGAAGGTTTAAACAATGACTTATGACTGTTTATAGTCTTGAGGATAGATTAGTAATACAAAGCAAAGTACCATTATATTAATGTCCTCAAAGCGTATATCTATGCTGAGCTCTTGTATCAGTTGGCGAAACTTGGCCCTAACTTCACATTAATGTTTTTGTTGGAATATTATTATAGTCGAGCACTGAGTAGGTATCAGGACTCAAGGCCGGCGCTAGGTGGACCGCGCCTACGCCGTTGCAACATTCTTTGTTAATCATAAAGCTTTTACAGAAAGCCAACAAAGTTTTGCCTTTCACCGGTCTATATTATAATCTAAGTTCAAAAGAGCTTTAAACTATTATATTATTAATATCAATTGGCTTTGAGCTGGGTGTGTTAATTTCGAAAGCTCTATTTGTATCTTGAGTATGAATTACAGCCAGCGCATGTACTCATGCAAATAATAAAGTAAATGTCTTGTTGTTTGTAATGCAAGCTTTGCCTACTGACACTATACTTATTATTAATATTATTTATTCTCTGATCAATCTGACCCAGTACCCTGGATTAAGTATCTATGTTATAATAGATTTTGTTCACACCAACTTCTGTTTGAAGTTTGAACGAATTGAATCCTATAATCCCAATTTTTTACCACCTTCTTTTAGCAACCAAATCTCAATTTTATAGTAGGTACCCACGATACCCGAATGATATGTCTGTAACATACGGACGGTCCGGTGGACCCCTAATAACGGAACCCAAAAAGAGTACAAGAGATAAACCACTTGCTAAATTGGTCAGGCTGTTTAACCGAATAGTACTGTGATGATGTCAGCGGGTCACGTAATGCGAAAGAAACGCTCCTTTTTAAGGAATTGGTTCCTTATATGGACATTAACTTGGCTCATAAAACCAACTGAATTAAACTAACTTTTGACAATCATACGAAGGTGGATATAAAAGTTCTAAGCCCGACCAAGAAAATGGAAGAAAAGTGGATCTAAATTTATTTTTATTTTTCGACATAGTCTCCGTCTAGTTCCTGCACCACCTGACCTGCAACTTGTTTATCCCCTGAAAAAAAAAAAGATTCCGGAAGGTCGGCGAAATAATCGTTTACTGCGACTATCACCTCATCTTTGGTAGAAAATTTATTATGCTGCACGGTGTTCCAATTTTCTCCCTTATTGAAAATTGCGTCAGATTGCTTCAAACAAATAATCACAGAAAATTTATATTGTGCAGTATCGGAATGAAACTGCGCACAATAAATCAATATGACACATACTAACAAATGACGGTAAATTTAAAAAGATGTCGTAGCTCCATGTAGGTTAGGCCACGAACTTTTAGATCCACCCTCGTAATAAGTATTTACCGTTTCTGCTAAATCCTATTGTCAAACGTCTCAAGCTGCATTTAACATTTTAATTGTTATATTTGCAAATCCTACTAAGCCTATAAATTAGAAGTAACAAACTACAGAGTTGTAGGTACAAGTTTGTAGTTTTTTCGTGCAAAAAATACTATGGCAGAAATTTCTGGAAATATCTAACGAAACATAACTTAAAAAAAGATTCCCTTGGTAATGCATAAAATGAAGCTGTACCGACAGACGTTGTTCTGTCATTAATTGAATTGTTATCATTGTAATGTGTAAACATTAAAAAAACATTAAGGGTGAACACTTATGGGTATGAAAAATAGATAGTAGCCAATTCTCAGACATACTGAATATACACATACAATTTGGTAAGCCGGTAAAGCCGTTTCGCAGGAGTAAGGTAACCAAACATTGTGACACGAGAATTTAACATATTAGTTATACATGTCTCACTTCAAACATATTTATTTATGTTTGAAGTGAGACAGGCCTTAAAACAAGTCTACGGGTCGGTCTGTGCGACTGGCTGTACGTATATCTGGTGGCCAGCAATTAGACCAGAAGCGAAGGCCAGCTGATATTTAATACACGTAAACTATACGTACTGGGTTTGACTGGCATCAACAGCTGCATATTCGATATTTCAACATTTAATCTATATGAAATGTTAAAACAGAGAATTTGTTTTCTTTTTAGATTTTACGTTACTACTTTTGTAGAAAAAACGACACTAATAATGGAAAAAAGGTATTTAATACATTGAAAGTTGTGCTATAACGCATTAGTATTTGTTTTTGTAAAACCTAAAATATTTACTATCGCTTAATTCGGGGTGTCTGTTTATAATGACGGATTGCGCACGCAAATAAAAATTTACAGTCACCACTTTTTCCTAGCTCGCCAAAAGAAGTGTAATTTCAATAACCTAGCCGAATTTCGGCCACGGTGGCTACAGACACGGCAACTGCAGGCCACAGGTTAATTATGTTAATCATGAAATCTCAGAAACTATAAACATTAAAATATTAACACAAACTTAAAGTATATTTTATTATTATATTAATATATAATTAGGGGGACAGACCCCCCTCTTTTCCCGCAGATGGGAGTTCATTCACGTATATTATTCCAGGTTGACTTATGAATCCGACCATGGTTCCAGCCTTGTCGTGGTGGTGGGACTGAGTGACCTCCGAGACACCTTGGGCGAAGCCAGTTGAACCGAGGAGGTGGTTGTTACAAGACCCCTTTTCTTATAAGAGGGTTATAACGAGCTGTACCTCTAAATAATTATTAACACAAAGGAGTAATACACGTTAGTGTATTTCTCCATTTTTTGGTATTATATTTTCTTGTATACGTGTTGGTAAGATAATCTTAAAATGTTACACCCTAATAAATTTATATCCTTGCCTAAAGCTTAATAGGAGTATGAAATATTAGTTAGAAATGAAACACCAGCTAGTAAGTACTGTAGCGGCTCTCCGTAAACAAATAATATCATTATTAACTTCACTTCCTTTTGAAAATATTTTAGTCACTCCCTTAGATACTTTAGAAGATTTGAATACATGTGGGACACATTGTGTAATATTAAAACTACTTTAGAGTAGTAGTAGTTAGAGAGAGATATGAATGATGTATATGAAGGATGTACTATGGAACATATCAAGGATTTGAAATTATAAGTTTGCGTTATCTATGATAAATTGTTTTTATTTTTTGTCTGTACTGTGTTAGAGTATCCTATACTTTTGTATTTACTTATTAGCTGTGAGTAAGTTATCTTATCTCTTTTTGAAAGGGCGAGATGTAATAGGCGCTAACGCAATTAGCGTGTTGTGATGATTGCAGTGATGTGTGTTAGAGATGGATGCAGTTTTATAATGTTGTTTTGGGATAGTTGAAGAAACAGATTCCCATGCGGGGGCTGTAATGTAATTTTTTTGCATTCAATACCAGATGCTTTTTGTTTTAGAGGTTTTAGTAGTTTTTAAATTTTGCAAAGAGTAGCAAAATTTTTCGTAACCGGGAATGTTTTGCTACTTAAACATTTAAAAAAAAATATATCTGTCATCTTTGAGTCTAAGGCTGACGGTGTGATCTGTGTTGAAGAACTGTCACTTTTTTTCTTTTTGCGATGTGAAGGTCGGATATATTTGCGATGGCTGACGCTAGCTGCTATCCCGAAATGATAATTAAATAGTTTTTTCTTTTCCGCCGGGAACCTTTATATTCGTGATATAAAATATATCAAATATGTAACGAATATATGAATTATATTTAATATAAAAGGAAGAGTTCATGATTACTTGCCGACACCATGTTTCATATCTTATGTTCCGAGAAATCTTTATTAATATTAAAATGTCTTAATTCTCTTATGTGTGCATTTTGATACAGTTGTTTACTTAATCTGTATGGCTATTAATTTGATAGACCGTATCATGATTCTGTTAGTTTGAATAGTATACGTGTGAGAAATGGGTGTTAAATTATATTTTATTGTAACAGAGCATTTATCTTGCCTGATTTTAGTTGGCTGAGAAAGCCAAGAGAATGGGACGGGATCTAATTGGTTGTGTTCCTTTTCAGAGCTCTACTCCCTTTCCTTTTTTCTTTTTGAGCTGTATGTAGTATGAAGATATGATGTCACCATAATCTTCCACTATTGGATTTGAGGATTCAAAAACAATCGGACAGGTGATTGTATTTATAATAAGATAAAGAAGGGACCATCCAGGTGGGCGCAGGGAGTCTCGGACAAGCGGTGGATGCGCCGTAGGCGCAAACCCTACACCTTTCGTTTGATGCAGGTGCTAGCCGGGCATGGTTGCTTCGGTGAGTATCTGTGTAGGACGGCGCAAAGGGAGCCGACGCCTCGTTGTCACGATTATGACACGGCGATGAACCCGGCCCAGCACACCCTCGAGGTGTGCCCGAGATGGGCGGCGGTGCGTTACAATCAGAAATCAGTTGTCGGGGGGGAACTTCTCAAAGCCGAACATCATCGTAGCGATGCTCGGCAGCGACGAGTCCTACCAGGCGATGCCTTCCTTCTGCGAGACCGTCATGTCCCAGAAAGAAGCCGACGACCGGTTAAAGAGGAGGCAGCCGACGAGGCCTCCCCCCGTCGATGGCGAATCGGGATACGAAGGAGGCGCTATCTGTGGCGCCTTCAGTAGTGCCCGTGTTCCGTGTCGGGCGGAGATGGGAACCCGGTCCACTTCATCAAGACACGGCGTCGTGGCAACTGTTATTACAGTTACAGCGTAGCCGGACAGTCCCCGAGGAGGCTGGAGGGGTCCTGTTGCCTGCAGATCCGGGACCCTCATTAATAGTGGCTGACGGCTCCTGTAGGGATTTATTTGATAGTGCCACCCAATTGCCGAGTCCAACAAATGCCTGAGGGTCTACCCGGTCTCCCAGGTGGCATGCGTAAATGGATTCCCCTTCGTCACCAAAAAAAAAAAAAAACGGAGTCTCGGTCAACTACCCAGACAAGACTTTGCTCCCTCTCTTTTTACTAACCCTCACTAATAACTGTATTCATTTCATTGTTTGTTCGTTCTTGATTGTGGATGTGGATGTGGATGTGGATGTGGATGTGGATGTGGATGTGGATGGACCATCATTAAATAAATGTATTTAAAACACTGACTAAACCTGAATAGTCCCTTTATAGAATATGTTATAACAGCGCCACCTGAAAATAACATCACGCAGGCTCAATTCGGCTACAACGCAACATGGCACTTACTAATTCAATTATTCACATTCACACGAGAATTCATAACATAAATGCTACTTATTGCTTTTATAATTGTATGATATCGAGGAAATATAGTCCCAGAGCCAACGCCTCTGACCTTGCGCTGCGGTAACACCATTCACTGAAGGTACTGAGTCACGGGGACACTTGACATATGCGGAAGTGTACTCGTTTTTTGCTACAATAAGCACACACCACCCGGCTAGTGATGTTTCACCCATATTTTTTCCTGGTAAAATAATCTTCAACTAATTGAACCTGCAGTTAAAAATGATAAAAAATGTTGTACCGCTCGTTCGTACTCTCCTGTAACTAAAAGTCAAAACTTTATGTACTTACTTCATTATTTCCTATATTTTATACAGTCCTAGGTACATAAAAGTGTTCATGTGTCATTTCCGAAGCGCGAGTATGGTCTCCGGCGGAAACAAGTGCAAGAGACGTTGCGCGGAAAAACGTTACACACGGCATTACTGTTCTACTCGATTATACATCGCGTGTTTTTCATACATTGGGCACTGTGTAGTTTGTTAAAGAGTAAACTTCATTTTAATATATTATAACATTATAAACACATTATATAGACATTTGATGATTTGTTTGTTTGCATTAAACTGGCTCCGTGACTACTGGACCAATGTAAAAAAAAAATACAAACATAGGCTATAACATAGCGTTAGAGACCAGTATTCAAAATTCGAAATATATCAAAGTAAAACCTTATGCAGAACTATGCTCCCTTCTTTCGTCCCTAAGCAATGATTATTGAATCTATTGTCATGGTAACGTGTAATTTTTCTGGGGCCGACATACAAGGCTGGTGATGGCGTCCCCCCCCCCCCCCTCTTATCCCTCGCAGGGTACAAGCAGTCAATAAAATCTAGTGTAAGCATTGACATAGTGAAGAGGATTTCGCATTGCACAATCTCGACAACGGATATTGCGACTTCCGGCCAAAGGTCAACCATGTTTACATGATGAGAACGTTTTGGAAATTGAGCAATTACAGAAGCATTTCATTATATATGCAACTTGTATCGATAGGCGCACTGCTACTATAAACATGTAGGTTTGTGCATAAACAGCCGTTTCGAATATTCCTTTTTTCAATGGATTTGGATACTGGAGATAGAATTTTGACACATGAGTTCCATATGGAATATGTCATGTGAATATATCACGAAATATGTGAAAATGACCGTCAATCATAAGTAATTTAAAACAGAAAAAAGAAGTGTGTATAGTATATTAGATATTCTTCAAAAAAGTGATAAGAGAACAGTCGTAGAGATAAAAATTTGTAGGAAAACATTTGTCTGTTTGTACAAGCCAATCTTCGGAACTCAAAGACGGATTTGAGTGGAACTTTTTCTTGCATAGTATAATTGGGCAACATATAGGTAGGTTAATCTTTAGGGAAATAAATTTTCTAACATTTTTTTCAAAATCCAAGAAGTACGCGCATTGTTTGAGGGAAAAAACAGTTAAATATATGTGCCAGAAAGATTTCACATCGGCAAATCACACCAACATCAGCGACAGCATAGCTGTCACAATGTAGCGGTACGGTGTGACCGAGAGGTACCTCTTCAATCGTACCAGCCCGAATCACCCGCAATGCTACAGTGGCACGTTTTACTAAATATTGTATGATTGTGTCATAGTGACAATTATAGTTCCCGCTAGCGAAGGTGCGGTCAGCAGCCACAGCGGCACTTCTATACCTTCAATACACCAGTAACTAGTCCATGTCTGTTCCTATTAGCTGGCGCAAGCATTATTTTCTCAACCATCTCCTATATCTTAAAAATTTTTGCGATTAGTATTTTCAGAGGGGTTCAAAAATATTTTTAGATAGTAGGTACACGTAGGTACACACATCGTGCAAAAAATTCTTGGTGAAGTTTGATGCGATTATATGTTATGTATGAAGTCTAATGCAAAAATTGGTCCTAGTGTTGACAATACGCCTCACAGTACCTGAGCCGTATACCTTCAGTATTCCACGTATTCATATTACATCGAATTTTGTGTACAAAATTAATACAGCGAGTGTGTCTAAACCAATATTCATTATGAGCCCTTATCGGTCCACTGCTGGACATAGGCCTCCTTCAATGAACGCCAAGGTGACCGATCTCCTGCTACTCGTATTCATCCCATACTGTTGTTGCCGTGTGGGGGTGGCCTAATAATACCTCAATCCAAGCTCAGGGTGGCATAAAAGTCGTCAATGAGCAATAAATAGCCTCTTAGAATCTGGGAGGCTTCAGCGACCTGGTTGTTACGTGTCCCGTCCGCTACATAGTGGAGCACCGGACAGGCAGCAGTGGCGCAGGTCCGAAACCTAATCTGCGATTAACAATCCCCCTGCTCAGCGTGCCAATTACAATGGACGACAGCACCAGAATTCGGGCCTTAATTCCCAAAAGTTCCACTAGTCCTGGCCACGGTAGCGGCCACGGTAAGAGTTGAACAAGGGGTGCTAAGAATCTCCGGGCTACGGATCGCTACCACTGATACTAACATTATTTAACCAATAATATATGAATTAATACCGTGGAAGCGAAGAGGAGCCCAATACATCTTGTTTGGGCTCCTCTTCCTCAGGTTGCTATGAGGTCGTCTGAGGACGGGAATAGGTTCGGGGTCGAACCAGGGTTGGGTGATAAGAATGTTTGTAACAGATAGTTTCACTATTATTATTGATTATCTTAGCCAAATGGACAGACAAGTCCCTTTTCCGGTGAGCCTTGAGCCGGTGAGCAAACCGCCGTTGAGCAAACCCCCGTGCAGCCGGCGAGCGAATCCCCGTGCATGTCCCATGATTCGCTCCGTATACCGGAGGTGGGTATGAGCATGGGTGGAGGTGGGTAAGTCCCTCTTCCCCTGAATTTGTGGGCCCGCTCGCGTGCGGTAGCTAAAATGGCCTTGGGGGTTACGTGAACGTTTGGCTCATGGAGAGGATCTCAAGCTGGGGACAGCTTGAGATCCTCTCCATGATAATCCATAAAAGCTGCTTTATAGAGAACGGATCGGACCAAACGGAAAAGATTTCGAACGCTTTTTGACGACTGCATCAGGAATACTATTAGGAATCCACTGTATCAGGATTGGCTATAATTGCACATATAATTCACATCGTAGTAGGGACAGCATTCGACCAAATTTCAAGCGGTCGAAGCCACGCTTCACTTCATGAAGTTTAAAATAAGACTATTCTCAACTCAGAAACCATTTTAAAGTATTGCCTAACGCAATTAATATAATATATTTAAAAAAGAACGTAGATTTTATCTATCTTTTAAAAATACTTTCAAAACACATTTGAGCATTTTATCTGACTAGTCCACATGTGATTCATATATGGTACATTTAATAGCGCGAGATAACATGTAAAAGGCAGTCGCAAGCACACTCATGCGCAAGCTATTTTTGAAAACGCGTTTTATCTCTGTCGAAGTCGCCATCTGTATCCTGCGGATATCTCTATCTCAAGTCGTATATGGAGAGTCCAGGCTGGCTGCAGCCGAGTGCTCTATACCACGTTATATAATTTTGAGTTAATCCTTAAGAATGCCCTGCTTTATTCGAAGCGCGCCGTATGGAACAAAAGTAATAAGTTTATGTGAAACAGGGATCGGGCAATGGAGCGTGACGCTTTACAGCATTTCTCTGGCGCACTTTTCACGTTGAATTCATGTACGTACCTAAGGAGTAGCAGTTGCGTGTTGGAGCTGATACGCACAGTTTTGTAGTATAACAATATGACATCTTTATCTTATAGCCGTATGATCATCGTTACACCCTGGTAAGTAATTGCTCTAATATGTTTAAGATTCCGAGTGGCGTTTTAAAATCAAACATTCATCTGATGTTAGGCTCATACAGCAATAGAATTGTAAAAATCGCATCGAAATATGACGCGATAAACGATTTATTGAACTATCTTAAATATTTGTGTGTAGATAGGTACGCATCACTCAAATAGGACTAATATTATTTTTTTATAAAGTCCCGAATACCTCTTACTATTTTTTGTAGTAACTGGTACATGTAAAGACAGACCAATTAAATTTTATAGCTTTATGTTATATAAGGAACAAGGCCTTTCGTAAATAGAGCTCCTACCCACTGATATATATTAATAAGCCCACACCGGAATTCAATTCAATCACTTTTATCGCAAACTTATTTAAACAGCTATGTAAAATTATAATGACTCTTAAGAGTAAGATAATAATGGTTAATAACTGTGCGTTATATTTTTATCAGTGGTCAGCAATGCCGGTGTCCCCGGCGAGGTTAAATTATATCAACTTATATCATTGCTCCGGTCGGCCGTGGGTGCAGGAATGCGGGGTGAAAGGTCCGACCAGAGGTGTAAGCGGGAGCGTGCTTAGAAAGCGGCTATGTTTATAATATATGCGGGCAAACCAGAAATAGGAGCCTTTTGACAATTACAGATGCCCATAAACATCCGCATTGTTGTAAAGCAAACGTATTGCCTCTTGGAAGTCACAAACCGCAAAAAAATGCAGCAGCTTAGCTAGACTTGATGATAAGGACGATATAGAGCGAAGCAGAGACAACAGACCAAGACAGGCGGAATTCTTGTTTATGTCTCGCTCTTCTGCACCCTTCTAGAACAGGAGTTTCCATCACAGAGGGACAGATTTCAACCATTGCTCACACTTAACTAATCCGTCTTAGCACAGAATAAATATGACGAATCGCTGTAGCCTGTCACTTACACCGCTCGCCAGTGTAGCTGCAGAGTGAATGGCGGTGAATGACGCAGCAATGCTACATTTGGATCGGACTGCCCACTAGACAATGGAATTGCAATGCGCTGACTTACACATACAATTAAATATTGACATGTTCACTTTCATGCAACGCTGTACAATTTTAATAATCTTACATTACTAGTCGCTGCGTGCGACTTTATCTATGCTATAGAAAATACAGGTATTAATAGTTTTTTGTAAGATGTATTGCCATGCTGCATAGAAGGGGGTAGTGTCACGCATGGAGTAGTGTCATCCTATGCAACGGAACAGGGCCGGCACGACCGGGTACCTCTCGCTCACTTGATACCGCCGTAAAGTGACACCTATGGTGTCACATTTCGTGGGTAGCCGGTGGCCCCTTGTGTGGGTGAAGAGGAGGGCAACGCATGGGAATAGTTATGCTAATGTTCATGGGCGTCGGTAGTCGTTGAAAGTCTCGGATTGCTCGTTTCTCCCCTATACTATAAAAAAAGGTTTTGTCATTCGAAGGTACATTGTGGTCCAAAAGAAGACACGACTCGACGATGGTGTTGGGGATAGTCCACGCGCCGTTGCTAAAAGTCATTCAGCGCACACGTTAGTCTAGAATGGCTCATGGAGGTGACTAACGATTTCATTTCCTGCAGTTTGTCCCGGATATTCCACCAGCCAATTCAATATTTATGATCCCGGACAAGGGAAAACGTTTTTCCAGAGGTAACCTTTATGTCTAAGCGCATCGGAAGCAACACCAAGAGAAGATCCTTCTAGCCAGTAAAAAGAGATGGTGATGATTTTAATCAGTCATACACTGAGACTGACATTTATCTAAGGTTGAAGATTAACAACAGCCCAAGATGGGCCGCAGTTTGTCCCATTGCTAACAGATCCGGGACACCCCCCCACGGCGGGCTCTCGCAGCTGTATGTAATCGGTAGCAGCACTGAGTCAGTATGCTGAGTCCAACACGCTCTGCCCAGGTGGACATCCACCTGGACAGGGTTGGACAGTGCTCGTAACATTTTCCCTGCGTTAAAAAACAAAAAGGTTCGCCGCTACTGCCTCCCAGCAGTAACATTTTATAGCTGCTTATTTGACGATGATTGACAAATGTTTACGCAAACCAACCCAAATAGGCACAATTACAGTGCATACAATACACGAGCGAAGGACCGTTCACACAACGTAACTCATTGTGCGCTATCGAGTCCGAAATCTTGACCAACTTTTCGTGTTATACACGTAACTCCTTATTATGGCAATAAGGAGTTACGTACGTTTAGATCTCCCCAGACTTTATAGTCTAGATTCTAGAGTTGCGATAAAAATGTTAAAAATATGTGACCCACAGCGACCGATCACGACCCGCCCGGGGTCCAAAACTCAAAAAGTACACGAGAACAAAATAAGTTCAGGAAGAATGAACATGAACTATGTAAGATTCAGCCAACATCAAGTATGTTCTACGAGGCTAAGGGCCGATTTGAAAGGTTTCTATTTAACAAGCACTTATTTTGTAAGAAACGTAAGTAATTTTTGATAGCTTCTGTTGTTGTTTGGTAATTTTTTTATTTGTCGTATAATTAATTATGTATTAAGAAATACAAAACTATACATTATCAAGTTTGGGTGGGGAGTAAACTGATGAATACGTTACAAAAACACGGCCAACAGATAGATAGAAAGAGAGGTATACCAGGGACAATAGAGGTGCGGACATTCAGATTATTATGTGCCTACATTGATACTGCGAATTTTCCAGAAGCGCGACAAAGTTGGCCGGACCAATTAACAGAAACTGGTTCAACTAAACGCAGTAATATTAACATTTATCTACGAGTATCTTAATTAAGATTAAAATGCTTTACTTAACACTCTTGGGACTTAGACTAAAAATATATATTTTGGTAGTAAACTCTTTCATCATTCTACAACTTATTCAGTATGTGGTAGTGATAAGCTGCATAGCAGCCGAATTGTGTCGGCATGCCCGGGAGGTACCTCTTGCTCACATACTTCTGTGAAGTGACAGATGTGCTATCGCGATACATGCTGATTGTAAGTTTCCGGTGGCCTGATGTAGTATCTCACGATACATGCTGATTGTAAGTTTCCGGTGGCCTGATGTAGTACCTCACACACATACACGCTGCACAACAATTATGCTGATGTAGGTCATCAAAACGCTTGAAACAAGTTGTTTAACACAAAACGTCACTTTTTATTAATCGCCAACAACCGCGGACAATCGGCAATTAACAGCTGACCTCTGACGTACGTAACGGAACCGTGTCAACCGAGTTTCAAAAACCACCACACATCAAAATTCCCACGTCACCTGTCGCAACCACACGCGGAGCGCACGTGTGCAACAGTGACATGGGCTGCTGTTGTAAGAGTTGGTGTTTTCGTCGAGTTACCGGTAATTCGGCCCGGCACGACCGGGGATACACCGCGCGCTCACATAATAATGATATAAAGTTACAGCTATGCTCTCGCGTTTCCTGCGGTTCTTGAGAGTACATGACACCAGACATGACACAAGAAAGCGAAACATCTGCATTAGCAGTGGTTGTGCAGATGCATATGGACGCCGATAGTCAAAATACTACGATAACTCGTTTGGTCATTTCAATGAAATAAGAGCACAAAACATTACCCTCCTTCTGACGCAGTCCTGTATAAAGTGACGGCAGATTTCTCAGAGAGGAAAGACGACCCCTCCCTCCTCCCTACGTGGGGACGGAACTTTTATCATTAACGAGTTACAGACCAATTGTTATATTGAGTGCACATAAAACTGTTACTTCAATCCAGCAAATGCGTTTTAGAGCTTTGGCAGTTTGTCCTCAATTGGAGCGGTTCCTCGTTTGCTACATTTATTACGAAATAACTATAATAATGCTACAAATTATGAAGTAAACATACCAGACTTATTTTTAACAATTAAAAAAACCGGTTATTCTGTAGTGTTAACCCTCTTTTATTGGCCAACTAGAACTTCTAGCCTGTTCAGACAAATCTACCCAGAGTTGACATTCGTATATATGTGTGCATGTACACATACAACCATTATTTACCCTATGAATGACCATCCATCCCTATCTAAACGCACTTTACTGAATTCGAAAGTGTTACAAGCCGTTAATACCCGTGAAAAATTAATACATTGGGCTTAACAAATTTGAGAAATCGCAAAAATCTTTTCATTTTTGAACAAAATGGAAAGATTTTTTTCGTATATATATTTTGTGATAACAATTACGTATCTAATGCCAGAATTAGCGCTAGAAAGGTAGGCAAACGAGCAGGTGGATAGTGACTACCGCCGCCCATATACATTTGCAACACCAGGCGTATTGCAGGCGCGTTGCTGGTCTTTAAGGAATAGGTATGCTCTTTTCTTAAAGTATCGGATCGCGATCTGACATTGCGGGGCTACTGCCAACAGGTGGGAACAGTACTCCATATGCGGTTGGAACTCTGTCAGAAACAAAAATCATACTTGTGCACTATTTGCACAATGTCATAATTCTAGGGCAAATCGGCAAAATGTCATGACCCTCGATTCGAGTAGGGCCAGTCAAAGAAGAGTCGCAAAGGCGAAAAAAACCATGAATTGCTTATTCTTCTCTATACTGCGAGACAAAGGGGGGCAGGCCCCTATGATTAATCCTTAAGCCTCGAACCATGAAATTACGCCACTGGTAAAGTTACACTAACACGCCGGCAGTTGGACCACACTCTTACGTGTTTCGTTATGCGAGTAATAACAGCGCCTTTCCTTTACATCGCAGACTATGTGCGGTGTAAAGGTCAGCTTGCCACGACCGCTGCTCGCCGGCTCGAGGCTGTTCGCACACAGCCAAAGGGTTCTTATTCGCAATTATCAATTATCTACGCCAACTCTTGTTTCATATACCAACACATATATCTATGTACCATTATCACGTCATCATCATTCAACTTTATATGTATTGCAAGACCTCTTTAAACGAACACGAAGACAACCGACCGATCTCCTGTTATTCGGAAATAGCCTTTTCAGTCTACCAGAAGCCTCATTCAATGCATTATGGTTATTATGATAAATCCCACCCGGTAGATGGTCGACAGAAACTTTATTATGCTATTTATTAAACTTTATAAACTGTATATAAGATCTAAGACTAAGGTATACAAAAGACATCAACGAGCGGAACATTACATTCTTATAAATACCTCTTTCAGTAACAAGGACAGCAGATCTCCTACTACTTGCAGACAATATATCCGGATAAGGTATGCAGCACCGATGGATGGATGAAATAACACTTCGCCTATCCAAAACAAACTCCAGAAATGTAGCCTAAAGTATACATAATTACGTAGGAGGATATATATTACATCCATAATTAATAGTGTCTGGATAAAAGACATCAACGAGCGTTAAGTACTTTGAAGTTCATGTTAAGTTACACATTCTGTTAATTGCCGTTACAAAACAAACCTCATTACAGAAGTCACTCGCAAGGTCTCAAACATTTGGTAAAACAAAATATAATTTGAAACTAAAATTAACTACAGCATATATTTTTATTGTTATAATAATTTACTTTGCACGCTAGTGTGATTTAACTAGCCGTTAAATCTTACTGTTCTCTATATGCGTTTGTGCTGCCGATCGTAAGGTATTCTAAGAGCTGGTATTTATGTTTGATAGCGTCGCCTAAAGACCCAGTTTGGAGCTATTTTTATACATTTTGTATTCCTCCCAAATTGTGTGATTGAATAAAATAGGGTCAACCCTATTTTAAATGACATATGCCTAACGAAAGAGAAAAAGATATAAGCATGAAAAATAAAACTACCAGTAATTGTATTAAAATTAAAAAAATCTTGTATCACCGGTTAAGGCACGCAGCTGGAGTTTACTCTTTAAAAGAATTAAAATGATTCTGTAGTGAAAGGTTTACAATAGACATTGCGCGTTAAAACATATTCAGCTTTACAGTTCCATACGTTTTTACTACGTTTTGGGCGGGCCTTGTATCGTTTTTTAAGGAATAAAAAAATATTAACTCAAGTCCATATAAAGTCCCTATTTCGTCTACATTTTAATAAATCTCACAACCTTTCATCGGTAATCGATGAACCAGATCTCAGGCACTCGAGATGGAGTGATAAGTGGAAGGTGTGACGACATAAGATCAGTGATCTGGGGTCATGGAACAATGCGTTAAACGTTTTTGCAACGTGCTCTTTGTGTGCTGCGACTGAATCATTCATCAGATAATAATGCACACCAACGTCAGTACCCAACATGTAAGTTTGAGAGAGTATTCACTACACTAGTGTATTAAGTATTTCTGCATGATAAGCAGTTGTTAGATGGGTAACATCCACATAGTTGGTCTACCAACAACCGGGTCCCACTCTTTTTCTTTAACGCATTGAGAATGTTTTTTGCACCATCCACCCAGGTCGGGCAGGGTGTGTCGATTTCGGTACTGAGTACGATGCTACCAACTAAAACCGCTGCGAGCGGCTTCAGTCGCCATGATGAAGTGTCGCGGATCTGTCGGCGACGAGACAACCAAACTAGGTTACCACTGTACCTCGGAGACGTCCGTTCAGCAAATTATTTGTCTGCCGTCCTATCAAAATAAGAGAATAAAAAAAGTGCCCGAAATCGAAACTAACTTTTGCGCTATAATTTGTCCGGCGCAGTT
Source organism: Eumaeus atala (assembly GCA_017140195.1). NCBI lineage: Eukaryota > Metazoa > Arthropoda > Insecta > Lepidoptera > Lycaenidae > Eumaeus > Eumaeus atala. Next base: position 262,952 of record JAFELO010000637.1, on the reverse strand, counting down.
TGCTTGTCGCTAGAGACTTCTGCAGTAGCAAATTTAGACTATGAAGAATTTATTATTAGGTTTGACCCTATGATATCTCATGATTTGAACCTTCATGTACATTGTGAAAGTATATATTAAGTATCGGTTTTCATCTCATATAGCGATATAAGGAGCAGAGTGGCGTTCACATGAGAAGTTCAACAACACACCTCAGTTCGTTGAACTACTCGCATGATAATTTGTGCTTTTCGTTAAAGATTAGGTGAAACCTACTCCTTACAAAATGCAATCGTATATTGCAAGCGCTATCGGAAGAACTATCCGATCTCGGGGACTCACCGATGTGAATGGATCGAAGTAATATAAATTTAGTTTTGACTGCTCTATTGTAATGTCGTCGTAGCCATATTTCGGCCACGGCGGCCATCCCTACGGAATCAAGCCACTGTGCGCAGGCACAAGTGCACTCCCTGTTCACTCAATATTCTGTTCCGATGGGACGGCAGTCCGACACGATCGGAGAGATATCGGGCGCAGGACCGACGGCTTAACGAGCTCTTCGAGGCACGAGCTTGCTGCTTTCTAAACAAAATAAAATTTAACTGGCTTAATTTTTTTCTTTCAAATTTATATACGAGTAGGTAGATAAATCCATTTTTTTCTATCAACACAATATCCTGAAGCTTCCTCGGTTGGCTCAATTTTATCATTTCTTTTGATATATCCTAACCTATTTGAATAAATTTTTTAAATGCTATCGATACATTACAAATCTATCCTATTTGTAACGAAATGATAAAAATTGTTTTTAGTTTGCACGGTTTTTTTCTTTTGAACTGATGTTAACCATCATGGTAATTTGATTTGAATTGTGCTGAAAATGACAGCTATGATAACGCGTTTTAAGCGGTGTGTGAGATTTCGGTAGCCCATTTAGCGGAAGCCAGAATAATGGCAAGGCATACGCTCTAACCTCTATGCGGATGTTTATGGGCGCCAGTATTTACCAAAATTATAAAACCATTTTAATGATCCAATTCTTGGTATCTCGGTCGCGCTTAGTGTTTGTATTGAATTTTTTTTTCGTTTTTATCGCATAGGGGGGGCAAACGAGCAAACGGAATTCTGACAACTACCGACATCCATTGACATATGCATTATTGTCATGCAGATACGTTGTGATCCTGTCCTTCTCATAGGACACCGGCAACTCCAAAGCAGCTCTAAATGCAGTAGAATAGATGTCACTTTACGGCGGTGTAATGTGAGCGAGAGGTACCTACCGATCGGTGGTAGTGCCGGCCCCACTCGGCTGCAATGCAGCTTGGCACTATTGCTAATGTATGCGCGAGTCGCATATGATTCCAAATACTTTATGTTAGCACCGACGACGCTCATGCCTTTGGAATTAAAGACTGACATTAAACCTCATAATGATAATACACAAAACACTCCATATCCCCTGCCACAATAAAACACTTATCAGTAATACGACGTATTCACATGACCTTACCAGGATCCAAGCCTACACACATCTAGTAAGAATTCCCATGACAAACAGACGGACAATCTACGTTCAACGTCACGACTCTTTGGTTTTAGTGTCTAAAGATCATGCTATTACCCTCCGTTAGATTAAACACCTAAACACACAGTCATAAAGTTGACAGTCCCACGTGTTACGGATACCGCAATGGTATATAGAATTACCCACATATTCAGGTTTATTACCGATCTAAATATTCGATACCCGAACAGATTTAGATATTCTATAGGCAATATCAAGTTCTAGATTAAGTAATTGTATACTGTGTAAGTTTCCTCTGGGCCGCCAACTGTGCCAGTTTGGGCGTTTGCTCGGTTATACCTGTTGCAACACCACAAGTATTCGCTCTCGTACAGCCTTGTTTGTTTTCGCTACAGATAATAAAATGTAATTGTAGATCGAGCCGGGCTTGGTTGCTGTTACGCCTAGCACTAAACCTGTAAGCATATGCGCGTGGGATGTCGAAGTCTAAAAGCTACGTGTAAATTAGTAAAAGTCAGTTTTTAGCAAAATCCTCCAACGGTGTAATCTGATTTCGTTCACCATTTTCTGACATTGTGTCTCTTTTCTAAAATATATTATAAGGGGACGAACAAACATCGCAAAACAGTAATGCAAATGCGGTGCCCTCCTTTCTTCTTCCCAACAAATGGACCGCCGACTATTAACATATATATATATATATATATATATATATATATATATAGAAAGCCGTAAATGATATGATTTATGAGCGTCTCGACGCCACCGTCGTCGTATGTATGTGCTAAAGAAAACTCCAATATCAAGCGTAGTAAGGAACTAAATAGAGAGAGCTTTACTTGAAAAAAGTATATAGATATTGATATTGAAGAATATTTTCAAAGCTGTATCGTGAAACAACTTACATCTTTGGCCCCACTTTGTAGGGCTGGGGCCCTACACTGACTCCATACACCGGCTTCTACGTATTCTCTAATTCATACATGAACTCTAGCATAAGGTAATTTCACCGTTGGAGTATTGTTCTAGTACTGAAGTAACGCAGTTCAAAAAGAAATTTAAAAAATTCTATTTTGAATAAAATATTTAGTTTGATGATTGATATTATTTTGTTCCCATCCTACATACAGCAATTGATGCGTCGTGAGACAATTGTGATACGAAAAAATGACAAAATAGCCTTCATCGTTATCCATCATCCGCAGCAGTAATCAGAAGACATCCACTGCTGGACATAGGCCTTCCACTGAGAGCGCCACAAGTCGCGGCTAGCTACACTAGCTGCTTGCATCAAGCGGCTTTTCACGATCTCGACCAGTCATCCGTCCAATGGGGCTGTCCAGCGCCACGACTTCCTGTGCGTAATCCAAAAGAGCGTTGCTAAATTCTGCTAGCAACATGTACATTGTCCATGTATCTAATGTATGTATAAAATCGGGTTAAGGTAAAATATGGGTTTCATAATATACAAGTGTACAACAATACATGTGTTCACAAGACATTTTTAGTGACCCACAACTAGGCAGTTACATACTCGTGTCATTGTATGTAATAAATACTATTACTAAATCACACGGCCACGCAGGTATGACCTAGTTTAGGACAGAGTTATAGACGCTTAACAAGATAGCAGCATTTTCATACGCTAGCCGTTCAAGCTCCATTGTGATAGCAAATGAAAGCAGTAGTCCTGGCAGTGCATGAAAGATCTTCAGCAGTGGACGTAGAATCTCGAATCATAATTGCGAATTAATAATGGAATTTATTAGCGCCCATAGACATTCGAATTACTATATTATTGATGTCATGCCGATACGTTGGGCTCCCTTCCTCCACCCCTACTACTTACAAACCGCACGTAACGCGACAGTATTGCTGTCGCTTTACGGCGGTGTCATGGAACGAGAGGTACTTCACCGTTCGTGCTGGCCCAATACGGCTACAACACAAAAAATCTTTCTAAAAATATTTGTGTGTCTTGTGATAGGCATCTATCGCAGTAAAGTTATCATATGATAAATGTCTGTAGATACTAAGCTTTAATGGCGTAGAATACACAGTATGTAAGTACGCAGTTGTATGAATGTGTAATGCGTCTTTCTTTCTTGTTTTAACAGGGAAAATGCTTTTAGCATCGTCAAGCCAGCCAGCCGGCTGAGCCGGACGAGTGTGTCGGACTCGGCACTATCCAAGTCTATGAGCCTTAGCTTTGCCGTTAAGCTATCCAATTTCACATTTGCCTCCTAGCTATACATTTAGTTCTCAAATTATAATGGGGCAAACAGGCAGTCGTTTTGGTGACTACCCACGCTTATGCATCCGCATATATATATATGTTATGCAGATGTGTTTCCAGCCCCTAGATATTGGGAAAAATAGTTACCTAGCGTACATAAAGCAGTAACAGATATGACCTTACGTGGGAAATCTTTATAGCTTATTTTTCGTTATTTTGCCATTCCATGTAAGCGTGATACGCGAAGTCTGGAACGGCTACACCACACCTTGAGTAAAAGATTCTCCGAATTACCTGTTGTTATGACAAGTAAAAGTCATCGTATTATTACATTTACTTCAGGTAACCAGTCGCGATGCGTTTGTTTCACTTAATCTGGTCAAACCCTAGGGTTGAACCGGTTGAGTATTGAAGTTCAAAAAGAAATTTGTGACAGAGACACAATGCGAATGTGGAAGAATGTGGGCACCGTGGAAGACTAAGACTGACATACAACGATCAGATTGATCGGGTACTATCTGGAGGTGCCAAGACTCGAGAGTTTCGCAACCGGCGTACTTGTATGAAGAGAGTTATCTAACATGTAATATGTGGCGCTCCGTTCTCCCTGCCTGCCCATTAGGGAACTGGCGTGAATATGCGTTGTTGATTTTGATTTTGACCACGTTATTATTTTCAGTCTGTCCTTTAGCATCTTGCATCACAATCTTGTTGCACAGCCAGGGCAGAGAAAACACGACGGGCCGACGCGAAGATCGCCACTTATCACAACGTACATTCTTCTCATGTGTGATTGTATGATTACTTAAAACCGTGATCGCTTACACGATCATTAAAATTTGTTATCATAACCGGAAACCAAAGTGTTCCAAGAGCGTAGTGGTTTTTAAGGTCACGGCCGAATCATGTACCAAATGCTCGAAACCAGAATTCGCTAAATTATTCGCGATACTCGCTCACATGACACACATACGCACCGCTGCTACTTCTAGTAATACTACTACGGGCACGGGCTGACGGGGTGTGCAGTATTTTCTATCATCATATTATATAATAATAATATAAAGCTGAAAAGCTGTTTCTTCTAACGCGCTAACCTCAAAAAGTACTCGTCATAATATGAAAAATATTTAATTTTATTTTTATATATTCCGCAAACTCATAAACCATACTAAACGCGAGAACATAGCTGTCCTTTTACCAGCTACATTTCCGCCGGATTTTGGCCGACAATACAGGAGATAATTCTCGCTCACACGATTCCGCAAACATGCAGCGTCTGGTTCCTGTGGTTCATTGGACGGGAAGACGGTAGGAGGGCAAAATGTCTGCATAACCTCATTCAAATTTTTATGAATTATGAGGATCATGGCCATATTGATCCGACTGCTCGTTACGGAATTGGGCCGGCACGAGCGGGGAGGTACCTCTCGCTCACTTCATATAAAATGTCACCTACGGTGTCGCGTTTCGTGCGGTTTGTGAGTAGCCGGTGGCCGGGACTTTCTGTATTGCGCCTGTTCTGCGTAGCCAAGTCTAGTGTTACTCTCTAACACCAAATATCAAATGGACTGATCATTGTAAGCTGTCCATCACTCGAACATTTCCTCACTGCAGTCACTTTAGAAAGGTCCGGTCGAAATTAGCACACGAAAGTCACTTTTACTTAATTACAATTATAATTTTTGTATTTTTATAAAATGCTAGCTACCTCCCGCAGCTTCAATCGCATTACAGACTATAGACATGTGGCGGAAACAACAGAATCTTTTTTTTATTTGCTTTATTCATACCTATCCAAAACACACAAATCCTAAATAAGAAATATCCTTTATGTAAATGTAAACATTTATATGTGGATAGTGTGTTTGTTCTTCTTTCACGTAAAAAGCACTAAATATATTTGAATGAATTTAGCACAGTTACAGATTACAATCTGGAATAACTTAAGAACATGTTTTAACTCTAAAAATTAATGATACCATAGATAATAAATAATTTTATACACATCGGTCGAGCCGTTTCGGTGGAGTTTGTTCACAGACACCGGATCTGCATGCTGTTTCCACCAATAGACAATCCGGCACGTGTAATTCACGGGCGAAGCCAGACGGATCACTAGTATAGGTATAAACAATAATGTTTTTAATAGAGATGTATCTCCGACTCGGCCGAGTAGTAATTTGTCTATAGTTCAAGGATATTTATGTGTGTGTGAATACTATTAGATATAACTTGTATTATGTTGTGGCGGAAGTGTACAATATGTATGAATACGGATGTCTGCAGCTATGACGGCACTGTGTGTCTGTCTGTGGTCACCGCCTACCCCTGTATGTATGTCTACATCGGCAGGATTTACATTCATGACATTTGCTAGTCATAAATACTGATTTATGTGTAACTAGTGATGTCCAAACATCACTCGTTGAATTTGGTTATTTCACATCCCTAGTCTCTTACAATGGAACACACAGTTGCTTCTTATATAATTATATACAGAATTGTTATATACACACAGACGCAATGACTGCCGACGACATCGAAAAATGTTGATGCGGACGTGTAGCCTTCTATCACTCCTCACTACTAATGGGCCTCCGGAAACTCACAAGCGTTACAAAACGCGATAGCATAGCTATCTTTTTGTGACAGTATCATATGAGCGAGAGGTATCACACCGGTCGTGTCAGCCTTCTGTAGGAATCCGCAGCCGAATGGCAAAAATCGGAAGCCTACAGTTTCGTCATGTCCGTCTGTCTTTACTTTGAGCGTATCAACATAATCGAAAACCGTAATGTGTGAGCTTTGTTGATTGTAATAAAAAATAACTGCCGTCTTCCTCTTCCAACTTTTGAATTACCTTACGAGACGGAAATTTGATAAAAATTTAGATGATAGAATTCAATATAAACTTCGTACGAAAATGGTTTGAACAAAATCGATTTCCTAATTCAAGAGAAATGCCTTTTTTTTGGTTTGCTGCTACGAGACCCTTTATTATTTTCATAGGTGAGTTCGATTAGCTCTTGGCTGCCTCAGCACTTTCGGTTTAAATTATTCTGTTGCCTCGTTGGGTCCTAACATAGGTTAACGAAACGACCCGCGCTACTTCTAGAGATCAAAAAAGTTATAGATATTATGGTCCCAGAGCCCGGTGAAAATTTTCTCAATCACTTCTTCTGCTGCTCCTAAGGTATCTTGAGCAACATCCTTTCAGGAACAAATAGTACTTCTTAGCCACTGATACTTTTTTAAGAGAATTTGTCGATATAGTACATATAAAGATATTGGATCCCCAAATATTTTATCTGCCGAATTTCGGTTTCCTCACATACAATATAATGTCAGCAGGTAATACGACCGTCATAATTATATACCGTGTGGATTCTTAACGCCAACTGCACGGAAAGTAGGTGCTCCAAGCAGCCCTACTGGAATAAACGGCGAAAAATCACCTATTTTGTGTGCTTCGTGCACTGGAGACTGCTGCTGCTCATCCCACACAGTGGCAGTATAAGTATATAGCTACAATACAACTCCCTGTGCGCTATACGATATGTCAACTGGGAGGATGTCAATAGGTCACGAAAATGTGTTGCAGCAGGCTGCGTCTGCTCAACCTACCCCCAAAGCGGAAGCAGAAGTCCAGAACTCTTCCTAATCCAATGCATTATACAAGATGTTAACTGGAAGGAGCGTGGTCACTGAAATTTGTTGCTACCTCATGTACCGTTAGACAAGTACCGAGCCCGAACAGCTGCGGACTCGAGACACGCCACCTTCACACCAGGATGTAATTATAGCAAACGAGAACATTCATATTTCATTATTAACTGTTTACCAGTATCAGAGCCATGCGGGCTTGCAGTCGAATTAGGCTGGTACGGCCGGGGAGACACTTCTCAATCGTATGATACTGCCGCCGAGTGACAAATATATACTGCATATGTACTGCAGTATATATAGATTTATTTCGTATTCCCATCACCACCTTCACCAACCTACAGCATTTGATCAGCATTACTATTTCAAGGAATGCTAATACGTGTGTTAGGCGGGTGTTATAAATATCCGGTGAAAAAAATATCTAGAAAGAAAAACGTTTATTTTTTTTTTGTATGTGTAAATATTTTTGGAAAAAAGTACGGGACATAGACAGCTGTCTGCAGATACTCAACAGTTCTAATTTACATTACATTAACCCACTCACATGCAGATATATCCTGATAATGTTACAAATAGGAATGTTTGTCCTTACTGTATTTTTAAACACCAAAACTACGGGGAGGTTTTGGGTGAAATATACCTTTGACACTAAAATCTACCTAACATCCCGAAAAAGCGATATGTTCCCTTGGGGCAGATTTAACGCGGAAAAAGTAACATAAATTTATGATTGTCTCACGTGTAAATTTAGCTCTTTTTCAAGACAGCTACAAGCACCGGCTTTGCTCGGGTAACGCGTTGGTTGCAGCCTTAATACATTAATCGCCCTATCTATGGGTGAAAACCGCATGAAAATTCGTTCAGAAGTTTTCGAAAAAATCGATTACATAAAGGTAGAAGCTTTTAGGGACTTTATTTTATAATATGTATAGATGTATAATGTAGGCATATTAAAGGCACGTTAATTAGGTAGTCTCATTCATACAATTTTGAAAGTTGAAAAATTCAGTACCATTTCTGCATTGTAGCACCATAGTGTCGGCACGACGGACAACCTCATTCACATAATGCAGCCATAAATTATGGCAGTCGAGGTTTATTCAATTCCAAATGCCGTGACTTACCATAGCAACCTACCATTAGATGATATGCTGCTCATTTGACCCTTATAAAAAACAGTATTGTAGTTGAAAAGTTGCATGATATTCTACCGGAACTGGGTCTAAGATCGCAGAATGTCAGCCCATATCGGAATGACACCACCAGGGCCTCCATCCCTGTCGAGATGACCCCGTTCCAGCAGTCGCAGGGCACACCGGATACAAATCTAACGAAATTTTAATTAACCCAAAATTTTGCATTCAACGATAGTCATGACTAATCTCATTTTCCCAGACCTGCCATTTACGACAGTTTTTAATATTCTATTAGAGTACATGATAAGTTTCATGCGAAATATGCCAAAATCCTATGCCAGTTGCCAAATCCATAGATAGATTGAAAATTGAAAACGACCGTTAGACGGATTATAACTTTATCAGATCACAATGAAACAGATAAAATATACAGGCTCATAGATTATAGTTATTAGTTCCAAAACTATTAGTCTGACTAAAACAAATTGTAAAGAGCAAAATATTTAATATTTGGCGAAATCTAAATTAAAACTTACTCTTTTACGCCGCACACTCTTTTTTCTATGTTCTAATTACCGACAGAAAATGAAAATAATATCTGACGCTGATAAGTCGAGTACGTTACGTCTCTAAGTCCATTCGCATTCTCTATATTTCGGTAACTACGAATCAAATTATAAAGTCGTTATATAAAAAAATGGCATTGACCACCACATTCCAAATTCAAAATTTCGTATATGCGTCTATCAAAATAGCCGCGCTTCCTGCACCCTTCCCGCCCTTGAGTTCGACCACTTACTTTTTTAAGCGCGTTCCGTTTCACACCACACGCCAAACGTATAAAAACCGACGGGAACGTAATGAGAGCAATCAGTAGCCCTCGAGCAGTCTACAACAGAAGTGCACGATGAGATTTCTGGTTAGTTCGACATTTGAATTGTGTAACGTGAATAGTGTTGTGATACAACCAGTGTTGTGTTAGAGACCAAAACGGATTATCGATAATGTGGATTTATTTTCGCAGATTGTTGCCGCCGCCGTCCTCGCCTGCGCCGCAGCTGCACCCTCCGGTGCCCTGCTGGCCGGCCCGTACGCCCATGGCCTCATCGGTCATGGAGCCCACCTAGGCTTAGGAGGCATCGCCATCGGCCACGGAGCTCCGCTGGCCATCGGTCATGCGGCCCCCGTAGCCGTGGCCCACGCCGCAGCCGTACCCACCATCCCCCCAGGCGATCTCCAGGGCGCCGCCATTGACGCTCACGTTGAAGTCTCCGACCATGCCCGCGCCTCCGTCGATGCCGCCCGCGAATGGCACGACCAAGCCAGCGAAGTCCAAGGACAAGCCATCAACGCCGCCGAAGATCACGCATGGCAGGCAGTAGACGCCAGCCTGACCGCCCAAGCTCAAGTTGACGGTGCCGCCGCCGGTGTAGCCCCAGTGGTCGCTCGCCAGCTGGCCGGTCACGGAGCCCTCGGCTACGCTGCTCATGCCCCAGTCGTCACCGCTCACTCCGCCATCGCCGCCCCAGTGTACGCCGGCCACGCCGGTTTAGGCGCCCCCCTCGCTCTTGCCGGAGTCGGCCACGCCGGTCTCGGTCACGCCGGTCTCGGCCTAGCCGGAGTCGGTCACGCCGGTAGCCACTCCGTGGCCACCTCCTCCCTGTCCCAGACCCACCCGGCCCCAGTCGTCCACGGCTACGCCGCGCACGGCGCTCTGCTCGGCCACGGACTCGGACTCGGACACGGTATCGCGCACGGATGGTAAACTGTGATAGAACTACTTAGCCAAAAAAATACTCAAATGTTTGGAATGTAATATTTTGTAATTGTAAAAAAAATGTACAGATGCATAGGCGAGGATGTGTGAATAAATGGTAACTTATAAAAGTATTGTAATCATTACTTCAACCTTCACCCTTAGTTATTAGTGCTTTTCACTTATCTTTAAAACTTTTATCTAAACATTAAATAACACATATTAATTATCAAACAATTGAAATATAAATACTTTAGCCTCTATGCAGACAGTCGCATTTCAAAACGGCGCATAGTTTATTACGACACGCCGAGCTAAATATCAAATATATGCACAATTACATACAAATATAAATAAATTAACTGTTCCTAGCTTATTGCAAAATTCAAACATAAACATTATTTTAATGTGATAGTAAAATATCAATAATAATGCCACGCACAATATAATGTCCATAGCATATGTTGTATAGGAAATTATGTATTACAAAAAATATTAATATTTTGTTATTTATAAACAAAGAAAACCTTTGTAAAGAATCAAAATTAAACTCGTATATTAACAGGTACTATTATTTTCAGGTACGAATCGATAATTAAATGTATTCACTATACAAGCGGTAACTTATAAAAACCTTGAATGTATATAAAAAAATGTTAATAGAATCGAAAATAAGTACTACAAAAAAAACTGTAAATAATATTTGTATGTATAAATTTGGAAGTACGGAAATATCGGCGCCATGTTATACGCTTTTTTATTACTTCAGTGACAAAGAGACCAGTGTATACCGGACTTTAATCAAGGTCGTCTTATCTTAGACAAAGGAAACAAAATATGTTTTCGATCCAGTTAGATATAGATATCCTTGTGTTGGCAAACACAAGGATAACTCATTTGATGTGAAGGATATCTAAAAGAATATCTAAAAGGATTTTGAAAAGATGTAAAGAAAAAGTAATGCTCAAACCCTTTTTACAGGTGATCATAATCAAATACTTCCAACCGACTTAAAATAGAAAAATGCCTTCACATGGTTGGCTAGCACCTACCTCCATATGAGATCATGCCATTAAAAAATTACAACTTATTCGATTAGACACTTTTCAAGAATACTGGGTTCAAACTATGAGAGGTATTTCGAATTGAATATAACTATTCAATTCGAATTACCTCTAACCAAATCGAGTGGAGTGATATAGGTATAAGAAATAATTAAACATAATTACGAACTGTCTAAAAGGGGCCGTAACAGGAGCAAGGGAAAGAATATTACAAGGTATGTCCTTTTTGAGATACTTTTCATTGAAACAGAAATACACAATAAAATATGGGAGATAATTTATGAGTGATGAAAGCAACTATAATTTTATTATTAAAAGGGCACACATGGTGAGATAAGACTAACAGGGCATAAGCATTGATATAATTGCGCACTGTCACCGATTAATCCTACGTAGTATCGTCTTAGCACTCGCAGCATAAATGCCGAATAGTCGATAAAACCCCAAAAATGACCTCGATTGGATATAAGGTCTTGTGTCGATTGTACACCTTGAAAAAGCAGGATGATGTTTAAAGCATGTTGTAGAATCATCATCATCATTATCAGCCCCTATCGGTCCACTGCAGGACATAGGCCTCTTTCAATGAACGCCAAGACGATCGATCTCCTGCTACTCGCATCATGTTATAGAATACTACTACTCAATCTCACATTAATATTTAGTAGTTACATGAACAGTTCTGATTAAATGTTATAATCTAATAACATTTAAATACAAACTTCTTTTCGTTCTCTTAGTGCGAGAAGCGTTTCTCTAATATTAAAATAACCTTATTAAAACGCTCATATAATTAATTTTTTTTCGGTATTAAACCAACACTCATTTACATAGGCCGTAATGAATTTCCTCAATTATATGTTCTATGTAAAGCGAAATAGAAAGATGTTTGGGACCTTGGCGCTAAGTGCTCTGTTGCACAATGTGACCAGTTATTGAGGTTGTTAATCAGGGTTGCCACATGTCCTGTATTCACCAGGACATTTCCTTTTGCTAATATAGAATTAAATGCCACCGGAATATAAATGACACATTTTTTACGAGTCACCATGGCAATTAAGAACACTTAAGTATGAAGCATGTACTAACCTTTTTCTTTATAGTACCTATAAGGGCGCAAATGAGTAGTTGGATCCTTCTGGATACCGACGCCTATAATCATCCACAAAGAGGTTAGGCGGATGTGCTGCTCTTCTTCCATCCTCCCAAACGGCCACCAGAAGGTCACAAGTCTCGGCATCAATGCAGCCTGTTGCTACCTCTTACTGCTAAGCTAGACTAAATGGCTTCAGCGAGACCCTCATCAATCGGACGGCAGCGACGACTGAAGATTGAAGTGGAGTTCTGCACCTCTTTTAATGCAAGGGGATGCTACAAATGTGTCGACTGGCAGTTTGGAGTCAATCTAGCGTTGTATGTAGACGTGTTCTCCAACCTAAATTTGTTATTTGTTACAGATCTGGTAACATTTGCTACAATTTATAACCGTATTCTTGGATAATTATTTATTTATTTTGTCTCCGTACATCTAATTTATTTAATTTCAAGCCTATGACATGAACAGTCATACAAATTTGTTTCTATCATTGCTACCTTCTGGGTAGCCACTAATGAAAAATGAAGATGTAAAATGCTATGAAGTATTCTGCTTGTCCAACAACTATCATTTCAGTCTACTTATAAACATTTCCAAGTTGCGGAATCATCGTAATCTGAATAATGGCCTTTTACGACAAGCATGAAAAACAAACTCAGTAGCTCTTTGTTTCTTGAAAAATACTAAAAATCTGCGGAGAACCAAGGACTTAGTGCCTGAATTTGAACGCTAGCCTTTCTTAGCTAGACTCCCTATTAAAAAAATATTACCTGGAGATTTTTAATGTCAGGCGATCAATCAAAGTCAGCTTTAGTGACAGAGGCAAGAGCATACCCTCGATCAAAGGGTAATCAATACATGTCGCTGGAGGTCGCCGATGCTTGTAGCCCGACATTTAAGTCTTGGATAATGAATCGTACATCATTAGCCTCTTAAACTTGTCTGAAATTTGAACGAAAAAGCCAATAAACCCACGAAACTTTACACAATAATAATTATAAATACTTCCAGAACTCGCTGTTAGATGTAAATAAAAATGTGATAATCCCTCTCCACAATACGCACGATTAGACAAGTTATCTTTGACACCTTAAAGGATTATCTATAGGATATTATATGTATATAATAAATTACAACAGGAAAGAGAGGCCATATAAAGTCAAATCGTCTAAGTACGCATAAACAACATACTCTACAAAGGAACGTCTTTACTCTAGTACACTATGGTCAATCTTAGCAATATAGCGCCTACGAAATAAAACAAAGGAGGGACAGAGCTGATCGCGATATACAGCGGTCAGTGGCCGCCAACTCGGTTCAAGATCGAATGAAAGTAAAACGCCTAGAGGCTTCCGCATACCTACGCTATCACGGCTGCGTTTACGGAATAAACATCGACACGCAACTTTGCTATGTTAATTGTAAATTTTCAAATCTTAACGAACGTAGTTACCTTTCGTGTTCTGCATTTTTATTTATTATTTAGAATTTGATTATTTAGAAGAAAGATCTATTTACTATAGTTAATTACCATAAAATGCACTAACGATGTAGTGTGTTGTTAATAGGATTGTGAAAATTTGGTATACAATAATATACTGTCGCATTATTTACATTAACGACTATCACAACTAAATTGTAACCGATATTAAGATTTATTTATAATTACATTACTCTTCGATCAAACATTAAATGATGATCCAGAATACAACAATTACTAAAAAAAATTAAACAAGTAGTTGACTGTCTTATAGTTAATTTTGTAGAGCAATACTGCATCTATAGCCGAGTGTATTTTCTTATTTCTTTTAGGCCAAAAACTTTTGAAGGCATACTTCATTTTAAGAGAGAGAGAGTATTATTACTATGCACGCCGTAACGTAAAACTGACACCCTAAATTTAGCTATAGTCAATGCTTTAGTTTTTCTCTTATTACGCCAAAGAAGTTGAACTTCTAACGCCACACAAGCACACACACACTTTTTTCGTACAACCTCAAAATATATATATATATATATATATATAAATCCAAACGTTTTTGGTTAATCATATTTATTATTTATTAGTTTTAGTGATGGCATCTACATTTTGATGGCATGAGAAAACATACTACTACTAATAATACTCTAGAAAAAAATTGACGAAAATGTAAACAAATCGGTTTTGATTTATTATGTAAAAATAGATAATTTGTTGATAATTTAAAAAGACTCCGAAAACTCGTGCCGTAAGATGAAGAAAATCGCATACCAAAATCGCGAGCGAAAAAAACGCAAGTATGCTTAGAGTACATGACATAAAACGAAGCTGAATGTCAGCAAAAAAAATCGTATATTCCTTAATAATTGGCAAAATATTTTTTGGCACAGGAGACGAACAGTGAATCTATAAACAAGCTGACACCCACATACATCCTCACAACCAGGAGTAATGCAGGCGATTTGCCAATACCAGGCAATACTCCAGCAATCCATATAATTTCCAAGCCAGGCGCACGGCCCAATTGAGCTGCAATATAGCAAAGACACTAACTCCTATATATATTTTTGGAGTTTACTCCTTAGGGTATGATATTAAAGGCCCGCCGGGCTTTAATATTTAATAGTAGGTTATATAAGGAATATAATCTTGGCAACCAACACGCGCAGCGTAACTCTTTACCACGCTTACGTCGCTTACGTTTCTGCAACACAATCATGTTTGTTCTTAAGGAGTAAACTCCCGTCACATGTCGTAGCTGATACACATATTTACTCTCACTAGCAGTAGGGCTAATTTAATTCGGTAAGTTGAGCAGTTGCGATTTTATCAAGTCGTGACTACCCTTATAAGTACTGTTGCGGCAAGCGACTCTCCTCGTGCAGACGTGGCCGCAGCGTGCGCTGATGAAACAACAGACCATTAAAACTGACAGAATGCGCCGCGGGTGCAGTCGCGCCCAAGCCCAAGCCAGTTTTTATTCAACCCCATTATTATCATCAGCATTCACCTATATCCACAGATGAGGATAGTCTCTATCAATAAACGTCTCTGCAAGATAAGCGATTATTTCTTAAATATATATATTATACATACACACCTTATATTGTGTGTATGTATATAAATATTATACATACACACAATATAAGTGTACATATATAGTGTACTGTTAACTTTAAACTGCTATAATCCTAAAGTTTACAACTTGCAAAATCCTTGTTTGACAGTCCACGCATTCCAAGTAACGAGCAAAATTTATATTCGTTTATGTAGGAAGATAACCAAGGTTACTTTTTGGATCGTTAACCTTAAAAAGATTTAAGGTTGAAAAGTTATGCTGATCTAATGTAAGTTGCCGAAGGAAGAGACCGATCCCAAAATAAATTCAATAAGTATAACAGAAGACGCAGACCTGCGGATATTGGTTATCACCATGGTGCCTTTCTAAGTATTACTCCTTTTCAGGGCGGTTACACCTCAGACATCTAGAAGTGTACTGTATCGAGTGTTATGTGTAGTTCATAATAACTAATAGAAATTTTATGAATTTATTTACCATCAGTTTTTTTAAGTGAACCAATGCGATCGTCGCTTAACGAAGATATTCGTTGCCCGACTATTTCTATTCGACAATTACTACCCACATTTGTTTCTAAAATGACCGTAAATTACGAAAAAAATAACAAAGAATGTGTAACATTTTGTTTTCTGTAGTTTGATATAAAAATGTTCACAGCCCCTGTACTAGACCCTGTGTAAAT
Organism: Eumaeus atala; assembly: GCA_017140195.1. Taxonomy (NCBI): domain Eukaryota; kingdom Metazoa; phylum Arthropoda; class Insecta; order Lepidoptera; family Lycaenidae; genus Eumaeus; species Eumaeus atala. The sequence goes on along the minus strand of JAFELO010000637.1, from coordinate 246,744 downwards.
AACTTTAAAAATTGTAAAAGCAGATTTTATCACCAGTGCCATATGATAACAAGTAAAATAGGGTTGAAGAACCGCTTAGATCCCAAGACATGACTTGACATGTTTTTGGCTGAACTTCGGCTAAGGCGACCATTCTATATGGAATCTAGTCCACGACATATTATAATGTAAAGTGTTTGCGCAAGATGCTTGCGCAGGTACAACAGAGCTCTTATTCCCTACTCCATTCCGCACAACCGGAGAGAAATTATCATAGGGATTTGAGAAATTATAACCCAACGCCTCTTGATAAATTAATGAAGAAATGTCGTTTAGATTTGTGATTGCCCAGCAGTCGGATTTTTTCAGTGCCCAAACACCCACCCAACTCCCTTCCGATGGACCACAGGAGACTCATAAACCGTACAAAACGCCACGCATATGTTTACGCTTGGAAATAAACAATATACTAGGTTGTGTTTTTATGTTATAGTGGGTCTCGCCTCCTCCCTCCTCGTCAAGATACAACTCAAGACGAGTGAAATTATAAACATCTTCGACCCTTATCCTTTCTCTGCGAAACAGGCCTTCAATTAACATAAAACAATAGACTCATACTTTAATTGTTTGTAATTCCCACGTTGAGCACGCAAGCAATTGCAGATACATCTACTTTTTCAACTTCAATGAATATTTTAAGAAGTAGTGATATAACTGTATCGCCGCTAAATCGGGACAGCTCCACTGGAGGGTACCTCTGACACTATCTAACGACATAAAATGACACTTTGCGGAGTTTTAAGGTCTGAATTTCCCATTTGGCTGAAGAGCTCTACGCATCTGCATTTTCTCAGATTCTGCACGTATTTCTGGGCGTCAATAGTCACCAAGGCTCTGACTGTTCGTTAACTACCTCAGCTAAAAATCTCATCACTCACTCATCAGCCTCTATCTGCTAATCGTAAACTTATTTCACCGATTATGTGTTCGTCGCGCCCCTCTGAGCTGGTCAACTACAACTATGTCCCTTTCTACTTCGTTCGTCAAACTCCGAAAAGGTTTTACAAAAGAAACGAGAAGCTATATAAATTACGTACCGTGCACGTCCTAGCGGCACCAGCCCCACGTAGAACAAAGCCGACGCTAAGGAGAGCCACATATATTTATAAATGGCCGAATAGGATAAAATATACGCTTCCATATATTCATTAAACCGTCTGCTTATGGCTCGCGCTTCACTAGCGGCGGCGCGCGGGTTTACTTCTTCAATATTTTTTTATCAAAATACAACACATTCAAACAAATACGAAAAGTGTTATTGCTGAATTATAGCCGAATGGGGCCGGCGCGACCGGGGAGATACCTTTTTCTCACGCCACCTTAAAGTGATAGCCGTGTCGCGTTTTGTGATGTTTATGAGTTTCCGGTGGCTAACTAAGGTTAGGTGAAGTAGGGCATCCCATCTACATGACCTTGATGCTGATGTTTATGGTCAGGGTTAGTCACAAAAATGCAGCGTCTACTTAAAAATAATAAGTCGAAGATTGTTACTCTATATATAGTAGTAATCACTAGACGTTAGCCCTGTGTTAAGTACCGTAATAACTTATGTTGCGGGTTCCCTACTAAATTTAAAAAATATATTTAACATTGTTAAAATAGAGATATACATAGTAGATAGATAAACATACATGCCCTGGGTGGGATTCGAAGCCACGACCTCTAGTGCAACATACACAGCTTATTCGAGCTGTGCCACTGTGCCAGCCGTTCTTCTATATATCAGCTACTTCATTGTCTAGACAGGGGATGGGTGAACCAAGTAGTTTTAAACATTCTTATGGTACAGTCTATAATAATATGATAAATATACTCTTATGGACGTAAACTTTTTATGGAAGATACCAGACCCAGGGAATAAGGGGTTCATCTGGCAGGCTTTTTCTGTATGAATAAATTATGAATTTCGCATATTTTTGAAAGTAGATGACCAGAGTTTGTTTCGGAACTATTCAGGTGTAATAATAGCGATTCTATAAGTGCTTTTTTATATAAAATAATTTATGATAAGTCCACAGATATTATTATTATTATTGTCTAATTTAAATGTGTGTTATTGGATTTAAAAGATTTATTATATTGTGCTATTGGATGTTGGCTACATTCTACTAACTGTTGCCTGGGATGATGGAGGATAATCGCGTCCCGTGCGCGTACACATCTGCATATCTTACCATTAACAGTGTGCATACTAAAGTATGTATTGTAATCACCAATAGGATCCGATTGCATGTTTGTCCTCCTATGCTTTAAAAAGGACTGAAAGGACTGACAATGATGATACGTCGGTACAGACAGACAGGCCGAATTGGCTTTATATATATGCGAGTGCGTGACATTTTATACGTACATAAAATGTAAAATAAAAACCTTGCTCGTAATGTTGACATTTAATTGCTTCATGTAAAGTGAATTATCCGTACGCGTAGGGTGACATCTCTTATAAACAATACAGGATACGATTACCGAAATTTATTGATGTAGATAAATGAGTTTATTAAAAAGGGCAGTTATTTTAAATATTTTTTAAATTATAGAGGAACAAACCAGCAGTCAGGGATTTTCGATGATTACCGTCGCCCATAAATATCCGCAAAATAGTTTTGCAATTGTGTTGTTAACCTTTCCTCTTCCCGCGTTAACAATTCGAACCGCAATCCATGGATTTAGGCAACTGCAACCCTTGACGAGTGCACAGGTGCATTGTAGTGGTGAATAAAACTTTCTTTTTGGCTAAATGAGACCGTTTCTTTCGTATTTCCTCACAAAATTTTTGCAGCAAGCTTGCATAACACTTTCTACTTATTGTTTTTCCTCCTTGCAAATAATCCACTAAAATGAAACCTCGAGCATCCCAAAGAGCAGTCGCCATTACTTTGCCAGCCGACAAAACCGTTTTTGCTTTTTTCGGCGCAGGTTAGTTAGGTTCCGCTCTCGGTCCACTGCTTACATTTTCTTTTATTTGAGTATAATGATGTATACATGTTTCATCTACTGTTACATAATGCCGCAAAAAGACGTTAGTATCACGCCTAAATAGCGCCAAACACTCAGACGAATCGTCCACTCGACGTTGCTTTTGGTGAACAGTGAGCAAAAGCGCCAACCATCGCGCGCTAAGGTTTTTGATTCGGCAATGTTGATGTAAAATGTTAAAAACGCGTTCAGAGAAAGGCTTACCGTCTCTGCTGTAACTTTAAGCGCCGATCATTCAAAACGATTTTTGATTATTTTTGATCATGTCCGGATTCGTGACTTCATTTGGACGGCCAGACCTGTTGACGTCTTCGCAGCTCTGTCTCCCACGTTTAAAATCATTTACCCAGCTGTGAATTGTATCCAATGCAAGAGCACTGTTACATAAAACACTGTTTAGCTTGATAAAAACTGGGTTGCTGTTTACCCTTTTAAAACGTAAACCTTTAACACCGCACGAATATGGTTTCTTTCCGACAGAGAAAGTTCTTGGTCCCCTCACATAAATTGTATCAGTTCGAATAAATTCAAATTTGGCGATCTGTTTCCGTAATTATGATAGAATATAATGTAATAAATTTGTTTGCCTATATTTTCTTAAGTTCGTAGTTTCGGCCAGTTATTAATCAGCCTGGTATCATCGCCTACTTCATAAAATGTCAAAAAACCATGCGAATAGTAAGACATCAGCCGATCTCTTACTATTCGCATCCGTCTTGGGCGATGTAAGGGATACCAGAGCTTGTCAAATACTTATACATTCTTCCACATTTGATAGGTTTGAGGCCTATGAAGCTCAAGAGTTACTTAGGATATCGTAACAAATTTCGTTCCTATAAAAACAACGCACACGCCGGCAAAGCATCTGCGAAACCTCCACGACGGGAATGTCTTGAATGATGATCAAGTGACTGCTCGATTGTCCCCAGTACAATAAAAGGCGAGACTAATGGACAGGCCAGATATTTGGGATGGTGTGTATGCCAAGCCTAGCTCGACAATAAAATTTCAATCTACATAGATATAGACTATTAGGCGTCAGATCAAGATGGATAAAGATTTCCAGTATGGTTCAAGCCTAGCCGACAATTCACAACCCCTAGACGAATCTAGACACCTTAGGCAAAACCAATTGATCCCAAGGGCTGCTATTTGTGGACCCTCTTGTAATAATAATAATGTCGTCCTAGCCGAATTTCGGCTATAGCGACCATCTCTTTTGAGAGAGCCATCTGAGCGGGACATATTATAGTGCACAAGTGTTCGCGCAGACACAAGTGCAATCTCTATTCCTTCATTCTCCTATTCCGATGGAACGACAATCCGACAAAACCGGGGAGAAACAAGGCACGGGACCGACGGTTTAACGTGCTCTCCGAGGCACGGGGGTGTAATACCGCCAACTTCCTAACTCCGGATAGTTTTTAGAATTTGAAAAATCCTAAGAGCATTTTTTGTACGGTCCGACTCGGGATTCGAACCCGGGACCTCACTTTTGCGACTGAACATGCTTACCACGACACCACGAGACAGTTATGAGCCAAATATGTCTCTGGCCAGTCGTGGATATGAGTATAGTATGGTACATGGACAGTGTCAGGAAACATTTCGTCTTTGCATACTTATAAGTAACAAAGGCGCCTGCAACTTTACCCACTCTTGCGTCTACAACAATGATGGTCAATGTAGCTACGTCTAAATTAATTATTTTTAAGTTACATATTTAAAGGTTAAATAGGTTTCACTAGATACATGTAAAGTAAGCACTTGTACTATAAATCTAGTTCGGCGTAAAAAAATAAAATGCTCACCTTGAATACTATTCAGATAGAAATAAGTATAGTAAAATATTTAACTGGAGTGTCCCTTTGTATAACACTCAATATATTTAAAAATCTTATATTAGTGTTTTTTTATCGATATGGCCCTTGTGTTTCTGGCGCATGTTCCAAAACATTCTGCTACTTCCGCTACGAAATCGTAGCATGTCTACGGGCGCGTAGCACATCTCTTCTTCTCACCCTGAGTATTTTGTTATGGACTAATTAATTAATCGAGCATTTTTGATAATGCCCGCGCATTATGGGTAATGACTAACTATCTATGAAAAATAAATAATAAAATTAGGACTTTCCTAATTCTCACGTTGCTATGGCGTTATCGATTTTGCCATGTGGATTTGGCGCTCCTAGTATTAAATTCAATAAAAAAACTTTAACATTGAAGGCATAGGCGGGAGCAACGTGTAGCGGAGCCTACCAACGTAACGACTGTTATGTGATCTGAGCACTATGACTGATCAATTTGTTTATTTCTCGTATTTCTCAATAATACTATGCATTTCTCAAACCGCATGGGCTCTTCTAAAATATATTTACATCACTCACTAGGTACTTAGACCATGATATATACTGAACCAATTACAAACATATAAATAATTAACATGAAAAACTGCAAATAGCCATGAATATAGACAAGTTTACATAAATGCATATTGTAAATGAAGAGAAGGGAACGCAGGGGAAGTTGTTGTACTTGGTGTATATTTTATGTGAAACCGAGCTAACATAGTAATGTAAAAATAATCCTGTGTGTCTGTTTGTTGTTTAAATAGTTGGAGCGAAGTAGATGGAATTGATTGCGAGAGATGAGGATTGACATACTTGAAAGAAAATCCTTGATTTGTTTCCTTTAGCCTAGCAACACCTAGCATCTTCATTAAAAGCATCATGCACAGCCCAAATATGTTACGTTCTGTGTTGACTTCATACTATACATCATTGTTGGTTATAAAACTAATAATATACTAAACTAGTGAAAGTAATATAATTTTATTTTAGCTGAGCCACGCAGCATACAATTTAACGCGTAAACTTTATCTCAATGAACCCTCCTTTTTCTGGATAAAAATTTAAAAACAGATTGTAATATATACCTGTGTCAAAAATACAGTTCAGTATTTTTTATAATACACAAAATTTTTTGCAATTATAAAATTCATAGGACAAGATTAGTTGCATACACTATCCCTAAAAATAATTATAATAATGGTTGATGGATCTGTTAAGACTTGAAAATATCGTTGCCTCGATACATTGGTAACAAATATTATTACACATGGCAAATGGCCAGTATACCGAAGAGACAAGTTTTATTAAAAACTAGCGATCCGCTAACGCTCCCGCGTATACTACAATGGGGGACAAATTATACACTCAAACCTTCCTCAGGTCTCGTTTTATCCATTGGAGAAAACCGCATGAAAATCCGTTCAGTAGATTTCGAGAACACCGATATCATACGGACAGACAGTTTTTAGGGGCTTTCGTTTTGTAATACGTACAGGTTTTTAAATATGTCAATTAATAAATAAGACGTCATTGAAGTGAATCCATTGCTCGTTATTGGAAACAAAACATACCGAACTTGTGAAATTGTATTTAAAGTACAACTTAAACCTTATGAAATCATATCTTATTGGTGCCACTATTATTTAGCTCAGAAGGCTTTAATCAGACGCTGCGAGGTACGTTGTACAAAAAGAGTGACAGTAATAGCGGGTAACCTAGAAAACAGTTAATTATACAAATACAGGCTAATAACAAAAACAATAGCCTCCTACTAACTAGCTTAAATAAAATGTTACTATAGACATACAAGTTGTCCTTCTTCGCGTAAGGTATGCGAAGGCTGTCGTTAAATGAAACCAAACTATTACTGGAAAATATGCATTTCGACACGAGCAAAGTAGGATAAAAAATATAATACAAAAACTGTTTACAATCCATTCGCACCCGAAGGAAAAAATATAGTCTTTTTGTCTAGCAGCATTCCATTAAAACCAGTGTCGCGTCACCAGAATGGCGCCTAAATACTGATGCAACAAATGTTCCAATATGGCGACCACTGTCAAAATGCTCTCGTTTCCTGAATTCACCCTAGGGCACTTGACATTTTCTTTTTACTTTTCTGTGCGTGGTATCCAGTTTTTGAGTCATATGATAACAGAATATAAAAACGGTCTGAACCGAGATGTAGCCAATCAGTAGCCATCAACACATCCCGCAAGATGAGAGTTCTGGTCAGTTGAGTTTGTTTTGTTTATTGGTGATTGTGATCGAGTTAGAACAAACGTCATTTGCGTACCGATTAATCGATTTATAACGCGCCTTTCATTTTTAAATATTCTTCCGTGTTTTGGTTCCTTTGTCATTGGTTGTATGCGCAGTTTCTACTATGAAGTATAAACGTGGATTCTTCGTACTGAATTGTAAATTAAATAACCATTAAATAATGGTTGTATTTTTAGTTATAGTTTGTTGTAAACGGAGCAAGTGACATTTGTGAATTCGCTTGTGCTATGAAATTGGCACTATAGACACAAAAATATTATGAAATGTTAGTAAAATTTACATATTTTTACGGAAAGGTCATCCAAAAAATTAGGATCACCATACCTTGTTGGTGTTGCTTTGAGATATATTGTTATTAAGGCAATTTATTTTTCTATAGACTTATTACTTTATTTTATTATCAAATATTCTGTTATTTATTTCTTGTATGGCTTTTGCAGAAACCTATATTCCAATTTAGTATAGGCACTGAGTTTAGACACTTCATTTCATGTTATCGATTTATTTCATTTACTACTGATCGTAAACTATAACAATAGGCTTTATATCTCAATTTGAATAGACGAGCGATATGGTATCAAGAAGGACAGAAAACTAAATAAATAGAGTACGAGTTCTAGATCCATGAAAAACATATTTAATCCAAATATGAAATCGCATGCCAATAACAATTGTGTTGATGTTAATGTGTCAAATTTCTCATTTATTATGAATTATTAACCATACACAGTCATTTCTCTTTTGCTTGAAAGTGACTGATGTTTAGATTTGTTAATTAATAATTGTTATAACACAAAGTGTGTAACTGACTACAAATTCGGGACAAGTCAACGTTGATCAGAAAAAACCAAGTGTAAACGATGGTAGTAAGTATCGGCTGCGGCTTTATTGTCTCGTGAACTGATGCAGTACAAACGTGCTCTAACATCGCTCATTTGACACTAAAACATCTCATTCTTGGGCATATGAAAAGTTTCCTTGCGCCTAACGTTTTGATAGCTCTTTGGCTTTGAAGTTAGATATTTAGCGCGATGGACCTCATTGTCACTAATTTATATTGTCAAAGGTCAGATGATTATCTTGGTCCATATTTTAACCTCATTTAGTCATTGTTTTGGGTCTTGTATATTCTATAGTGGTATAAATCTTGGAACTTCGATTAAACCTTTTAATCGAAGAAGTCTATTCCGGCCGATACGGGTCAGTTTGATCGCTACACATCTCATAACCTCTGCATTAAAGGGTATGCCATTGCGTTTCGTTTAGTTGTTGTAAATTTTGAAGCATGGATTCTAAAACAATGTCAATGCCAATGTCTTTTGATTTTTTCATTAGCGAGCCTCGTTTAACTCTCATTAATACTGTTCAACTTCAACAATTATAGTATATCGCTAATATAATGAAGCAGAAGCGTTTGTTTGAACGCGTTAATCCTAAGAACTACTGATCCGATTAAAAAAATAAATTATAACATACAATGATGTGATAACAACTAGCCATTAGCTCACCTCGTGATACTGATAGCTGTGCGCCGAGAGCTGAGACCTTCGTGACTAGTGGAGGCGTATAGTGTGTGTACATCGAGACATTAACAATCGTGGTATTACCGGTACGAGCAAGGCTAATAGCAAAGGATCACATACATAATTACGAATATGTACCTATAAATCATTTATTTAATGTCAATTTATTGTGGGACATACATATTTTACGGCCGCACACGCCTAGTTCTGTTCTTATTGAGTTCAGCAAATTTATAAATATGTAGAAAACATAAATATCGTTATTGTAAAAGTCTGTGGACTGTCGATAGAGGTGAAAACATAAAACTGTATTTGTACAGAATGTAGCGGCGCGTGACGGTGACGCGTTGCGTGATTTTTGTTTACTGAAAAAAATCCTCAATAAAAATCCTCAATAGTCATGAATACTGTCACACACCAAACACAGCCAGTACAAACAACAGCCAATACAAACACAGCCAGTACAAACAACAGCCAGTACAAACAACAGCCATGCATACAGTCTAGTTATTGCCCAAAATTAGTTATTTATTATTAAATTATTAACAGCCCGTTAACCACTTTGCCATGTGGAGTCAGCAAATGAAAGTTTTGAAATTTTGATCTTTTAATAATTACCCTTTAAAACAATATCGGCAACAACGTTTCTAACAGGTAATAAACTGATACTGAAAAATAAAATAAACAAAAGTTACGGGCAATCAGCCTTTAGATGTAGAATTTTACAATAAAAAAAACATTAGCAATAAAAGCATCGTACATAGATGCATTTATGTGTTGTGATTTAAAACAGATTGGTAGATATTCATATTAAATTTTCTCCCAAATTATATGTCCAGCAAATATTACACATGGAATCTCAGTATTCACATGACTGTTATTTGAAGCTTCATGTCTAAACCGCCTGTGAGAATTAAACGGTTACGTTGTAATAAACTCGTTTCCATTGTTGCTATTTATAGGGTACAGGATATAGAATTATGCTGACATAAGTTGGGTGGCAGAAGTTATTCACTTCAAATTGAAATCCACTGACACGAGAACAAATAAAAACAAATCATCACATAGAGATATGTCCAGTAAAGAGCGTGGCTTTATTGTAAATAAATGTCCTAGAAATACTTTGATTTTAAAAGGGTCTCTACATAGTGTACATTATGTGCTGACACTATATGGAATATATAATGTGTCATCTCCATACTGTACATATTATGTGCAAAGTCTATATTGTATATATTATGTGCACACTCTTTATAGCTATTCTATATAGAAATAAAAAATCCTATCGATATAATACGCACTTATTTAGTTTGAATATAATCATTAGCGTTCACTAGTTTATTGTTGTTTCCAAAGTATGCTTCTTTTCCCCTTTTTAAATAAGTTCCATCGGATCGTTTTTTTATAGTGTAGGGGTTCAAACGAGCAATCGGAGCTTTATTACTACTACCGACGCCCATGAACATCAGCATAATTATTATGCCGATGCGTTGACCCTCTTTCCTCCACACCCACCTCCAATGGGCCACTGGGCATTCACATGCCGCACAAAACACGACACCGAAGATGTCACTTTACGACGGTGTCCTGTGAGCGAGAAGATCCCCGGCCGGCCCATTTCCGCAGCAATGTAGCACGGGACTATCTCTTAAGAAATTTGGATTTTATGATTCTGGGCTTCTCATAATAAACACTATTAACATTTCAGATTTTGTCCGCTTTCTTGGCTTACGCCGCGGCTGCGCCGCAGTTTGTGCTGCAGCCCACCCTGGGCGTGGTGCCGGCGTTCGCCATTGCACCCACTGTGCCTTCGGGAGATGTTGAAGCAGCTGTTATTAATGCTCAGGTATTTTTTAGTTGCGTGGAGAAATGGCGCTAGTCCACAACCGGCGGTAACCCACCTGCGCGTTTGCACTCTATCTTATATAAAAAAAATCATCTGATCAAAGCCAAGCATTCTGCACAACCAGGGGATACGCGGTTAAGTTATCTTCCTTTACCTAAAACCCGACTAGGTCATCCGCAGTGTCATAAACTTCACGCGACAGCACATCATTTTTAGCCTTTGGAATTCCCACAAGCTTTAACAATGCAATCACATTAAAGAGTCACATCCGCTTACGATCCTGGAAAAACAGAGTAGCAGCAATGGGAAAGTGCGGTGGACCGAGCCCGTTAAAACATAAGAAATCAATTTAAGACGGTGACATGTGAGCTTGATCTTGATTGTGTCGGCCCGATTCTGCTGCAATACAGCAACGTATATGCAAATTCCATCGAGTCCAACTAGATTATTAAGAGGTAGGGAAGGATACCGCTCTGCTGCCAGGTCGGCGGCACGGTGGACAGACGGCATCGTAGCAATTGCAGGGAAAAATGAGTGCTAGTTCGCAAGGACCGGAGAGAACTACACTATAGAGAAGAGCTAGCCTATACCCACCAGTGGCCAAATTGTACCAGATAAGAAAAAGAAGAAGAGCGCCACGCTGCATTGCAGACGATTTCGCTCGGCGCGATCGTGGAATTATCTCTCGTTCACATGATACAGATAACAGCTATAAAGAGACAGCTGTACTGTTTCGTACATTTTGTGACTACACAGTGACAAAATGGGAGGCTGAGTTGAAGGGGACCAATCTACATGCGCAGATTTCAATTGGTATCGGTAGTCACTAAGTGGCTCAATGCCTGTTTGTCCTCCATTTGGTATATTTAAAAAAATCGTTTTCGAGGATATATAACAAGTTCCAAGGGTTTACCACGCATATTAAAAATAATATGTGGTCCTCTCTACGACTCAACATCGACGAAAAAACATGGGCAGTAATTTTCCAGATGTACAATGTTGACATCTTACAACATGACATGTGATGTCAATAAAACAATTATTATGAACAATTCTTCACAATGAGGCGTCACTGATGAATAATAAGCTATGGATTATAAATAATTTGGTATATTTTTAAGACGAAGAATTTATGTGGACGAAGCGAAAGCTGTTTGTGTTGATAACGAGGAGCTCGTCAGTGACGTCTGCTATGGTGAATTGTTAATAATTGTTTTATTATGCTAACGTTCTCTAGTTTTAAAGTAAACACATAATATTACAACATTTTCAATATAAATTGTTAAGTAGCGTATAGCTACACATTTATTTGCTATTGACATAAAATAAAAATAGCTAAAATTAATCATCTAAACACAGGTAAAATCCATCGATCAAATCCAGGCTGTAGTCGACCAGGCTCGGGAACTAGAAGGGCAAGCCGCCGAAAGAGTCGACGAAGGTATCATTGAAGCCACCGACATGGCGAAGGAAAAGGGCGATCTGGCCCTGTGGGCGGCCGAGGAGAAGAAATGGCAAGACTTGAACGCTGAACAACTGCGCATTGCTCAGGAACAGGCCGCTGCTGCGAGCAGTGACACCTCTGGTATTGGTAGGTTACCTAATACTTACAATTTAACGCCAGATGGCAGAATATCCAGCAAGTTCGTGCTAGCATTAAAAATCTTCGATGGAAAGAGACTTGTTCACATTCGAGACAGTTAGACTGCAGTGACTGCAGCTGACTAGTACAACTTTGCAGTTGTAAAACAGGGGGGTCTTCGACTGAAAATTTTTCGATGTGATGGCAAAATATCCACCAAGTACGTGCTGCTGCTAAGGCTAGATGCTAACATCTCAAACCAAGTCCCTAGAACTTCTATTTATTCATCCATTTCTAAGAACTATAGAACTTTTAGGGCTTAAAATAAAACTTCCAAATTCAAAGAAATATTGTTTTTACTATTATACGTTTATAGGCAGTAAGGATTCATCACTTTTACTTTCTTATCTGTATTTTCCGATATTTATAAAAGTAAAAGATAGTACAAACAGAATTTCCGTTCATTTTTTATTAATTTAAATGAAAAAAACGTTTAAATTAATTTTATGTAGAAAAATAATCATGATTGATTTGCGTTTATGTTATCAAATATTTTTTAAAACATTCTGAGAACCGCTTGAATACAAGAGTATAACATTTTTCATATTTCCTCAACGTTTTCCTTAACTGCGATTGCTGGTATCTCAAGAAATAATAGTTAGTTTATTTAACGGATAAATTTTCGTGATTTCAGAATCCGAAGCCAAAGCAGCTGAGCCAGTCAAAGAGACAATCGCAGAGGAAGCGAAACCTGAAGAGAAGGTCGAAGAACAAGTTAGCGAAGTCAAAGGTGCCGAAATACCAGCTCAAGAACAGCCTGCTGAGAAGGCTGCTGCAGAAGAAGTGAAATTTGTGGAAGAATCTGCTGAGGTCAAAACCGCCGATTTATCCGTGGAAATGAAACCCAGCGAAGAGATCAAAGATGTCAAACTTGACCTACTAAAACCCGTCGTGTACGCAGCTCCAGGAGTTGCACTCGGTTACCAGCAATGGCTATCTCCAATTGCTTATTCTCAACCTACTTGGGATACTTACTCCGCAGTAGCCTCCCTACAACAATTGCAAGGCCAAGTCTTGACCGCGCTTCCACTTGGCATTCGTAAATAGAATGATTAATAAATTAGAATATGAGCATGAAAATGTATTTTTTTAAATATCATCACCGTAAACAATGTTTGTGCTATTCAAAAGTTTAACCTAAACATCTGATCTTACTTTGATCATTCATAATGATTACTATTTACATATTAAAGGTATACTTGATCCGAGAAATAAAAAAGAATAGGTAAATATAAAACACTTACTTTATTAATTATAAGTTAAACCACTCAAGAAACATTACGTCGTGGTACTAAATGATTGTATATACGTCAACGTTACTAAAACCTATAGTAAATATGTAATAAATAGGTAATACTTAGAACTCTCACTTATTTTCAATAAATGCATGGACTTAAATCTGGTGAGTATGTGAGAAAAAGGTGTAACTTAGTCGATACTGATTTAGTTTTTTACAAATTTAGTTCTTTTAAAACCCTACCGCAAATGAGTTCCTGGATTTCGAAATTACTCCAAATATTATACGACGTACACAAAACCAAAAAAGAAAAAATCGTATAACATTATATTCAGGCTTAATCCGATGTACTAGGCTGACCTGAACGGCTTGGTTTGTGAATCGAGTTTTCATTCCTGGGAGTTGTCGCTGGCGAGGCTGGTTTGGCCAATCATCACTAATATAACTTACTATTAGTGATTCATTAATTAAGTGCCAAATGCCAATAATGGAATATCCCCTCCGAAACAAACCTAGGCCGTACTGGGCCTAGTAAATGTAATGTACATTTACTAACAATATACGTACAATTCTACAAGCTAAGACACCAATCAACACTACAATATACAGCTTAATCTGTTCCAATTCTGCTGGTGACTACTTATATCGGATTTACCCATTTAACTGGTTATAAATCCCAGCGGTGTCATGACATATTCATTCAATAGTGTCACGCGCTCAAGATGAGAGTTCTGGTATGTACTTTTTATGTTTTCCTCAATGTGTGTTTAAGAGATGAGCAACACCTGCCAGTGAGCTTATGCGCAATACAATTAAATTACCATAATTACGAACCATAATTTGGTGACTTCATATACTTACACAATACTATATTAAAAAAAATTATAAACTACATTTTCATATTAATTATTATTATTGTCCTTGGCTTCTTTCGAGTCAAACTTTAGGCCCTTTAATTTCTGAAATAAAATTTGATTTTGAGTTACAACTTAAAAATGAATATACTTACTTTTAAACTGTAAATCAGGAATCAAATTTCAGGTTTAAAGAAACGAAGTTTAACACGAAATTTCAACCCCTGTTGTAGCTCCTTTCACCGTTTATAATTCTAAGCATCACAAAAATAAAACGTCCTTAGATGGAGGTTGTTTTTTGACTAATTCACGTCTGTCTTTAGACAATCAGGTTTCTTCCTTACTTCAAATATGTTATTCATTAATACATCAAGGACGGCTAAAATCTTCTAATCTATACTCATTCAAATATTACATTACATATATATTTACATTGATACGTAATACGTATCAATGTAAATATGTGACTTTTATAAATACACATATTTACATTGATAGATTGATTACATACAGCCGTATGTATGTCGCTTCAGACTAGTTAAATATTGTTTAAATAAACCGCGATAAAATCCGTAAAAGTAATTGTATTGTAAAGATAGGTCAATTTCAATTTCATCCAAGTAAAACAAAACAATAATAACTTTGTTTCTATAAGCATCGGATCTAATGCAGAGTACCTATTTCCTTAGACATATACATAACGTGTTCCATGACAAGGCGCAATAGCTTTAACACTTTGTATGGTCATTACACTCATAAAAGTAACTAGCGGCGCCACGCGATTCCACCCGAGTACCCCACCCCCAAAAACATACCCTCAGTAAAATTTCTTCTTAGCGGATATCTGCACCCTAAAAACCGACTGACCAAATTTCAAGTTTGTAGGTGTTTTAGTATCTGTGATTTCATGATTAATCAGTAAGCGGCTTCATTTTATTAAGTATAACACAACAATCTATACACTTCATCATCAATATAATCCCTAATGATTTCAGGTCATAGATTTTTCCGTACCTTCTTGTGTGAGTGCCTAAATTATCCCTCTAATTTTTTTTTGTGGAATCGGGGTCTAGGGTAAACTGAAGTTTTAAGTCTGTTAAAATTAAAAGTTGATGCTATGTTTTTTTATTGACTTGATAACCATCTTATAAATCGATAACGCTACCTGCATGCACGAAAAACGACGTCATAATATCTTTTGAAGTAATAATAATGTTCCGAATGGGCGGAGTACTTCGTATCTTCCACTCCAGGGGTGATGCGATCACAGATCAATTAGAGAACCGTTATCATGTAAAATTATATCGTCCCTAAACCGACTTACAGACACTTTTTACTAAAGCAAGTTACTACTTATCTGTACTTAATTAAACATTAGGGTCGTTGTCACAAGCTTCAGTTAAAGTACCGAATAACCCTATTAAACTTATGTGTCAAATAAATTAGGAATTTCAGTTGCAGTTAATTAACACGAATCAGTTAATATAGTCGATGAGACTTAAATATCGAAATCAACGAAACCGACCCTAATAGTGATATACTAACACACAACCTAAGCTGCTGAACCATTTTTATTTTCTTGACGCGGGGAAACGCATTTATGCGCCTTCACCGGCCCTGGGTGGGATCCAGTGGTGTGTGGGACTCGCGGCACGTAATAGTACCGAATACCCACAAAAACCACCGCGAGTGCCATCGGTGCCGCCCTTGGTGAGGTGCCCCGGAACAACAATCATCAGGGCACCTCGACGGCTAGTCCCGAAAGGGACCAAGTCCACCTCCACAGATGGGGTTGCCCAGCACTACAGGACAACCCCACCAACCTAGGGACAGTGCAATGGGGTGAGGTTCCCATCCTCGCCCCTTGCCCCGTGCGCAAATGTGCCACCTCCGGTTGCTCTTATAAGAGGGGTACTGAGAGCGATTCCTCCTCCTGATCTTTAAGCCCCCCTTCTTATACGAGAGGTGCAAAGATCCCCCTCGGTTCAATTGGCGTCGCCTGGGTTCACCCCAGGCTACTAAGCCCCAACCCCAAGACAAGGCTTGAACCATGGTGAGGTAATCTGCTGAACCAGCTTTAACAAATCCAGTTACTTTGCGGTAGGTCTACCAATTTTTTGATATCTCCCTCAAACCTACCACTTTGGTGTAAAAATCTATCAACTTTCTAAGTTTTATGAAGTACCTCAATTAAGCCCTATATGATACTACGCTTGAAGATTTTTTTTTCCCATAATCTGTCCGTCATTAAAACTCTTAGCTAGCAACTCCGCCTCCGTTTGAGTAGATCTACCACTTTGCAAAGAAAATCTATCAACTTCTGATATCTTTGCAAAATATAATTTAAATATTTAAATGCAAGAATTATAAATATATATAATTAATAATATATATCTTTAATATTTTTTCACGGATATTTTTCTTTGTTAACCTAAGCGCTTAATCGTCATTCGCGTACTGCACCACGGAAAATATAAAGGAATGCATAAGTCATATACCTATATTAAGTTTCCTTAACGTTATTTATGCAATGCAAATATAGAAAATAACATGTCCTGAATGTTTACCGATTGACTGTCTGATATATTAACCAAACCCCCGGAAATGATCCGAGTGAAGGATTTCCAGGCAGATCTTATAACGTTTTAGGATTTGGAAATCTGTAGAGCTGAAATAGTGGTTAAAATTTGTAATAAAGCATTAATATTTACTCGGGTAAAACAGCGGGGCACAGTTAGTTTTTTTTATCTATGAAAACTTTCTAGTCCCTCGCAAGTAGGTTAACGCATAAACTGTTTTTTTGCACACACATTACTCATCACTATGAAATCCAACGAGAATTTTCACTTTCTTTTAAAATAAGTAATAAAAAAGTGGTAGAAGTACTAACATTTCAAAAAAAATTGTTAGAAAACTACCTACTTTGGCAATGATATCTACCTCCGAGGTAAATTTCGTGTTGCAGGTTAGGTTTCGTAGTTATTTAAGTGCTTTTTTTTCACCCTCGTAATTTTTTCTTGTAAATGTAATAAGAGTTGACATTTGTGTGTAAAGTCGTCATAGAAAATTTTCAATCTTCTATGATAGTAAAACGATGTGGGCACTTTTATACGTGTATTTATTTACGACGCAAACCTTCATAAATTATTTAAATATATGTAAGACGACTGCGAACAGCGCGCATTGAAGGACACTCACAAGGAAATTAATTGAATGAATTATGGACTATTCTCCACGTGGCTTTATAAATAACATCTTTTTATTTTAAAGTTAAAAAGCATACTTTTGAAATCATCTCCTTGATCAAAATTTTTTGAGACCACAAGCCAGAGAGAATATTACGATACTCTTTTTATACCATATGTTAAAAGTTAATCAGTGAATGGCAGGCACGATTGTATGTGTTGTATTTCCCCGAAGCGATTCTAACGATTATGATGTTTCTTTTTCTATTTAGATATACGAGGTAAACTACAACTACGTGATAGAGCAGATCTGGGTGTCTTCTTCGTGATGATCGGTTTTCGAAAAATTCGTCATTTACCACAAAATTAGTACAACATAACTAAAGGTCTAATAGAGTATACAACACATGTTGTATTGCTAACAAGTAGTGCGCTGACTCTGTAATTGGCGCAGGGCGCGAGCGCGGCACGCGGCCTGTAACGTAGCAACGTAATGTGAGGAACGATATATTTTCCGCCTTCTCCGCGTGGTGTCGACGTTTGATCGACGAGTTATTTGACTAAAAAATGAGCTGTTTTTAAAATGCTTGTGTACACGCGTTAGAAGTTCTATTTCTTTTTTGCAACAAGAGAAAAACTAAAATGTTGACTGTACCTACAGTCACTGTTTTAGTTTTTCACTTCATTTCAGCGTGACGGTTTTTCACTTCATTTCAGCGTGACGGTTTTTCGTGACGGTGTGCACGCGCATCGATAAAAAATACTCTCATTATTTAACGAGCCGAAACAAGTATAACTTCGAAAACAACGCAACTTAAACCTATTGTTAATATTAGGGACAGGGGACTTTTAAATTACGAATACCTATACTTACTACGATATATTTTATTTCCTCTTAACACTGACAAAGCTTCATTGATGCATTCCCACAGCTTTTGTTCGCCCTGGTCGCATCTGCGGCTGCAGCCCCGCATATACTCACAAGACAAGAACCTGATTTGGAATATTTAAAGGTATTTTTTTACTGTTTTATAGTATAGTTCATAGTTAGATATTTTTTAATAGTAGGTAAACG
Source organism: Eumaeus atala (assembly GCA_017140195.1). Lineage (NCBI taxonomy): Eukaryota > Metazoa > Arthropoda > Insecta > Lepidoptera > Lycaenidae > Eumaeus > Eumaeus atala. Next base: position 228,234 of record JAFELO010000637.1, on the reverse strand, counting down.
AGCAATCGAGCTTTTAGGCGAGTACCGACATCAATTGACAACCACATTATTGTTGTCATGCAGATGCGTTGCCCTTCCATCCTCCTCCCCTCCTATGGGACACTGGCTACTCACAAACTGTACGAAGCGCGACACCATGTTGCGGTCGTGCCAGCTCAAATCAGCTGCAATACAGCGTGGCACTACCAAATATACACTCCATGATAATATTTAATTACATTGAATAAAACCAGCTAAATGCGAATGGGAATCGGGCAGGAATAGTACCGTACCATCTATAAATTTCGGCAAAAACACGTTTGTTCTGTGGGAGGCCCCTTTATTATTACGCTATACGCTATTATTACGCTGTCAAATTGCATCTCTAGTCATCACTGTTCATGTGATACTGGTGACAGACGGACAGACGGGCGGACGTTTTTGACACCGTAAAAAATCTCATTTTGTCTTTAACTTATAATTGGTCTTTCTTATGCTGTATATTCTGTATTAATAAAATGAGGTATTGTAATATTTTATTAATACAGAAGAAAGAAGTCGATCTCTGTGCAGTAGCCGGTCCGGGATGGATGCGAGTAGCAGGAGATCGGTCGTCTTGGCGTTCATTGAAAGAGACCTGTGTCCAGCAGTGGACCGATAAGGGCTGATAATGATGATGAGGGTGATTCTACTTATTTAATCTTGTTTACTGTTACAGCCAATATCTGCTTCCATCGCGTCTCCAAGCCAGTATAAAAGTGCTGATGATGGCGTATATACTGGTACGTGAATCGTATAATATCTTACGCACGTGGCTGCCTCGTGGCCTAGTGCTAAGCCCGTTCAACCACAGTCGTGAGCTCCTGTTTTCGAGCCCCAGGTCGGACCAAAGTATTATTGGGATTTTTCAATTTCTAATAACAGTCCGAAGTTAGGAACTTATCGATCTTACACCCCGGTGCCTCGGAGAGCGTGTTGAAACTTCGGTCCCGCACCTGATTTCTTCGTGTCGGATTGCCGTCCCAATGGAATAGAAGAATGAAGGAACTGTGCACTTGTGCTTCGCACACACACAAGTGTGTGCACTAGCACTATAATATTTCTTGCACAGTTGGTTAGTCGCTATAGATACAACAATCATATTGGACACTAGAGATGGCCGCCGACGTAAATTTGGATAGGACGACATTATTATCATTAATATATTACATACATTTAATGATACGTACTAACGGGAGCTTGTAGAGCAGTAGATAAGCAAAGACAGTCATTACTTAGGTAAGCTACAAGGGTATAGATGTTGCCCTATCGCTGCTCGATTACCACTAGACGGAATCCGATTTAAGGCTCTAGGCTTGTAATAACCCCACCATTACAAAAGCCAGGTTTCTAGGAAGATGTTGAAGCGAGTAACAAATACCGAGGCTATAGCATTATTTCACCAGTAACGTAATAAGACATATCTGATAATTATTTGAAGGCATTAAAAGTTACTACAGTGAAAACTGCGTACTCGTTTAATATTCAGTATACTGCAGAGCGTATTTTCCCAAATTCCTAGACTGACTATAAACACTAATCTTGAGTGAAATTTCAATTTTACCTCATAACTTAGTGTACATTTTAGAGGAAGACTGAAATATAAAATAAAACACAGAGTTTTTCGATATTGTTTAAGACTTTCACGTTTGTTACACATTTTGTAGTTATTTTGAGATTTACGATTTGATATCTTCTGAAACATTGAAAATTAGGGTCTCGCAATCATACCTACTTCTGATCACGTTTGACATGTACTTGTGTACATGTCTTTGTGGTATTGTATAAATCGCCGTATAACATTACGCCTAGCCAATTACTAAAGCAGGGCCGTTTTGTATTGTGGCGGGCCTACGTTAGCCGGATTGAATATATACTTACGGTAATTTAAACAATCCGACTGCGACATGTATACTGAGACATCCTCAAAAGATTTATTTCTTTATTTAATGTTTCAGCATATTTTCAAAAGTAACGATGTGGCAATGCCACTACTAAGCACAATATGAAAATTTTAGATTTACATGCAATTGCAGATAACGTCAATGAAGGAGTAACAGAATCAGAGGAGTCGGCCGAATACAATGATGAAAGATGGCATGAACCTGCTGATCTCAACGCAGCAGCAATATGGAGTGCCAATATCGACAATATAGCCGGTACGTTCTAAGATATCTCACATCGTAATAGCTACACCTATAACTTATCATATCGTAGTCCAGTACGCGGAATATACACTAGGGAGCGTAAAAGTATGTTTCAAAATGCAGCACTATATATGTATACATAACAACCTCGACACATTTCGATGACGACGTGGAGACAACCTATGAGGATGTTTCAAATTCCTTACGTCTTATCGTCTTACGTCGTTCTCAATCTCCTTAATTATTTATTCTATAGGTGTATACCTATAAGGCCTACTTTAATGTTGTTATGAGGCACCTTAATGCCAAGGTGGGGGTAGGAAATAGTGTCGAATCGAGTTTGGGACCACATGGAGCCGGATGTCGAAATCGCAGGGGGCAAATATTGGTAAACTTCCTCGAGAAGGAGGGCCTCTTCTTATTGAATTCCTATTTTAAGAAGAAGCCCCATATGAAGTGGACATGGCAGAGCCCCGATACTGTGACAAAGAACGAGATTGGCTTTGTTATAACGGACCGAAAGGCATATATTTAGGGATGTCTCCGTGATCATCAGTTTTAAAACCGGACGTTATCACCGATTGGTTAGAGGCTCTCTGAATATAGGCTTCAGACGCGAGCGTGTCCGAGTCGTACAGTCGACATTCCGACCTAACTTCCGACTAACAAAATAAGTTTCGAAAAATTACAACTGGAATTAAAAAACCGGTTTGATGCGCTAGATATGTCGGAAACTACAATGGAAATTCACGAGGATATGGGTGGTGTGATTGATAGCATGCGGGACGTGGGGGAAGGATATTGTAGGAGTAAGTATACGAGCAAGAAAGCTTAACTCTCTGATGAGACGCTTGGACTTATGAGGGAACGCAGAGCACACATGAAGACGTTACGTTTCCCGATGTTAAGCTTCCTTCAAGGCGAATCCGCAAACTAATACGCCGAGACCTTTACAGCTCAAATACGCAACGGGTTACCGAAACGATTGAGCGGAATAGAGGGTCGAAGGTTTTTGTAGAGAAGCTTTTAAGAAGTCATCGGACAAAGGTAAGGATTGATTCTGGGGTTAACGTTTCTTCTAACCCTAAGGGATCTTATCTGAGATCGAAGCTTTCTATAGCAAGTTGTATACGTCGCACGCTCCACATCCCGATAGCCAAAACAACATCGCGATCCGCGTGCAAGCCTAACACGACATTTGTCAGCGATCTGCCGGGCGTCAGCTTTTTGTAGAGAAGCTTGGCAGAAGTCAGATGACAAAGGTTAGGACTGACTCTGGCGTTACCGTTTCTTCTAAGCCTGGGATCTTATCTGAGATCGAAGCTATGCTCTATGGCAAGTTGTATACGTCGCACATTTGAAAGAAGGGTTATTTTAAGACCTATATCCTTAACAACACTATCTGTGGGGGTGGTATCGGTCGGTCCCTTAGGGGACTGATTAGCCGTCGAGGTGCCCTGATGATTTGTTGTTCCGGGGCACCGAACATGATGGCGACACTGATGGCACTCGTAGTGGTGTTTGTGGGTATTCAGAGTAAGACGGGCATTGTTTCACCATATTCCCGACCCTTAGACTAGAAATTTTTGTTATTAGAAAGTCGCACAACAGTTCCGTAACAGAGTAGGCAGAACACCATGTTAACATAATAATTCATGATATTTTTATAATTTGAATAAAGTAAAATAAATATAATTGAAAAAGAACTGTATTATAACGACTGGTATACCCATTGATTTACAAAAATACAAGATATAACTTTATATTCAACAGCCATTGCGAAGCACCCGTGATCGTACATATACATATTTTTTTGCAATGTCAACCTAACGTGTATGACTTTAAGTACTTTTACAATGCAGCTTCTATTAAAAGGATGTGCAAATGTGACACATATTTCCTTAAGAATTCAATCTTATGCGCATGTGTTTTAGTTGTTTTTACAAAGTGCGTAATTTGACAGTTGCACATCTTTTATATTGACGGTTTTGAGACGCTCGCTGTATATCTTAGTGTTTTTCTAAATCTTCGTGTGTACTTAAGAAATTACTTTGAAATATAATATGCGTCACAAAATTACATGTCCGATCCCTCAAATTATTTCATCTGAGGATAATGTAGAAATAGACAGAAAATGGCTAGAGCAAGATAAGGGTGAAGAATTTTCTGATAAGCAGGAAGAAGTAACTACTAGTCCGTAAATTTGATAGCACACTTTAATATTATTATTTGTAGGTTATATAAAATTTAAGTTATTTTTGACAAATTGAAGGACCCCTTAACAATTGACACGGAACTTCTTTTGTGAACTAACTGTAAAGAACAAAGTACAAACACTTCCAACCATATTCTATTACTATTAACTGTTACTATAAGCTGTTGCCCGTGACTTTCATCCACGTGTACCTCAGACACAATCATGTGCATAACTTAGTACTTCCATAGCCTATATGCTGCTCTGGTACATAAGCTACAACATTGCCAAGTTTCATCAAAATCAGTTTAGTAGTTTTGGCTTGACTGGGTAACAAACATCCATTCATCCATACAAACTTTCTTATTAATAATATTAGTAACATACTTCTTAAATATTGCCTACATAAATAATATTGCATAAATTTAAGCAAATATGCACGATTCTAATAAAAGAACTTTAACAGATTTTACCGCAATTTATTACGTACTAGCAGTTCGTCGCGGCTTCGCACGTATATTTTACAATGTGGTAAAATATGGTAATAGTTCATTGCTGTACAAAAATACAAAAATTTCGGTCTCGTGAACGTAGTGTTACTATGACAGCAAAATCGTGAAAAGAATTGGTGACAAGACAATATATGTAGGGACAGCTTTCAATATTTTCTGCAGCTGTCAATAATTTCTTGTTGTCAATAATTTCTGCAACTGCGATATAAGTATTTACTTTGATATTTTTTTCACACCTTTCCTTACATCATCGAAGTTTTCGTAATGATATATAACGATTTAGAAAATATTATATAGCCTATGTTCATCACAGATGATGCAGGGTCCTAATAGTAAAAGACTCTTTAAAATCAATCCAGCACTTTGGGAGCGTCTTCAATGCAAACAAGCAAATGTTTCCTCATTATAGATACAGATTTTTAGTGTCAATGGTCACGGCTGTACTGAGATGTTACGATATCCTGATATTATGAGTTATTAAAAGTATCCGAATATTTATAATGAATTAGTTGTACCGATTAACGCCGAAAGAGCTTAGTTTATCTTGAAGCAAAAAGACCTTTACGGTAATGTTTGGTTTCTGATTTTCCGTACGAAATATTTAGTACGCGTTCACGCGGTATGTTGTACTTTTTTCACAAAAGCGAAATACATTTTAATAATGTATGTAACAATTTGATTCTCAGGAAATGAAAAGGAAGGAGTAGAAAATACTAATGAAAAAGTCAGTAACGAACAATGGGCTGCAGAAGAGAAAAACATGCAAGATGAGGATGAATCCAACGACACAGCAATAACCGTAGACGCAAAATGGGCGGCCGAAGAGGAAAAGGTGCAAAATCAGGACGAATCCAACGACACAGCAATAACCGAAGAAGAAAAGTGGGATGCAGATGAGGATAATGGGCAAGATCAAGTCCCTTCCGTTACCACAACAACAGAGCACGGTAAGGAAAATATTGTTATCTTGATAGCATATGTGCTGTAATTACCGTAATAATATTACCTGCGAAGGGTTCCGTATCAGAGGATAAATAAAATCGCACATAGCCGCGTACAACTGTACTGTGGAACAAGCTGTAAAGTAGTTTTATTGTAATGAGATGCATTTGCGTAAACTTAAGATATCAAAATAATTATAGGTGAAAAATCTCTTCTTTTTCCCAAACCAAATTTTTTTTCATTATATCATAATGTTATGATCTTAAAATACTTTATAAAAAATCAAAAACATTAACACCGGTGTGGACCCCACCTGAATAGGAATTCCATTACTTCATGTTTAACATAGCAAAAGAAGTTATTTTATTATATTAAATATGAAGTATTCTCTTTTCTATTGTTAGGTCTAGTTGAGTTTGATACACAGTCAATAAAACTGTCTATTCTAATTACACAAACTCTAATAAGGTGTAAAGTTTGTGAGCCTACACAAACTTTACACCGTATTCTAAATTCGTGGCTCTGTAAACCGCCCAATTCTTTTACCGACACATTAGTGTGAGGTCGATCACGTACAAACTGATTTTTTGACACTATGTTTAACGTAAAGATTGTAAAATATTTGACGCACCACAATAGTGTAATCCAGAAACCTCATTTTCGATTCAGGCGTTTCCAAGCCAGAAGAATTTGAAGCTAATAATGGAACCGAAGATTCGTCTATAGAGAATAAATGGGCAACTGAAGCTACCGATAAAGAGGAAGAAACAACTACTCGTGCGTAAACATATTATACTTAAGTATTATTTTTTCATTTGTCATGTCTCTATGACTATGATTAGAGTTGTTCTTGCTTATCTTAACTTACTATGCGGAATTCCGGATCCACGATAAGAATAAACAATCGTTACGGCACGTTATGTGAACAGACGCATAGGTGAACAATTTCGCTAACCCTCTTTTTTATTGTATATGGAGGCTGCATATAAACTTTAAACATTTCTTTCCAGTGGATCACGAGAAACTCACGCCGCACAAAACGTGACAGCAAGGCCATTTATTACTTTACAGTGATATCTTGTCGAAAACCATAAAAAATTGAAATTCCCTCCTTTAAAGTAAATCATGAAAAATTAAGTATATTACGATAGACACTACGTAATTTATATAACTTTAGCTTCAGACAACGGAATTGAAGAAGGGGAAGATACTAATGAAACAACCGAAGAAGACCAATGGGATGATCAGGCTAAATCCGACGACACAACAATAGTCGAAGAAATACAGTGGACTACAGAAGAATACAGTGAACAAGATGAGGCTAGATCCAACGACACAACAATAGCCGAGGAAGTACACTGGACTACGGAAGTAAACAACGGAGATGGTGAGATAAAATCCAATGACGCAACAATAGCTGAAGGAATAGAAGAAAGCAACGAGCCAGATCAGGCTGAAACCACAATCACAACAATAACCAACGAAGCGCATATGGCTGCAGAAGAGGAAAAAGGGAAAGATCAAGGTTCCTCAATTTCCACAACCACAGGGGATCTCAATGCTGGTATTGCTCATCTTGATAGCATAGGTAATATAATTACCGTAATAGTGTCGCTATTTAGATAGTGTCACCAGGGAATATTTATTTAATGCATTGGACTCTAAAGACGATTGATATTAGCGTGAAATTACGTTACGTTAATTCAATTCACAAATCTAATTTGGTCATATTGAATTCTCACACACAGAAAGGCAAAAACAAGTTACCACTTCGCGATGATATTTTGTGAGGTGTTTTCGCAGTGGCGCTTTGCCTACACAGTAACAATGCCACAACCGTAGTATTTGCCAAAAATATATACTATATTAGTGTTTGTGTTTAAAAAAAATCAAAATAATATCGGACAAAGGTTTTTTACCTTTGTCCGACTTGAAAATAACAGGGAAGTTAGTATTTAACACGTTCGCGCGCGGTACGTCGGTGGGCGATAGAAGATAAAAAAAACTAACGCGACACTACGTCGACAGTCGTTCAAGTTTGAAATCTAGTAATCCACCGTACGTCGACGGGCGGTATTGTTTCCTATTAAATATTAGCGGGAATTTTTTTTTGTCCCCGTACCAACCCTCAGAAATTTGCTAGTGTCACATTGAATGGTAAAAACTTACTAGAAAGGGACAGCCATATCTCCACTACATTGACAATTGTAATACACACTGCACACAGACACAACGTCCGTCGGCGGTCGCGGTCAATAGACTTTGGTTCACTCGTTCGGTCAGTGCACATTTGTGAGCGAATTGGAGTGGGTGCGTGCGAGTTTTGCGCGGTTTCAAGGTAATATCCTTATAATAAAAATATTTACGTGTACTTGTATATATTATATGTGTTTAGTGTGATTTATTACACTATTTTATTTACCAATCGAAGTTATATGTTTGTGTTTTTACCCTTTAGATGGAATCCAATGACCCATACCAAAGACAACAAAATCGTATACAAAAATTGTTTGACGAAGCTTCATCGTCAGAATCTAGCCAAGATCCTTATGCAGATGATGGAGAATATGGTTCCGACCAATGCTACGTACCTTCTGATGAAGATAATTGCAGTAGTTCCGATTCAGAAACCGTGGTAAGAGTACATCAACCGAACAAGTTACGACGACGTGTCGGTGGATCGTCTGATCCAAGTAAGTCTTCTACCGACTTATCAGATGTTCCTGACCAAAATTTATCACAATCGGAGCATCAAGCTGAGCAAGAATCTCAGCAAAACGAAAATGTTCAGCCTTCTACTAGTAGAACTGAGATAGAAAGAGATCTACTCGTACTTAATCATAATTCCCAGTCTAATAGTAACAACGAGCCAAACAACGACGACTTCGATAGTCAGGATTGGTCCTCTCCACTAGTTGACATTCCAGAATTTAATTTTGATTCATCAATAGAAGGCATATCAGAGAATGTAAACAATCCTCGGGATATGTTTGATACTGTTTTTCCTAAACATTTCGTCGATTATATTGTGCAGTGTACAAATGCCTATGGTAATAAGTTGTGTTCTACTAACAGACCCCACACCAGACATAGTCGAAGGGCTGTATTTCGAGAGACCAATAATGAAGAAATATTGAAATTTTTGGGACTATGTTTGCTGAAAGGACATGTTAAATGCCCTAAACAACGTAACCTGTTTACCTACACAAATCATTTGTATTATCACCCAATTTTTACATATGTTATGTCTGCTAGAAGACATGAGCAATTATTGCGTTGTCTTTACGCTTCTGAATTTGATGCTAAGGGATCAAGAAAAATAACTCCGTTTATTGACACAGCTACAGCACATTTTCAAAAGATTTACAATGCTGGTAAAAATCTTTCTTTAGACGAATCTTTACTTCTATTCCGAGGGCGATTGCAATTTCGTCAATATATTAAATCTAAAAAGGCTCGTTACGGTATCAAGTTCTATGAGCTCACAACGTCGGATGGATATGTCTTGAATATTTACATGTATTGTGGTAAAGAAAATCTTTAAGAAAACACTTCAAAGACTGTAAACCTAGTTTTGTATAAAAAAGTATTATTTCATCTTTTAGACATATCAGTGTGGAATGCATATTTTTTAAGTTCAAAAGTTATGAATTTATTATGTTTAGAGAGGAATTGATAAAAGACTTGATAAAACTCGATACTAATATAAATGTAAAGGACTTGGTCAACAAGAAATGTATGCATTACAACAGGCTACACAATAACATACCAGCAATTGAGCGTAATGAGAGATCTTTAGATAGAATGAAGGGCCACTGGCCTGAACGAATTGAATCTAATCCTAGCAGCAAGAAAAAATATGCTTTTTTAAAATGCCGTGTTTGTTCCAAAGATGGAAAACGCGTAGAAACTAGTTACCGTTGCAAAGGATGTCCACAAAAACCTCCACTTTGTCCATCTTGCTTCGAGGCCTGGCATAACGAAATTAATTTATAATAACATAATTACCAGTAATTTCTAAGGTCATTTTGTTTACTAATTTTTTTTTAATGAAAGTTGATTTATTTTGAATAAAAGTTTCGTACCTACCTAATTATTAATTAACATTATTATTGATCTCAAACTCCTAAGATTGTTTTGTTATAAGAAAGTTGATTTATTATAAGTAAATGTTTAGTCGCTAATTATAGTTCAACATATAATTGATCTCACCCTCCTAAGATTGTTTTGTTTTATAAGTTGATTTATGTTTTGTAAGTAAAAGTGCCTTACCTAGTTATAGTTTCAAATATTGATACCTTATTCTTAAGATTAATTAAACATTTTAGTACAAAAAATATATGTTTTATTATGGAACGCCTCAAAACGTTAAGGGGCAAAACACCTACATGATAGAAAGAAATCTGCCAGAACGCCCTAGGACGTGCGACGCCTGAAGACGTTCTGTCATTTGGTATGGTATTGGTAAGCGGACCTGCGCAAGTACGCCTATGGATTTAGTGTGGAAAAAGTGTGTGTCAAAATGCCAAAATTTGTCATGCATTACAGCGCGCGAACGTGTCAATAAGTATTTTATATGTTCGAGAATATATATTTGTATACACGCTTATAATTGATTTGCTTTATGTAGAATTAATATTAATAAACAACAAAACAGATATACACTGCAAATGTGGAAAGATGTACCGGGAAGCCCAAGACTAATCTACAACGATCAGATTGATCAGATACCGTCCGAAGATGGTGTCAAGGGTCATCGCAACCGGCGTGTTGTAGTGCAGGGTTATCAATGTCGAGGAGGCAAGGCAGTTGTGATTTGTGGCGCAGCTTTCTCTCTGCCTACCCCACCTGGGGCCGGGCGTGAAGATGAGCTATTGTTGTAAATAAAAAAATAAGAATAACAGATAAATAACCGTCACCTAATATTTTATTACAGAAATCTGGCATTCAAGTGAACCAGACAACCACGATGTATATGAATCACCTGACGAAGGAAGTGACATCAATGTTCATTTACCAGAACTAGATGAAGACAACGTAATCCCCCGGGAACTAATAGACGCATACTACAATGACCTGCCCTGGGCACGCGAAACATACCCTAACCCTTGGGAATATCAATGGCCAAAATATTTTATTTAACCGCTGACACTTTTTTAATATTATTAATATTATATTGACTGAGTATTTATTTCCTGGGTAAGGAATTCACCTTCCGTCACTAGGTGATGAAAGCAGACTTTTAAATATCCCCTTTGCATTTTGTTACTCCAATGGTATAACTTTTTGTAGCGATTAAAACCTCTATCATCATCACTTCAAAATCAAAAAAATGTTAATTTGTCGCATAGTAAAGGATGTCTGAAACTATGATGTTCTGTAGCGAGCAGAAAGGACTTAATGGTAGTGATCTTTTAAGGGATGATTGAATCGTTCCCGAATTATCGGACCGGCCCTACTGGAGGGCCCTCTCTCTCCCCGCCATAACACCGATGATATTGACGCCTCTTTGTATCCGTTGGCTGATAGCATGCGAATTGGCGTTCCGAACATTTATTTATACTGTCCGAACATATATTTTACACGCCGATAATAATTGTAATTGAATACCACATAATAAAATCAATTGCAGCGTTTATTGCGACGCATGACGGTATTTTTATAGAATAACTACTAATTATAGCTACATTATTTTCCATCTACATGTCATTCGTTCTATTTTATGCGTATTTAGTAAGCATTACTCTGTTGTCTGACTTTTAACGACATACTCTAGACTTAGTCTGACTAAGAAAAGAAGGTAAGGTCATAATAAGTTTTTTCTACAATATGTGCCACAATCTGTGCTTAGAGTCTTCCAGTAGCTCACGTACTGTTGAAATGCACAGGAGAAACAAGGCTAAATGATCCCCGAACATATGCAACGGACAGAAGGACATCGGTGACGATTAAAATGGTAATTATGAGCACGGACACCGGACGGATTCTCATCACGCCGTCCCGAGTTACCTCACCCGACCCGCTCACCCAGTTATACTCCACGTGCGAGGAATACCTTATACAACAAATAGTTGGCTTATACTGAAAGTTCATTTTCTTTTATGTAATAGCCAAACCCCTGCATCTCTATCTAATCTTTAGTGCGCTTACAACCTGCATATACAATGTATAAAGAAGTGCGAATTGCCTTTGCTTAGCAAACGATTCGGCACGCACGGAGATATATGTCTCATTCACATACAGCACCGTGAGGTGGTGACTACACTGGCGGGTTTTCTGCGGTTTCTGACTTCGGATTATTTGATGGGATACCTGGCTGTACCGATAATTATGAGCCTTGGTTGTCATCAGGTGAACCGTCTGCTCATTTGTCGAGTTAGTGTAGAGAAGGTCAAACGGCTCCATCTATACCAGGGTAGATAAACATTTGCTCGCGGCTTATAGTCGTGTCGATCACGGCGAATTTAAAACATATAACTACTACATAGGTAGTATTTAATTAAAAATTTCAAGAAGTATGAAATTTGCATCACACACTGGGTTTAGTGGATGAAAAGTCAATCTATTCTCCAATCATGTTGGCCAATCCTGATCTGTACAATTCACAAAAACAGGTTACACAGTTCATATTAGTCCATATTAGTCCAGTTGCTTCCCTTTATTATTCAACCAACTAGCCCACCGCCACTTAAACTGCTATGGTTACGTTTTTTAATGTAAAGCGGAGCCTTTTATAATTACCGGCGCCCACAAACAATTCAAATAATTGATATGCAGTTGTGTATAAAAACGGCACGAAACACGACAGTAACCTTGGCGTTAGTATCATCTGGGCGAACTGTACCTCGCCAGTCGTGCCGGCCCAAATCGGCGGCAATGCAGAGTAGCATTGCCACGTATAAAGAATACATACTCTCTAGAACGTTTAGACTAGTGGTTCTTAGCCTTTTATTGTCGGGGAATTAGATGAAATTCACCACTGAAAATGCTCCCAGGGACAAATAGTGGTCAGCGGACCATCGGTTAAAAACCACTGATCTAGAACGTTTGCTAACATATAAAACAAACAAATAAAAACCTATACCTATATACAGACACAAATAGAAATACATGATCCAATACTTTCCGCCTTACTATTTCTGCCACAACGGAATTCTGAGTACATATTGATTTCATTAATTTACAACGACCATATACAGCCTACTAAGCGATTTGATACAATTTATAATCGCAAACTAACATACACAAAAAGGATACGGAGCTCTAACTCAGTGTCCATAGCGAGTGAAAAAACATATGTCATGCGCGGCTATAAATGTCGCTAATTATTATTGATATAATGTAACCGGATCATATACAGCATGAGATACAGTAATGAGATCTCTAGTGAGGGGTTATGTTGGCCGATTAAAAGTAATACCGATTTATTGAACAGCTAAGAAATATATGGCAGGCGCTTGTGTTCCTTCAACGAACACCTCAGACAGATAGGAGCGGCAAAATGATTATTGTAGTTAGTGACACTTGCGAGAAATGTTTTCGTTGCGATTATCGTGTACACTTTATTTTTTGCTTTGTGGAGGCATGCATTTACACACTGCCATCGAGCCTGGATGGGTGTGTGGGACTCGCGGTAAAATCGAATATCCTCTTAAGCCCCGCGGGTACCACCTGCCGGCATTTTGAGGATGCCCGGACCTATGAGCAACAGGGCAAAGCAAAGTGTGAAATAGCTATCAACTGTCACATAAATGCTTTATATTACGAGGGTGGATCTAAAAGTTCGTGGCCTGACCTACATGGAGCTATGACATCTTTTTAAATCTACCGTCATTTGTTAGTATGTGTCATATTGATTTATTGTGCGCAATTTCATTCCGATACTGGCAGACAATATAAATTTTCTGTTATTATTTATTTGAAGCAATCTGACACAATTTTCAATAATGGAGAAAATTGATCACCGTGCAGTCATTAAGTACCTCAATAAAAAAGGCCTATCACCAAAAGACATCCATCAATATACGGTGAGCACTTTGGGGCAGCTGCTCCATCGTATTCCAGTGTCAAGAAGGGGGTAGCTGAGTTTAAGCGCGGTCGTGAGAGCATTAAAGATGATCCTGGGAGTGGAAGGCCTACATCCTCTACTACGAAAGAAAACATCGATAAAATTTGTGATCTTGTACTGTGTGACTGAAGTTTAACCATAGGTAAGATAGCAGAGATAACAAACATTAGTTATGGCCGGGTGCAACACATAATAAGGGAAAAGTTGGGGTTCCATAAGGTTTCTGCTCGCTGGGTCTCGAGGTTGCTTTCAGCTGAACAAAAACGAGTTCGATACACAATTTCGCGAGACTGTTTGGAACTTTTTGAGACTGATCCGGAGGACTTTTTGTCTAGATTTGTTGCCATGGATGAAAGCTGGGTTCCCCACCATACTCTTGAATCATAGCAACAATCCAAACAGTGGAAAAGATCAGACTCCTACACCGAAAAAGGCAAAGGTCGTTTTGTCGACTAACAAAGTCATGGCTTCTGTTTTTTGGGATGCAAATCACATTATTTTTGTAGATTATTTACCGAAAGATCAAACTATAAATTCTAGTTATTATTGTAACCTTTTAAGAAGACTCCGGGAAGAAATAGAAGATAAAAGGAATGTTGCGTAAGAAAGTTTTGTTTCATCAAGACAATGCACGTGTTCACACTTCGGTTGAAACAATGTCTGTAATCCATGATTGTGACTACGAATTGCTGCCACACCCACCTTATTCGCCGGATTTAGCCCCCTCGGATTATCATTTATTTCCAAATTTAAAAAACATTTGGGTGGCTCGAAATTTTAGACCAAAGATGAGGTGATAGTCGCAGTAAACGATTATTTCGCCGACCTTCCGGTATCTTTTTTTTTCGAGGGGATAAACAACTTAGAAATTTTAGATCCACCCTCGTAATTTACTAACTTATTATTGCATAAAAAATATTTAGCCAGAAATTAAAGCGAATAGCGTCTGTTCTTTACCTATAGCTTGTTGGCAACGATTAATGTACAAAAACAAAGTGACGCGATACATAGGGCTGTGGTATAAAATTACTCGCTTTGCCAAGCGATGAAACCGCGTAAAATCTATCCTAAGGGAACATTTCACGTGGGTTTTTATCCACAACGAAGAACAATTTTAGATAAAAAGTATTTTTTTTTATTTTCTAATTTGCACAACTAAACAAGACATTGACAAGATCAAAGCAACACTAACAATAGCCATATGCTATACAAGTCTTGGCCTAAATCTTAATGCTGCAAGAGAATAATTTTCCTCGCATTCTATAAACTACTGGCCCTAATTTAATCTGGAGATATAACCACACATGTTTCACATGAACAAAGTTTAAAGCTTAAATTTTAATATTTAACTTCGGACTAAGAACAATAATAATGTCTGTGCACTTATAACACACGGTTAGTATGTAATACATAGATAATGAACACGGCCTGGAGGAACCTGCAAACGTTTTCACACCTAATAACTATCAAACCGATTTTAATGAGTTTCGATACAAAGATAACCAAAACCTTGAAGAAGGTCGCACATACGGAAGAACAGAAGAGGATACTTGTACATGTTTTATTGCAAAAATTAGAAATAAAGAAGCTGAGCAAATGAGGACGATACTTAACTGGAGGATTGAGGAATTCCGGGGACAAAATCACGAAACTGTTTTTTTTCTGCTCCATGCTGACGGTAGTGTCTAGTGCGGCCTCATCGAGCATAAGACATGTCGGGCGACGGTTTGGGTGAGATTGTTGTCGATAGGTGAACAGACCCCCCCCCCCTCCTCCTTTTCCACAGATGGGAAAGATGCATCCCGACAGTTATCTAAGATTAGCTAAAGTAACTATTATTATCTAAGCCCGCGCAAGCAGCTCACGCGCGCCAGATAAATTTGGCCTTGCATTGTCGTGAGGCTGACAAAGCAGTGTATTTATGTATTTGTATGAACATTGATAATAGCCTGAAAAAACTGGCTGTCCGTAAGACGGTTTTCTATAATATAATTTTACAAGATAGCTGTTGTCTAATTGATCTGTGAACAACTCGCATGGTGGAGTGAAGGACACGACTTATAGGCTCCGCCCATTCGGAACATTACTATGACGCTATGCTTTTCATGCTTTAGAGTGTCATACACGATAGAAGCGACACGAAGTGTTCAGAACAGTAAAGTACAAGAGAATAATGATATATCAATCTGTTCGTTATGACTATTCCGTAAACAATAATAGTTCCTTAGATCAGATCCTCTACGATACCGAAAATACCGACAAGCCCCATCACTATAATATTACGTACGAGGGCGTCTAATTAAAAAAATATATGTATATTTGTCCCGCGAATGGAATGCACCAGACATTGTTAAGGTCAGCGACAACGAAAGCTGACGAAATTGTAGTCGCTAGTTGCAAGTCTGTGGGCGCGGTTGCCTATCGCAGATAATTCGCAAATATAGTTTATAATTTATAACTAACGCCCGCTGTACCCTCGCCCTATTACCAGCTATAACAGCATAAAAATTATCATTATCGTCTACTACCATAAGCCGTTATACACCCATTACCAAACAGACTGTCTATCTACTGGATTCCACCTGGCCAGTAACCACCTCCTACGACAGATATCTCTCTTAAGTTTAACCACCATTTTCAATATTCTGTCTATCTATTTGTTTACTGGAGACAGAATTACAAGTCACGATAGACAGAATATTGAAATAGATGGAAAGTTTTTTTTTTTTTCATTTCAGGTGACTTATAGCTAAAGATCTACTAAAATGCTAAAGTTAAAATCTAGGCATTTACAAGAGTCTAGCCGCTACGGCCTTTTTCATTTGCAAGTTTAAGAATTGTAGTGTTGTCCCTGTGAGACGATAAACACTGACAAATGTAGTACCTACTTACATAGCGTTTGGCATAATGTGACGTTTAGTCATACAAAGTAAGCCATGAAGTGGCCAGGACGATACTTCTCGATGCCTTAATTTCTTATTCTTAACAAACTAAAGAATTAACGCGGCGCTACGGGCAGCGGTAATACATTAATGCTTGACAGAGTTTACGCTCAAATGATTGACGCGACACGAATGTGATAATATATATACTCCTTTTCCTGGGGATGAGCGGGAGGCCGTACACCCAGAAGAAATTATGGTAAATGTCAGGGGGATGGGAGGGGGTATAAAAATGATGGATTTACAACTTTCGAGAATTTACGTGAACCGAAAGAAAACCCGAAGAAGTTACAAAAAGGCCTATTCATACGTGGGCAGCGCGTACTTTACAGTGATGTTGGGGCCTGTGAATTTGTCGAGCATATTTATGTACAATTCTTCGCTCCCTCCTACATTATCATACAGTAAAATACTCGACTAAGACAAGTAATATTTGTAAACATAGAATTTTGATATACAAAAAATATAAATAACTGAACTAAATGAAATACGCGAAACACCATAGTTTAACAATTAAAATTTTGTAAACACTGGCATGCTGAATGTTTTAGCGAAGCTTGCTGGATCTCGACTAGTTGCTTAAAACCCATGTTTTATACCATGACTCTACGAATAAATATATTTCTTTTTTTATAGTATTTTTAAGACTAAAGGCGCCCATGAATATCCGCATAATTACTATGCCGATGTGTTGGCCTCCTTCCCCCTCCCCAGTGGGCCACCGGCTACTCACAAGCCGCCCGAAATACGACACCGTAGGTGTCACTTTACGGAGGTATTAAGTGAGCGAGAGGTATAGCCCCGGTCGTGCAGGCCCATTCCATCCGTGGCATAGGAGGATGTAGTGTCAAGCACTATGCATGTCACTACATCCTCCTATGTAGCATGGCACTACCTCTTCCTATAATTTCTATGTATTTCTATTTCTATTCAGAACGGCAGATGCATGAGGTGGCGCTAAATTCGCCTTTGTAACGCGAATGACACTGGGTATATTAAAATATATAATAAGTATCCGGATTGTATATTTATCAATATAATGTTAGATTTTCCTTACCAAACCGAATCCACTATCGAATAGGAATTCACAAGCCAATTAAGTGTTTCTACTAGGTCTAATTTGATACATAAAGGCCACACAAAAAACATATTAACGTTTTAGAGGTGAAACGCTATATACAGCCTGTACTTAGCGTGCAAACGATTTCCACAAGATATAAACGGTTAGAGTTATTTCTTTATAAGAATAATTAAAGTTATTTGATAATCGTGTGCGTACGTTTATGTTGTCGTATCGGAAACACGAACGTTCACTGACGCATGTGATAACTGTATCATTATATTTCATCATGCAGTCCATTCAGCGCAAGGCAAGCGGTGAAGCGGTGACTGTCGACATTCAGGGGGCTAGAGTGTGGATTGCAGTCTCTTGGACGGTTCCAATCCTTTCGGCCACCTAAATGGAAACTGCTCAACTGAATTTCTCAAAACTCACACATTTTCACCCGAAAATCTTAAAACAAATATTTCCACCCGAAATTCTCAAAACCCAGAAACTGCTACCCAAAATTCTCAAACCCCAGACCATTGCTATCCGAATCTCACTCGTTGTCTTGACCAGGCATCTCTCAATGCAAAGTTTGGTTGAGATATAGGCACTGTGCGTCAGTCTTTCACTAGCAAGCTGCATCTTAAGGTACCTTATAGCATATAGCCATACATGTCAATGTTGCTAAAATATCAATTTGCAATTAATATCTGTAAAATAATCAGAAAACTTTGTGCCTACTAATACACACCCATGTTATCCACAATTCTCGATGGTACTGCAGGCCGCGATGGTCGTTATAAAGACCTGGGAACTTCTTGCCAACAGATACAACCAGAATCCTCTCGCCCCACGGTAGTGGTAGCATTTCTCATTTTTCCTAGCGATAAGAAAGGTAGTACAAATATGCGCAAATAATAATTCAGGGATGAAAACATTATATATTGTACTATATATAATATATTATTAAAATAACATTATCTAAGTAATACGTGTTCAAAGTATCAAAAATTAAGGACTTATGATAATTATTAACAAGAACGTTTATCCGGCTGTCTGTTTACGGACGATGTCCTTATACGTAATAACGGTCCTCTAATTGACCTGGGAACGCATCTCCCGCTGAAGGAGAGATGACTTGTTGCACTTTATCGCTCACAGGCTCCGCCCATTCGGAACTTTGCTATACCTCGTACTATGACGTCATACTTTTTCGTGCATGCAGCTAGCGTTATCGATTTACAATACGTCACGTCAAAATTTTTAAAAAGAATCAATTACTTAAGTTACGAAACGACTTAATAACTACGCAACAATTAAGGATGGTCAACCTTTCATCGGTACATTTTCGCATTCCACAACTGTCAGTCCCAAAAAGAACGGCAAACACGTGGCTTTACACCGCTACCGGGACCCAGTGACCTTGAGGTGGCCATATTAAACAAAATCTTGTAAAACAAACCAGTGCACCGCACAAATGTAATTACGCGCTGATCTCGTTATTCAATACGCCGGGCCGCCACTCACACCGTAGCGTAATGTTCCCTTTGCGGTTGAAAACTAATGATCCATAATCCATATATCACTAGTGTAACTCGCACATCTAGAAACCGTTCTTGTCTTCATTTTCGTCAAAATTTGTAACAATGTTTATGAGGTAGGATCATGTCATACTGCAGCCGGTGAAGGCCGGCATGTGCTGATTTTAATGGGCATGTAGTCACCATATTGCTTCTATTGCTCGTTTGCCCCCTATAAATAAGTACATATACATATATATATATATATATATATATATATATATATATGTGTAATATATCGTCACATATGATGATATTAAATACTCCAATTATAAATGGATACTTATTACTGATTTTAAAAGCTCAAAGCTCGGTCACCTTGGCCTTCATCTCAACGATCACACGTCAAATTGGGGGCGATAAAAAAATAATGATTACGATGATAATGAAAGCCTTTTCATTTTTTTATGCATGTAAACCGTAAACAAACGGTCGTCTGGTTTACGAAAGCATTTAAACATCTGCGCGATCTCTGAAGATGCGTTCCTCTCGTGAATCCATCCACCGAATGGTCCACACTTACACAGTTCACGAAAGGCGAAAGCATAACCATCACTTTATATCGAGGTATCACGTCAACGAGAGGTACTTCCCCGGTTGTGAGTGTCCGATTCGGCCACATTGGTACCGCTCTTTACAAAACTCCGTACGAATAAAGTAAGACTAACTTTTTTCAGAAGTTGTCTTATGGAGCAACTATCTCTTATTGTCAGAACGGCCTTATGGAGCAGTAATCTTTTAATGTCAAAGCGACCTTCATTATTATCAGTCCTATCGCTCCTCTTATGGACATAGGCCCAATTAATGCCAAGACGACCGATTTCCTGCTACTCGTATCCATCCCGGTCCGGCTACTGCTCGGAGCCAACTGGTGAACGGTCGACCAACACACCGTTTTTCTAAGCCCTGCCTCCACTCCAGATCCTTACTGGCCCATCTGCCACCTGCTCTTCTGAGAGAGCCCATTGCCACTTCAGCGAGCTTATTCGTTGTATTATGATTATGATATATGATTATGGAGCAATAATCTCTTACCACTAGGATGATTATTGGTTGGTGCTAACGGGCAACAATGCTCGTGGCGGTGGCAGAGCGGGCAGGATATGTACCTTCACCATTGTCACACCTTAAATGTCACATTGTCTGTACTTTTTTTCCGTCGAGCCAAAAGCTTCCTGCTCTCAACACCACCCAACCGATCGCCGTCATAGCATCCATCAATACATACAATGAAGAGCTTAGACTTTTCAGACAGGTCTTCGAAAAAATATAACAGAATTAAAAATTACATAAATTAAGTTCAAAAATACCTACATATCAAGCGAACTATTTTTGAATGTACCACGGACCGCGGAACAAATGTTCCGCTCCTATACCCACACCGTTTAGATATGTGCACCGGTCTTGGTGGCTACCATAAGTAGGTACATACCTAATTAAAACATTTATTTCCACGTTTCCAGCTGGAAATCGAGGAAATCTATAAAATCGTAATTTTATTATATTTTCTTATTTTTAGCAGTAAACCAGGTCATTGTATTTCTTCTTTGAGGGCATGCTAGATATCGATAGATTTAAAAGGTCATATTTTTCCACCCCATTTTTGAGAAGGTTTTTATGAAGATACGCCCCGTGTGTTACGTATACCCCTATAGCCCAAATACCGCACAATGCGTACACTCATAAAAAACCCTGAATATAAATATTGTGATAGTCTATATAATCTAAAGTTATATAAACTTTTATTATGATACTTTTAATATTTTTAATGAGAAAACAAATCAAGGATAAATGATTTACACTTTCAGAAATATAGGAAAATTGTCATAGATTATAACATAATTGCTTAAAGTGTTATGTTCCTTTGAAACACGAAATGCAATTTTTAAAACATATAAGTGATAGTGTCATGCTGCATAGGAGGTAGTACCATGCGTGGTGCATGACACTACATCCTCCCATGCAGCGGAATTGGGCCGGTACGACCGGAGACCTTTCGCTCACTTAATACCGTCGTGTAAAGTGACAGCGCCGATGTCGCGTTTCGTGCGGTTTGTACGTAGTCGGTGGCCTATTGGGGGGGGGGAATGATAAGGGGGCAACGCATCTGCGTAACAATCATGAGAATGTCCATGGGTGTCGGTAGTCATCAAAGGGCTCCGAATACTCGTTTGTCCCCTTGTGCTGTAATAAAAAAATATTCTGAAATGTACAAATAGGTAATAAAATGAACAATGTAAACTTACATCAAACACCTCAAATTATTCGCTTACCTGTAAATAAGAACAAAAACAATTAAGATATGTAAGTAATATAATAGACATATTGTTTAATATTACATTGAGCCGTGCCTACGACCTTCCGTAGTTAATGTGCGAAAATAATAATAATTATTATAATATCGTCGTTTTGTAGAATTAATTAGGGACGTATCATTAGCTCGTTCAGGTACCTTTACAAAACCTAATGGCCAATCATAACATATTTTTATAGCATCAGGGGGCGAGCGAGCAATCGGAGCCTTTTGAAGACTACCGACGCCCATGGACATTCGCATGATTGTTATCCCCCCTGTAATGTAACCGGAACAACAACAACACACCTCCACAACAGTTCCACAATTTTATTGCAATTAGAAATTAATTTATTCACAAGAACATATGAAATATCAATAATAATATTAATAATAAGAAAGCAATTATATATAGGATTTGTCCCTTACAAACGGGCCATGAGAGCTTGGTGAGAGAGAATTTGGTGACCAAGGAGGTCTCCTAAATATCGCCTCAGGGGATGTCTGACTGGCAAATCCTGTCCGTACTATCTTAGACAATGTATCGGTATCGAGTGAGCGAGAGGTTCTTCCCCGGTCGTGCCGGCCCAATTCCGTTGCATAGAGGATCATGCACCATTTCTCCCATGCAGAATGACTGATTTGTGTGCAATTTTCTATAGGATCGCAATCTAGAACAACTTCCCTAAAAAATTGAGTGGATCCCTTAGGATAAATTTAACGAAGGTGACACCATGGCGCTAGTGTAAAAAAAACCTCATCTGTAAGAGTACCTATATATAACTATTGTCAGACATTACTGAATTGCTGCCGAATCGGGTCGTTCGTTTGGTCATTTTTTTACGTATTGGTGTGTGAAACCGTCGACACCCATGAACATCTGCACAATTACTATGCCGTTGCATTTCCCGCCTTTTCTCCTCCCCTCCAATGTGCCGACGGCTACTCACAAACTGTGCGAAACGCGACAGCGACGCTGTCTCTTTACGACGGTATAATGTGAGCGAGAGGTACTTCTCGGGTAGCGTCAGCCCTATTGCGCTGCAATGCAGGATGTCACTACCTCTTACAAACATAGATAATGCCATAATGCACACATCGGATCCACATAATGTAATGTGATGATCATATTGTATGTGGCTTCTGGCTGGTGAACAGAAAGGCTGGTGACGGTGACAATGGACATGGGCCCATCCCATAGCCTTGAAGGGCAAAAAAAAGTCTAAAGTAGATTTAGACATCTTCTGCTCTTTGAAACTAATCTAAAAATCCTATGCTCTATTTACATCTAAACATTTGTCAAAAATAATGCTACTGATGCACATAGGTAAATGAATATCTATGCAAAACCCCAGTAACATTTCGGCATATCACAGCCGATTATGTCATATGTGAACCACCACGAATAACAGTAATGCCTTTTATTATTGGTAATAACTAACAGGAAACAATGTAAAGTGTATATTTATGTAATAATTCCTATTCATGATTTGTATATTTAAATTATAACATTTAAATTATAACTATTTAAAACATATTCGTAATACAAAAATGTATTAATTACGAATACATACAACAATTACGAAACACTATTAAAAGAAGAAACAAAACAATCCCATACCATGACATATTAATAAAAAAAAATCGTTCGAACAAGTTAACCTTTTTAACACGGAATTGCCAATTCTATACTTTCTTAAGGCAATACAGAACGAGTACTATCAATGATTACAGTAGGCATTCGTGTGCTGCGCCAGTATATAAGCGGCCGCCGGTTTAGGGATAGCATTCAGTAGCTCTCGAGTAGTCTGACAAAGAAGTACACGATGAGATTTCTGGTAAGATCACAGTTTCATCTTATCAGCACTCTATCAAACTATTGAGTTTACATCAACATTTACATAACTTATTTAGGCCTGTACTAATCAACCCTTGTTCATATGAACATTCGCGAAGTTATTTTTTGGATCTGAAGTGTTAAGTGTAAATGTACAAAATTGTAATGTTCAGTTCTCATCCGAAGAACTCATAAACTAACGACAAAGTTATATAACACGAGATATGAAGTCAGGGTCTTAAGTTGATAATCTTCTCTTATTAAAATCCACTATTACTATTAGGTTAGTAACTATTAAGTTACGTTTCTGATTTGGGGCCAAATCTTATTATTCCACTTGATTTTAAACGGAGTAACCGTTCCCATTAGATTCCACATAAGGTGATCTACTCTTACTATAAGGCTTATTACACGTCAACTACACTCACAGACTATGTCACGACTGATTCTCTCCAATTTCTTTGTCCCATGTATCATATGTGACCATTACCATTACTAAACTATTTTGTCTCCTATTTGTACAGGGAATCTGTTAAATCATTTCACATGTATTTTATTACACAACAATCACCCCGTTTCGGTTCACTGTAAAACATTGCTCTGCAACGAAGCAGAGGCCGACTTTGCAACTTCCACCCAACATCTACAAGACACGCCAACCTCTCGCGTATAATAGTCAAATACGTTTAAATACTTATTTTTGTGTTGAATATTAATTCGCAGCGTATATAATTGCATTATTTCACATGACTCCAAGTCGCCTCACCTGCATGTACCCACGCAACGGACAAGTTACGAAATAGAATCTATTGTTTTTATGTCAAATACACATAGGTTCTTAGAGATGTAGGTACTCGATCGTGAAACAATACAATTTTATATATCATTTAATAATAATAATAATATGATACCTATATGTTAGACTACATAACATATAATACAATCATCATTATCAACCGATAAATATTGAAAATTCAAAAAAGATATTTTGGATAATGTGAACTATTTTCTCAATACCTACTAAACAGACCTTCGTGCGGTTTTCACTAATGGATAGGAGGATTCCCTTTTTTCTGCTCCGTGCGCAATCATCAAATATAGACCAAATATATGTTACAAAAACTTGCATGATGTTCTTGTAAATTAAGGTTATGGTTAGCATTCATACCGCGTTTACAACCGTTGAACAACAATGCAAATGCCTGCACAGACTATACACTTCCAATTTTAAACGCATCTGACTGTGCCTTATACAGAATACTTTTAAAAATTATAAATGTAAATTAAACAGAATATTTTGTAAAACACAAAACACAATTAAGGCTTATTTTTGTCTACTTTCTGCGAACGAAGTCGCACACATATCGAGTATTGCATTCCTTTGCCTTCCAAATTTAGAGGAATCTAGTAAATAAGGTTAGAAGTAATAATAATATCTGCGGACTTATCACATAACGTTAGCCTAGCCCTGTGCTAAGTACCGTCAGGACATGCGTCACAAGTACTAGACAACAGAAATATACTTAATATATTTTTATAAATATAAGAAGTTTTATATGTTTAAAATTTTTCTTATAGAAATACATATATAAATATCCATGACCTAGGCGGCACTCGAACCCGAGACCTCTGGCGTAACACGGGGACCAAGCGCCACGTCACCATCTAAGCCAGCCATTCATCGACATATCTACGTCTTAGTAGTTGGTACCTTGCAAGAGATATTCATATTCAATTTACACCTCTATCAAGGCCTCTGTACACATTTGATTTGCTATATCATACCGATTTGCATTTTTATTGCACCTTACATATTGTCAAGATAACTAATTAATAAAAAGCCTTACGTTAAGGTTACCTCCTCAATGCTTGTTTGCAAGTTATTTCAATCTATAGGTACTTCTATACTAATGTTAGAAGGCTCTTGGTTTGTTAGAACGCGCTAACATTTGGAACTGTTAGTCCCATTTGAAGAAGTGTTAGTGTTAGGTAGCCGATTTATCGTAGAAGGGTATATGCTATATACTCTCAAGATACGACAAGTAGACACGGGAGTTTTGCGGACGAAACCGCGGCGCGCCGCTAGTTATAAAGATAAAATTATTTTTCATCCCACATATCAAGTATATGTTTAAAATGACATCGGGACGGAAGTATTAGTCACAATTGTATCGTAAGTGATATTTCATTAAGTATAATGTATTACCTTATATATGATATGCAAAGTACAAGTAAATTACAGCGTCACATTACGCCCAACAAAGGTATTTAGGAGTGTAGGCGGCGCAACTGACACTGATTTAATACCCACTATCATTGTACAAATATTAATATATTTCACCAATTGCTGTTGCAAAAACAACCGAACTCCATTTCATATTGATATACACAGCTCAACATTAAGTTCATCTTAAAATCATTTGATAGTCAATTAACACCTTTTTTATTTTTACGGAGACCTGGTGTCTGGAGATAACCTCTCGGGTTATCCATTGATTTTGGCATTGGCATTGACCCATTCCAAAAACCGAACGCAAAACACGATAGCATAACCATCACCAAGCGAGGGGTGCTCCAGTTGTAGTAGTCCGATCCGGCGGCAACGCCACTAATCCTCCCTATTTAGACGTGTGACCTAACCGACATCCATGTTGCTCAACAGGTAGCTTTCGTCGCCCTCCTCGGCTATGCCTCGGCTAGCGCCATCCTCTCGCCGCTGGTGTTGGGCGCCAACGCAGGCGACGTCCAGGCAGCAGCCATCGACGCGACCGTAGCTGCCCAGGACCACGTCCGCGCCATCGGTGAGGGACAAGCGCGTGCCGCGGAAGCCGTGCTGCAGCACAACACTGAGGCAGTCCGCGCAGTCGCCGAAGCCAACCGTGACCTCCACGAGAACGCTTACTGGAACGGAGTTGCCGCTTCCCAAAACCTGGTCGCCGCCGCCCAGTCCCAGGTCGCCGCCGTCGACGGAGCCGCCGCTGCTGTGCGCGCTGCCGCCATCGCCCACCCCTTAGGTATCGCACCCGTCGGATGGGCCGGCGCAGTCCCCATTGCACCCCTCGGCTACCACGGACTCGGTGTCCACGGACTCGGCCTCCGCGCTTGGTAATTTAGTCTGGTCATCTGAACAATTGGACGTGTTCTGCTAATCTTGGTAACGAACACCTTTTCCAGGATTGGCAGAACAATCAACCTTGCTCAACGGTATACAACTCAGTTTCCCGCGTAACTCTCTTCTTAGTGAATCTCATGCCATCACTGCCAAAGTGTAAATAAAACCTCTTTACAAACAACATACTTTTATTTATCTACCTCCTCGTATTTGTATCTCATAACTTGCCCTCGTGACACACCAAGTCGTTTATGTTCATATTGGATTGGATGAATATTGCTACACTAATCACATATACAGCATAGACGGGAAGTGTGGAATTCTGAAGCCACCACGTGACACATGATCCGGCCATCTTGCGTGCCTTCGTTAGGCACGTGCCTCATGTATTATGAATGAGCGAGTAAACTAGGTATGGATCGTAACAGCCATGCTTGACTAATACTTTCAATTATCCCTGTAACCAAAAGCGTCACCATTCAAGGCCCTGTCAATTAAAAATATTCCGTCACCTTTAAAACCTTTTGGAAGTTACAACTTCTACTATAACATACAAGACGAAAAGTAATAGAAGTTGTTCCATCACTTTCATTATCTGTTCTGGTCTGTTTTAAAGCAAATTTCGAACAACAAAAATGTCGCTTTAACATTTTAACAAAAGTATGGTCTTTATACTTTGAGGTCAAAGAAGTAGACAGCTGGTAATTAAGTAGCTCGAGATCATAACCATCGTCATACGGTATTGCAGCCGAATTATGTCAGCATGACCAGGGATGTGCCTCTCGCTTACATGATACGCCGTAAGGTGACAGCCATACTATCGCTTGTTACCTATATTGCTCGCAGCCACCGCCTATTCGAACTTGACCTATACTATGTACTTAATAATACTTTATTCTTTTTCGTGCCTGTAGGGCGTTATTGGGTCAAAATACGTCAGGTCAAAAAAACGAGAAGGAATAAAAATTTAGTTTTACTGACACTACTTTAAAGTTAATTCCTTACAAACGCATTCTCTGTCTGCTACACGCATTCAACTTTCAGAAAAATTATAAACTTTTATTTGACATAAAACAGTTGAACGTACATTAAAATCTGAACCTTAGATTTTTCGCTACGACCATACATTCATATTTAGATTGTTAAAAACCCGGACTTGGCTGCGCCGTAGTCTGGTAGAATCTGTACTTCAAAGTAAAAGATGATTTTAGTGAGAGTAGGATCGAAGGGAGGAAATTCCGGCAACGCATGGTCGTCGTTAGTCCTTGAAAGATTAGGATAGCTCATTTGTCCGCGTATTCTATAAAAATATTTCTTGTATGGGGCGGGGGCAAACAAGGAATCTAGTCCTTGCTACGACTGGCCATGAGCATCCGCACAATTCAAATGTAACGCAGCATGGCACTACCTATTACCAAAACAGTAAAGTCTGTCGACGCTCATGAACATCCGCATAAAGGCTATGCAAATACGTTACGCTCTATCGCCCTCCCAAAGTACCGCTGCAAAGTGACAGTTATGTAGTATAATGGCCAATTCGAAGGGAACAGGGCAACATTTCTTCACATCAATAATTCCGATCAAAAGGTTCCTATAGCTCCGCTATACTATAAAAACCACATGCATGAGGCGTGGGGGTTTTAAATGGGTTCACAGTTTTCACAAGCTGTGCTTCGAAGTAAGAGTTATGTTAGCAGAATAACAGGTAGCACCATCTCTTGTTATAAAACTACGTTTAACAGATTTTATCGCAATTCAAGTATTTTACAATAATTTTAGTAGCTTGTTACATCACCTGTCGTTGAGTCCACCTGTCACCATGGTAACTGTAAAGCTTCTGAAACGTCGAGTACCCGGATAAAATCCGTCAATGTAATTTTCTCTCAAGGAAGCACTACATACCTCTCATAAGCATGTGGTTCTTATTAAATTATTTCCAAACATAAAATTAAATTGTACGCCTGCTCTCGTAGATCCTGCGCTGTCCATCAGCCCCAGTTAATTTAACATAAATCATTGGAACATGATAAAAAAAACCTTTACAAATGTCGGCCACTTGTCTGACAATCAATTAAATGTCACAGAGTGTATAAGACACACACACAGAGTGTACAAGACACGCCAATATAGCGGTTATGTGTAGCGACGGAAGGGCCACGGCTGCGGCGCCTTGCAATAACTTCATTGAATCTGGACTGCCTTGGCTAGGGCGTACGACATTGTAACACACACGCGAGTACATTTGAGATAGCATTACTTAATAATTATTTATATATTGGGTCCGAGTTGTTAGATGTGCCGCGCGTTCCAGAACAAGTCAACCTAGTAAGGAGGTACTACATAACTCTCCCGAGCACAGCCCCCTAGGGCATTCCCTAGGGCAAATGAATTGCGGTTGTATACCATCATTTACATGGCTTTTCGCACAAATTTATTTACGTTTCTTCTTTTTCTATCTCCTTTCTAAGCTGAAGAGGGGTGGGTGGAGAGTGAAAAATGATATGAAAAGAAAAATATTCTTGGCTGAATGAAGTCACGGGTAAACACTTAGTAAATAATGAAATGAATCTTACTTTATAGTACATGGTCGTCGCGGTTCTTGGCTCCGGCGACATTTCTGGATTAGGTTTACTCTATCCTAATAATATTATAAATGAAAAAGTTTCTTCCATACCAACTGTCTGGTACTCTCCAAAACACAAAACGCAAAAATGAATTGGATGAAAATTGGCAGAGGTAATAATCATCATCATTATCAGCCCTTATCGGTCCACTGCTGGACATAGGCCTCTTTCAATGAACACCAAGACAACCGATCTCCTGCTACTCGCAACCTTCCCGGACCAGATACTGCACGGAGATCGTCTTCCCACCTGATGAACGGTCGACCAACACTAACCTTGATGGCCCATCTGCCACCAGTTCTGAGTGTGTGACCAGCCCATTGCCACTTCGCGTGATATTGGATACTTTAGCTCTGTGCCTTATGACTTCCTTACGAATTTTGTCGGACAGAGAAACACCCAACATAGCACGTTCAATAACCCGCTGAGCTACCGCTAGCTTGCGGACCAATCCTAAATTAAGAGCCCCGTAGGTCATCACGGGGAGAACGCATTGAACGCATACGTATATACACATAACCAAGGCGGGATTCGAGCCCACGGCCTCTGGCTCAACAGGCGAATTAACCGACACTTTACAAACTGAGCCAGCCAGAGTACATTGACTATAATTAGGAATAGCATCCCCGACAGAAGTGAGGACCCACTCCGCAAAAGTAAGGAATGACATTTAATACTTTTTATCCCAAATACAATAAATGGTATATTTTACGTGGGTGAAGTTGCATGTACGGTTAGTTAAATATAACGAAAATTACAAAAGAGGCTTATTGATAATTATTAAAGTAAAAAATTTACGGAATATGTTTGATAACTATGATACAAATGTTCGTTCACAAGCTGGCCGTTCTGCACGCCCGTGTGTACGCACGGTTACAGTAAGCAGGTAGTACTATTATTATTAACGAATGTAGATCACCTTGGTAACTGAATTTAATAAATGTTATAACACCAGTAATAACATTCACTCATTGTACTCGTATATGGCACGTAGTATGTTATTGTGATAATTCACAATGCCCCGACTACATGTGGTGTCCACAAGTTAAGTGACGTCAACACTATATTTTTATGACTAGCGCAACTCCCCGGTTACCCGTGTAGCTCCGGTCCTGTTAGTGATGGCGTCATGGCATATACTCTGTAGCCTTCCTCGATAAATGGACTATTCAACAGAAAAGTAATTTTCCAATTCGTGCCAATAGTCCCCGAGGTTAACGCGTGCCAATAAACTCTACTACTAATAGCTTTATATGATTAGTATAGATAATCTGGTGCTATAGAACGGTACTCACTTTTTTAATCGTCCTACAACTCGTTCAACCGGGGGCTACCCCTGTGCCTTCAGGCTGTACTGTCTTGTCACTAAGACCCGCAACTAATCCAAAAGTGATCCCAATTTTTTTATAATATGAGAAAAATAACGACCAGTACCCTTTTAATGACTACCGACCCTCTTCGACGCGTATTTTCGTCCTTTCTAGAAAAAAGGAGCGGAGCATCCAGGTGTGGCCCAGCTGCTTAGCATCACTGACTCATCAAGTAATATATAATTATTTATTACCGATAATTATTGGATTTACCTGAGATGTAAAGGTACCTCATAATTGTATGTTTTCTATTGTTATAGTTATCAAAGAATAATTCTGCCGCCTTAATGGATTACCCCGGTAACACTATGAATAATGTCTGAACATTGTAATCCGCTCCTCCTTGGTCAATAACTACAATCTCAAATGAAGTGACGTGCCGTTTGTCCGTGTTTTTTATCTTGTGTGTAGATCATTTCGCGCCATAAAAAGCGCGTGGTGCTTTGCAGCGTTCGTCGCCGTCAAAACGCGGAGAAATTAGTATAATCGCAAGTGAGCGCGGAACTCATTCACGATTAAACTAATTTCTCCGCGGTTCACGGGTATGATGGTGGTACCCATAGTGTTCTTAGAATTAATTTCCCTTACCTTTTGCATCTAGATGGCCCTTCAGCTGCTCCGCCTTTGCCTGTAACTTAGTCTGCATGGTCTCGGCGCCTTCCTTCATCTTCGCCAGTATACCTGAAGCAATATATTTTTACATTCCTCGGCCTGTTGAATCGATGGTAATGCTTCTTCTGTCCACCTTAAGAAAGAGGAATTCATATATTTTCCACTTTTGTGTAAATTGGAGAGTATCATATTAAACCAAATTATGCAGAACCATATGATTGAATATGGAGCATATTTCATTTCCAACATTGGGGTGCGACGTAGTTAGTGAACATGAGATGTTGCAAGCTTAAAAATTTTAAATTTATTGTACCAAGGATATATTTTAGGATTTATTGTACCCAGTGTTACGTGGTGACGTAACAGCCACCTTGACAACTGGGCAATGATGGATAGGACTCGTCAGGCATAAAAGTGACAAATGTTCATCGCCTGTTACATTATTGTATGTAGTTACAATGCCTTAGGTATCCTCCATTATAATGTTAACGTTCCTCACTATGTACATACCGTGTTTATCCTTCTCTTTCAACAGCCGTTCCATATCTCCAGCCTTGTCTTTGACACGGCCGAAAAAATCTATCCATCAATGTAGGCGTGTAAAGGATACATAAATTTGGTTTTGTTATTAAAAGTGGTTTTGTTTAAAAAAAATGGACCTTTACCTATTTCCTAGAATTTTGATTACACGATATTTCACCAAATTCCAATACTTTTGTGTTGAAATTTCCCATTACCCAACATTTTTAACCTAATATGGCGGACTTTGTAAAATGGCGATTAATCATTTTCATTGTAAGTTCCAGAAATGAATACTGTTGTCAGTTGATACCCAAGTATCAAATGAATTGATCAAATACGCATAAGCAAAAAAATGTGTATGTGCCCATGCTCTTTATGCTTTTGTTAGTTTATTATAGTAAAATAATGTCTTGTAATTCATTTATAGTGTACATAAAGTGTGTGTAAGGAGAATAATATATGAATATATGCAGTATCTCGAAGTGTATCCTCTCCCTTGGTCCATCAAGTTTCAGATCACTTGGAAATTAGCGTGAAGAAGTGCGTGTGTGACGTGTATGTTGGAAGGATGATACTTATCGCGCGTTGCGAAGGAACAAGGAAGAAATTAGGACGAAAAGTTGTCACGACGCATTTTGCTATAATGTAGTAAGCCGCGCGTCGTGCGCATGTTCTTCCCTCTCAAAAATAGAAAGAGAGAGAGAGAGAGAGAGAGAGAGAAACATGTGCACACCGCGCGCCTTACAACACTGTAGCAAGAAGTGTATACTCTACTTACCTCACTCTATCAACGTCGTTCCATCCGGGCGTTCTTTTTCTCATATGTATATGTTGTATACTAACCGGATATCTTCTTGGCGGCGTCGGGGCTGGCGGACTGTGTGAGCGCGGCCACCTTCATGTACTCGCTGGTGATCAGCCCAGCCGCCTGGGGCAAACGGACACACAAAACTTTATCATTATTGAAATTCAATTATGATTTTATTGTAGCATACGAGGACTAAACAGTGGTACCCATATAGTGACTTAATTAATATACCATTCATATAACTAATTAAAGAATCGCTCTGCTCTTTTTAAGGTTTTGAATTCAATATTTGGCACGTTAGAATTTTATTTTCATCAGAAAAGCCAATGAACTCGCAACACTGTTACCGACACCACGTGTAGCGTCACTTGTTGTAATAAGTGAGTACTTATTTATAACAAAATTTGTAAGCGTTCAATGTAAGTACAGGTGGAAGCTAATCATTCCGTATTCCCGAAGTTTTCTCTTACTTAAGAGATAAGTGAAAATTTGAAAAATTGTCCCATGCGCCTTAATAAGCTTTCAATTAAATAATATTTTATCTGTATTGATATCGGCACCATCTGTACTGATGTTGACCACTTACGGGATTGTTTTTATTACAGCTCACCTCGAGACTGGCCGGACTCATGGCGGAGTATTCCTCGCTCAGCAGCTCCACGATCAGACCCTCGATGTCGAAGAATAGGATGTGGCTTTCCGGATCTAAACAGTTAACAGGCATTTACGACGAGAGCAGCTACATATATCTAGTAAGAATGGGGAATACAGCATCTATGTTTTGGCGTTTGGCCCGCTCTATTTTTGCCCGACTGCGTCGGAAGGAAGGTGATGTTTAACAAGCACATGTATATGTAAGTAATGCATCTGTGTGCATCTTTCAGTCTGAACAACTTAACGTAGTTTAACATTGGAGGTGTCATTAGATTCGCCTTGATAACGCGACTGACATTGTGTTAGTCCCCTTATCCATGCGAATCTAACCTAAGTGAAAATACCTAAAATGAAAATATTTAAACAAAATAACTACAAACGCGTTGCAGTCCCCTGCGCATAACCGCATGAAACGCATTAGCGTAGCATTGCTAAATTTGATCCAATGTACTTTCTCGGTTGTGCTGGCTTTCTCTGGGTCCCTTTGGTCCGGACAAGTAGCATATAGCCGCATAACTCTACTGTTACACCACTTTGTGTTTGTCACCTGTGGGGTTGGAGCGGAAGCCCTGCACAGTGAGCGGCGCACGACGCGCGCGGTTCGGCTCGGCGAGCGGACCGCCGCCGCTGCCGCGCTCGCCCGCCTGCAGCGCCGCCAGCCCGCGCTGCGTCGCTGCCCGCATCGCCGTCAGGTTGCGATGACGTAAGCCCCTAAACACACGTAGAACACATATATACACTCTGTTCGTATATAACAAATAATTATATCAGCCTTACCAGTCCGCTCACAACAGAAAAATCGAAAATAACATCAAACGTATACATCATCAATCCTATTCATCGATTTGATGATAATTATATAAAAAATCTTCAAAATTATTACGTCTTCATTTCCATTAAATCTGTATTTTAAATACAAAATTTTTGCCGGGTCAGATGGAATAACCGTCATAGTCAGACGCATATCACCATCAATGGTACAGTAAAGATGTGTTAAAATGTTATAAGTAAGTACAATAGAGAGTGTATTGAATGATGTCGTGTGACGTATCGTGCGTTACCTAAAGAAATGCACGGCGGGGTTGGCAAGTCCTTGCAGGTCGGAGCCGGAGCTCACGGCCCCGCCTAGCTCATCTGCCACCGTCTCGTCGCAGGCAGAAAGCACCTCCTCAGCAATCATACCTGCGCATCACAGATACTGGATGTAAGTAACCCGCTCGGATGCACGCACACGCATTCAGCTAGACGCTTGCATACGCACGCACATATTTTTATCAACAACCTATAATTGTAAAGTTATATCATACGGTCGTCACCCACACCATGGACGTATTATGGGGTACACATCCAACAAATAATATTACTCTCTACAATTCGTAAAAAAAACTTGGTCTAACTTAACTCGAAATCACAGTAGCAGTAAAAGTTGAGATTTGTGCAACTGCAGAAACGTATAAATCTACATACATGGATACCTATCATATTTTCAGAAAAAGTATATATAAGAAAAAGAAATAATCATGTGGCCATAGGCTTGCCGCCTATTACATCATGGGCGTCAGTACCTTGGCTAATCGTGGGTGTTCTAGTATATCTACTTACGTGTTGTGGATGTACTAGGGCACCTCTGCCTACCTCTTCGGGGATAACAGGCGTGAAGGTACTTCTTCTAAATAATCACCCAATATCAATAATAATATAGTAAAAAAAATTAACGCAGCATTTTCTCATTTAATCTTTTTTTTTATTTGCAACAGATCTTGATTAGAGCGCGTGCGCTAGGGAATCCCAAGGTAGTCTGCACACCGCCCCGCTATAGATCTTGCCTAGCAAGTGTGAGCTAAGGTATGTCTGAACACTGCCGTGAAGTGATAACTTACCGTGCAGCACCCGGTCGAGATGGCCGGTCTCCATCTGCCACACGTGCACGGTGCCGTCGCTGCAGCCCACCACCATGAAGTCGTCCAGCGGCCGCCACTTGATGCTCACCACCGGGAACAGGTGGCGAGACGCCAGCGTCACACACTTGCGCTCCGATAAGCCTGGCAAGTAACACAACACTCAACTCCACTAATACTGTATTTTTTTGTTTTCATTTTCAAATAGCTTTTTTTAAATTATTACTTTAATGCCAGTTCTTCTTCGTTTTAAGTGGGAATCTTTGTGCGTGACTGGAGTTACTACACACTGTACTACGGTCACATTATCTGTAGAATGTGAAGCCCCTCCCCTTTCAACTTTCACCTCCCCCGCTAGCCCCGTTGTGCCAGTACGGCGCCACTCTATGGCGTCAGAGGCCTACGTGGCTCACCGCTATTGATGATAAAGATATGACATATTATTATTAACTAGTGGAATTTTCACGCATTAAACTATTCTAGATTACAGAAGGAAGTATTTTAACCATTGTATTGTAGACTCTTTCATATATAACCAACATAAAATTCATGGCTCGTGCGGTTTGTGAGCAGCCAGTGACCTTTGGGGGTAGAGGTGGAGAATGACAACGCACCACCATTGTTAATTAACCGTGCGGATGCTGTTAGGCTTTAGTAGTCACTAAATTGCTCAAATTGCTCGCATTTACCGCTATAAAAGATATTTTGCTGATAGAAATGCAATGTAACTAAAAATATTTCATGTGAAGGCAAGTTACTAGCTGATCGCCCGACGTCGTTAGCAGTGCGTCATAAGTACTCACTCAGTAGCGTCACGCTGTGGTCTGAGGCGACAGAGCAGATGCACTTCTGTATGCGAGGCTGTAACAAAATGTATAATATGAATTGCTGCCTGATCGGGCAGGCATTGCCGCGGAGATATCGGCCAGTGCCACTTTTCACCCAGTGTGAGGTTCCCGTAACCCATTGGGTCCCAATCAAATCCATCTGCAATCCATTGTAGTACAGTTACAAAACTGCAGGCCTCGTGATTTAGACTCACCGAAATTTGGTATTGTTTTTTTTTTTTCATTTTCTAATAACAGTCCGAAGTCGGGAAGGTGACCGTCTACATGCAGTGCTTCATAGAGCACGATAAGCCGACGGTACTACGCCTCATCAAGCTTTATTATTTTATATTCATTAAAAGATTAAACTCGTTTCTGTGCACACACTTGTGTTTTGTGCAGTACCGTGCAGTTGACTGTGAGTACATCTTATTTATTTATTTACATCGCAGATACCAAAATGCCAACACGACGTCATCGCCGGCTAGCACACATGCACCGCGACCGCGTAGCATTGTATACTCACACTGCAGTTGTACGGCGGCACTATGAGCTGCGTTATCTCGCCGGCGTGCACGCAGAAGCGATGCAGCAGTGCGCCGCTGAACAGGTCCCACAGGCACACCGCGAAGTCGATCCCGCCGGACACTAGGTGAGACTTATCGTATCTGACAATACACCAACAACATTAGGCGGGTAAGTACCAGTACATATAGTTATTTACAATTATTTATTCGACAGTACAATTCCCTACTTGACGTAGTTTTAGTTTTTTTTTTAACTGCAAAGAAGTGTGTTTTTAATAATCCGTTTACACCTGAATAAATCTGTCCAGTATTTTAGGAGGTACCACTGGTAGAGTTCATTAGTTGGGTAATGAATAGGCAAAGGGAACATTAAAAGTGAAAATCTAAAATGCCCTGTAGTTCGTAGCACACGCTCGTAGCGCTGCTACACGGTGCTACGAGTGAGCGTAACTCAAACTCGTCTGTGAGCATTGCCCATTTGTCTGTGCTACGAGTGATCGGTACTGCACTTATCCGTGCTGCAAGTAATCGTAGCCCAACTTTTCTGTATTCCGAGTAAGCGTAGTTCTATCTGTCTATATTGCGAGTGAGCGTATCTCAACTTGTCTATGCTACGAGTACGCGTAACTCCCCTTGTCTGAGCTACGTAGCATGTTGCGACATAACCTTTTTGTCAGAAGTATTTTTATTGGATAAATATATTCCTACTATATACTAAGCTGAACAGTTTGTTTGTTTGAACGCAACAATCTTAGGAACTACTGGCCCCAATTGAAGAAATATTTTTGTGTTTAATAGTCAATTCATCGAAGAAGGCTATAGGCTATATACCATGACGGAGTGGTGCTAATGCTAAATAAAGTAAAATTTAAGTCTCCTGGTGAAATTAAATACACTTGCCAAAGTAACATGATAAAAAATAATTAGAAACCATTCATCGTGTCATATTGAGATACTAGACGCTCCCAAAAACTCACCTGGGATGCACGTGGTGAGGGTAC
The DNA here is from genome assembly GCA_017140195.1 of Eumaeus atala. NCBI lineage: Eukaryota > Metazoa > Arthropoda > Insecta > Lepidoptera > Lycaenidae > Eumaeus > Eumaeus atala. The sequence continues at coordinate 190,698 of JAFELO010000637.1, read as the reverse complement.
AGTAGACAGTTCACTCGGCCGTTGTGTCCCAGCAGCAGCTGATGGGGCGGCCAGTCTACAACAAATTCACTTAAAATTAGGGTGGGCCATAATACATGCTTGTACACTAGTCTCAACTTAAAATAAGGTTCACTGTTTGTGAGACACCGCTGCTAAAATATTGCTCATTGTCGTCTCTTGTCATATTATATTATTGTGTCTCACAAATGACTCTTTTTTATTATTATTACATATGTTAATCAACTATCTTCATTTAAGTACTTGTTGCTTTGCCTGCATGCATATGCCTGCGGTAGTTAATGCGCTTCAGTTGGATCCGCCACTGGACCTGCAGTACTGTGACTCACCGTCCAGCTCCTGGTGGCTGCCGTGCAACAGCTGCAGCTGCACGGTGTGCGTGGCGTTGACGATGACGATGGAGCCGTCTTCTCGGCCCACCACTAGCCTGTTGGCCGCCAGCAGGTATATTGACGCTGTCAGTTTTATCTCTGGAAATAATACTTATTATAAGAAGAGGACCGAAAAAAATAAATTCGCTCTAACAAAACGGGCCCTCATAGCTATGCAGTCCATTTTTTGCTGTTTGTAAGGGTCCAGCAGGCGTCTTGTGGGGGAAGGGGATCATGTGAAGGAATTTGTTGTTAGGTTCATCAAAGGTAAGAGTCTATTCTAGGGATCATCCTGAGGTTTTGGGTTCAAAGGACCAGACCACCCTCTCCTCCGGATTATAGTGGCGATGCCGTAAAAGCTCCCTAGATCATAACATGCATATAACGTTTTGTAATTGGTAATGACTGTTCACCAGGCGGGGAGACGATCTCCGTGCAGTAACTGGTCCGGGATGGATGCGAGGAGTAGGAGATCGGTCGTCTTGGCATTCACTGAAAGAGGCCTGTGTCCAGCAGTGGAGCGATAAGGGCTGATCATGATGATGATGTATGACATTCCAGTACTGGTATCTCAAGATCAGAGCTATGCTGTCGCGTTTCGTGCGGTGTGCGATTTTGTGTTTCACCCGTTGAGGGAGAAAGGGAAGGTCGCCTCTTGAGCGACATGCACGCTGTCTCCGAAACCAACAGCGGACACCACTGTTGACATATATATATATATTTATATTTATATTAGTTAATCTATCAAAAGAGAAAAGAGGAAATTATTCTGGTTTCCCTCCCCATTCAAAGCGGAGACAGTTCGAAATTGTAATATCATATACAGTATACAAGAATACAAGAAATCAGTATATAAGAAAAGAGATGGCAGAGAAAATTACTAGATGCTATACATCATGGAAACTTTATAAAATCCAGTGGGCTGTTGGCTCGCGGCTATGCGGAATACCCACTCAACCCCCGCGATACCACCGGCCCCTTCCGTGGTGGAGGTGGCCCAGCGCTGTCAGCAACGGGGCACTATATTTATGATCTGAGATATTACTGTGATTGAATGGATATATTTGCTACAAGTACTAACATTCCTGCCACTTTTAGTTACGGAAATTTACATCGTAAAAAGTTCGTTTACCCTATAGGAGGGTAGTATAAGCTATATGCAGCATATAAGAATGTGTCATTCGGAGTAAGATGAGCTGCAGGTACCCTGTTCTTCGGGATGGCTGAACTGGTCGAGGATGCCAACGGGGCTGGGGTTCATCTCCGCCCACGCCAGCTCCAGGCTCGTCAACACTATCGGCGCGTGAGCTGTAACATTAATGGGTCTATTAGATTTTTTCGCCGGTTCTTGTCAGGTCTGGGCTGCGCCGGTTCTAGAGTATCGATGTTCAATTGTTCAATAATAGTTGTGCAAAATCCTATTTTGAATAAAGACTTTTTAATATCATTTGAGTCATATTTTTTATGGATCGTAAGCCTTTTGATGACTGCCGATGCCCATAGATGCAAGGACTACTGGAAGAAATTCCTACATGGAATATGTCGTACCTTTCCACAATAATTTTACTAATTTTACAACGACGAAATTGTGAACTGTGCGATTAGTGTACAAGAGTTATTAAATAATATTAATAAAATAAATATTTTCGATACGAACGTGTTGTCTCTCTTTTTTCCTACCCTCCAATGGGCCACGAAAAACTCGCAAACCGAAAACTCTCGCCAAGCTGTCGCGTGGCGGTGATCGTGTGAGCGAGGCCCCACCCCATCAGTACTACGTCTGAGCAGTACGTCTGTCGCGACTCACACGGCACTTGCTGCGGCACCGGCGTCACGGCGTCGTCGACGCTCCACAGCGACACCACGCCCGCGGAGTCCCCCCGCAGCAGCAGCCGCCGCTGCTTGCCGCCCACCGACGTCAGCACGAAGCGTATCGCCGGCGGGCACGACAGAAGCTGTCAGCGTCATATTTTCTTTATAATATAGAGGGGCAAACGAGAAATAGGAGCCTTTTTGACTGTCGACGCCCATACATATCTGCATTATTCAAACCCCCCCCCCCTCCAACGGGCCAGCGACTACGTACAAACCGCACGAAACGCGACACTGAAGATGTCACTTTACGGCGGTATTATGTGAGCGAGGCATCTCCCCGGTCGTGCCGGCCCAATTCCGTGGCATGGCAGAACGTAGTGTCATGCACAATGGAAGGTACTACCTCCTCCTACTATCCTACTATGCAGCATGGCACTACCTCTTCGTATACACTTGTGCACTACAATATGCGCTGGTCAGAATTCAGCTAAGACGACATTATAATTATTCTCCAATCATTTACTATCAAGTACCCAACTGTTCTTAACTTAGCAGAGTTAGTGGCATTGCTAGTGTAAAGAAACATGAAAGCTAAAACCACGATCGTTGAAGTTACCTCTCGCTCACATGGTACTTACTTAAAGGGGGTGTCTGTACTATAACGATTCTGCGAGTAGAGGGGGGCACATAGCTGTTTCTTTTTTTCTTCCTTACTTTCTTTCAATATTCGGATTTACTCCCTGATTTGTACTGTACACTTTTAACTACACCCCCAATGGGCCAGAGGCTACTCACATACCGCACGAAACGCGACAACGAAGATGTCACTTTACACCGGTATCATGTAAGAGGTACCTCGGTCGTGCCGGCCCAATTCCGCTGTAATGCAACACACTACCCCTTACCTTTCAAGGTATTAAGCAACCTACGAAACCCCAAAAAAATAGTATCATATTATTTACCTTGTTGTCTGGGTGAGCGAGAATTCCGAAGAGCGCCGGGCTGTCGTGGTCCACGGACGGGCCGTGGAACCCTTTGTGATCCGGCACCGAGCTGGAACGAGACGACAAATGAAACAACAAACTTTGTGTGGTGAGAGACATCTGAGCTAAATGTAACAATACAAGCTACACCCACAGAAGACCAATGTTTTTAAAATTCTAGTAAACAAGTCACAATTCATTTTCATTTAGGTTAGCGACTATACGTTTAGATTATGATTATTCATTAAAATATAGAAATTATATATTTATTCAAATTTTACGATTTAGGGAACGACAGGTTTTTCCACATACAAAAATGTGCGAAGTAAAATCGTGTGTAACCGGCCGAGCGTAACAAGCGTAACGCTTTAACGCTTTAACGCTTTTCATTATTTCAGAATCATGTCTTCTTTTAAAGTAAAACTCCAGATGCGGGTCAGTGCCACACAAAATGTTATCTTTTATATATTTTTATTAGCACTTGCAATTTAAGAGTACACAATGGTGTTTGTCTTACGATTTCAATTGAGTTCTTTTCTATTTTATTGGTCCAATGTTGGTGTACACGTCACACGGTAGACGAAATACAGATGACACTGAAATGAGGTGCCGTTTGCAACATAATACACGCGCTATGGAAAGGAAAACGCTAAGCTATTCAAGCGACAGATATAGTAAGCTGTCCACAAACATATAACAAATAAACGGACAGAAATTTTGAACAGCAGTGAAAATTGTCACTTGTCCATAAAGAGATTCCACCTCATGGATAATATGAAAGAAGGGCAAATTTGCATATTTTTTTCTCCAAATTACTAGTTATCTAAGATAACCAATTATAATTAATGTATCATTATATCATTCATCTGCAGGTTTTACAGAGTTTGAATGACGAGTTATTTAAGGCTGTAGGTGTCTGTCTTTTACTAAGATAAAATATCAAACCATATTTTAGCTTCATCTGAGCAAAGCAAAAAATTGCTATAATAAAAAAAATAGGAACACTTTGTAGGTATTATATACAATTTACATTACAGAAGGATTCATTTATGAAATACGTCATCTAGGATCATATAAACTGGTTAGATGAAGTATACTGGTAACATCTAAACCACACAGAGTACAAAAACCTAAAGTAAACTCGAAAACATACACGCTACAAATAAAATGATTGCTAGTACGAAATAAAACGGTGCTGACCTACTGATAGCTCGTCCACGAAGTTTGCTATAAAAAGAAATTACAGTTTAGCCACGCATTCACACCCAGCGCTGTGTTGTGAGGCCCTAACTCGTTACTGCAATTTATTCATAATATTAACAACTATTACTTCAATTTGTTCATAACAAATGAAACAACATTTTCATTACATGCCAACGACTCATTTCACAGTGGTAACACAGAAAAAAAAAAATTATTATCTCGATGCTCCTCTATCCTCTTGCGTGGCAAATATATTCGACATATTAAAAATATTTTAAGATAATCCATCAACTTCAAAAATATACTAAAATATTGTATGCAATAAAGTACATACAATTAACTTATTTTACATTATAGTAAAAGTTACGTATCTAAAGTGATACGTTACAAAACAAACAGGAAAGACAAAAAAATCATTATTTTATTTCATATTTTTTGTCAAATATTTATTGAAATACAATGCCATATTATTTTCAATCACATACTCTTTAAGTAAAGTATATAATAAAAATATAACTATAATTGTTTTATACAGTTCAATGTATAGTTATATAATTGTTTATTTTTAATATTTCTTGGTACTTTTTTTAATCTTTGTCAATTTTAAAAGGGGTTTCTATCCATACGTATACGCCAACCCCATCGTACCTTATAAGTACAAAAAAAAGTAAAAACAAAGAGAACAATTATAATTATAAAGGAGCGTCATCACTATTTTTTATTAGAGCTAAATTACATTTTTTTTTGTTTACTCTGCAACATTCTGGTATAATTTTATTATTGAATGTTTATTATTTCCCCTAATGACTCGTATGCAATATGTTTAGGTGAACTATAAAACAAAAATGACGCGTAGTGCTCTGATGATATGTAAATGTAGAGCAAACATGTTGATTCTTCATAATTTGTAAGTGTAAAAAGACTGTCTACACAAAAGAATTGCCTACTTTAAGGCTTTCATATGAAACTGTTTTTGGGCATAAGCCGCATGGCGCTTATACGATTTCAAACTGAAACATCGCACAGATTTAGACATAGCTTTTTGAGACAGCGCCATTATTTTTTGTCTCTTTCTCTCCAAACAAGTGTTACATAAGTGTAATGCGCCGGTCCAATTTAACTGTAATGCAGTAACCGCAGTAACCGCATTACTTTAGAGTTCTTTACGATCATTTTAAACATTAAAATATCTGCACTGATGCAATAATAAACTATATTAATTATATTTTATATAAATTAATACGGTACATAAAAAACAGTCTTTTTACACTAAATCAATTATAAACGAGAACACTAAAGTCACACTGCGAAAATAAAGTGTTCGTTTGACTTACTTAGCCGGTAGTCTATACAGGTAACCCTTGCCTTCCGTAGACCACACGAGCACTCTGTCAGGCGCTAGGAAGTCACCGGACATCCAGCGTTCCCCGGTTGGCGCTTGGATTGAGCAGAGCACGGAGAAATCGCCTACAGACAGTACATTCCAGAAATTATTGATCTGAAACATCCAATGCCGCGGGTGTGGGAGGGGTGCGGTTCGTGTTCCGGCGGGACAATGTCGAATGCTGCATTATCTATTAAAAGTAATGAAATATCCTAGCTAATTCGAGTAGGGCGTAAACAAGTTTTACTTAGACAGCAAATGAAATTTGCATAAAGCCATCGTCATCATTAGCCAGAAGATGTCGGACTGCTGGACATGTGCCCCAAGTCATGGTCACCTACTAATTACACTAGCGAAGTAATAATGGGGAAGAAACCACTGGGGACGAAATGTTCTCGAGCGCAGTCCAGTGTTGGACGGCCATCGGATGACCTGGTCAAAGCGGGGTGTAAAACTCACCCGCGTCATATATCTGGCAGTACTTGGCGCACACGATGAGCACGGTGCGCTGGTTGTAGGCGCAGCAGTTGAGCGACAGCGCGTTGAGGCAGCGGATCTGCTTCGACTCGTTCTCGTAGATCGGCTCTGACTGCTTGTTCTCGTGGCCGAGCAGCGACCACACCTGACAGATATGTTTACGATCATAATATAAAAATAGTGTGTTTTGAACCACATAACCGGAGTAATCTTCTTTAGATATAAGCAACTGGCCATAAGGGAAAGACAGGACCAAATATGTATCTCTCTTACACATACAGCAATATGCGAAACATATCACTTTGTCTTTCTATCTTTACTTTCTGTACTTAGGTTTATATGTCACATTTTTTAAACGCTTTTGTCACTCTTTAACGTCACCAAGCGCGTGCAAAGAAGTTCAAAAACTTCACTTCTTCACTTCAAAAAACACAGTGGCACTCCGGGACTGCCGACGGATGTGAAACCTCAAGATAATTAATACAAAAAATCCTGCGATACAGGTGTGTTCGGTGATTTTCGGCCAATACCAATTTTCTAGTTTCATTGGTCTAATAATAAAAAATAAAAAATAAACTTGCATTAAATACGAATGTCCTAAAGATTCTATAAAATTAGTACTCACATGTTACAATAAATGGCGCTACACGCAGTGTCGGTCATTGCCACGAATTCAAAGGTTTTTTTCTCATGTCAAAAAGGCCTAACGCGTCTATAGAAGCTTTCACTTCAAAAATATGTGGTAGTGGAACTCCCGACAGTAATGAAGTTCGTGTCGTAAATAGGGTGGCGAAATGGCAATAAAAGAGGTGAAAGCCCTGTCACCAAAGACTACGCTACGGTCAGATTGCTCCATTATAGTGGCGGAGGAAAGTAGGGCAAAACAATAGCCCCCTATAATAAAAAATAAAGTAAGAATTTGGTTCAAGCCTTGTCGTTGCGGTGGGGCTTAATAACATAGGGTAAACCCAGGCGAAGCCAATTGTATCGAGGGGAATCTTATAAGAAGAGGGGGCTTAAAGATCAGGAGGAGGAATCGCTCTCGGTACCCGGTAAAAGAAAAGGGGGCCTAAGAGTAACAGGAGGTGGCGCTTTTGCGCACTGGGCAAGGGGCAAGGATGGGAACCTCACCCCATTGTACTGTCCCAAAGTCGGTGTGTTTGTCCTGTAATGCGCGGCAACCCCGGGTCCGGGTATTCGGCACTATCATGTGCCGCGACTCCCACACATCACTGGACACCACCCAGGGCCAGTGAAGGCGCGTAAACACGTTTCCCCGCGTCAACAAAAAAAAAGTCAATTGGCACTGGAAATTTCTTATAACATTCTAACATTCCCGAAAAATTTTATGATACAAGAAAAGCTACTAACCTTCACAGTACCAGTAATAGATATAGCTAGAACGACGTCATCTTTTCTTGACGATGGTCTCAAAACCTGAAAATGTACGGGAATAAGCAAAAACCCAGCGAAGTGCGAGCCAGACTCGCACAACGAGAGTTCTTTACCTACAAGAGGTACAAGCTAACCAACTTATGTAGGCTGGCAAACTTACATTTGCGGTCGCCGTTCAATCGTACTAAATGTTTCTAGCCAACATGCCTTTTCATACAAAATATCTGCACAAATGGCAGTATCATTTGATTTACTTAGAAATATGTTTTTTTTCTGTGGTGTTATTATATAGTATTCAACACGAATTTCAACTTGAACATTCCCCATTGTAGAGAAAGGGGTCTTGACAGGCATACAGACGACAAAGTGATCCAATAGTGCTTCCATTTTTTTTCCTTTCGCCCAACACATTTGCATGACAAGTGTGTGGATGTTTATTTCAGTTTATTAGGCCTTGGGTAGTTACAAGAGGCTCAGATTTCTTGCGAGTGAAAGGTACCTCTCTAGTCATAATGGCATGATTGGTTGCAATGTGGTTTTATGATACTCTTACATTAAAACAAAAACATCTTCACACCAGTTTCCTGTTGGAGTAGGCAAGGGAATACAGTGCCATATGTCAGAATCCTTATCCATAGATGTTTCTATAAGTTTTTATGAAATACTATACTCACATGTAAGGCAGATATCCAATCTGGGTTCATTTTGGAGCTCAGAGAGAAAAGAATTTCCAATGAAAAAGGATCCATTATCAATATTTCCGCATAATATCCATTGCAGAAGAGCCTCAAATCTTCACTGTTACACATGTGGTAAGCCTGGAAATAACAACAATATTACCTTAGCCAAACTAGTTTCTGATGATGAAGAATTTGAAAGAAAGAAAAGAATTTATTTCTCACAATCAAAGACAATATCATGAAATAAGAAGAATATGAATAAATGTTAAGAGTATACTAGATATACATGTTAAGAGTATACTAGATATACATGTTAAGAGTATACTAGATATACATGTCAATTACACACAAGTGGTATCCTACCAATACTCAATTACCACCACATTGGCAATCTACTTGTCCTGTACTTAGTGTCCTTTTTTCCAACAGGCATGGGACATATTTTTACTATATGTCGTGTATATTTATTAAAACTCTCAATTAATTACATTTTGTTTACCTAACAGGTCATGTACACTACATGACCTTTTGGGTTGAATTAGCAAAGGGGAGCAATGCATCTTCATGACAATAATGCAGGCTATGGGTGTCAGTACTCATAAAAGGTTTCCAACTGCTTGTGTGCTATACTAAAAAATATTATAACATATACGTCATAAATATTTCTTTTCTTATAGCATGGCACTACCTCTTTCAGGAATGTGAAACAATGTATTAAAATATATCTAAAATGCATTACTTGTATGTTTGTATGTATTTGTGTCAGTTTTACACTCTCCCTGCACTTCCCGTCTACCAAGTCCCATGTGCACATTTCACCAGCTTCAGAGGAACTTACAATAAAATTGTTATCCTGTAACAACATTGATCAATAAATTGTAAAAAAATATATATTAAAATTGTTTTTTCAAAGTATGTTTAAAGCTTTTTGTCAAATAGGTATGTAGGAGTTGTCACACAAAATATTTTTACTTTACATTTTTAATTAATTAGGTACACAACATTATCAGAAAAAAACATTATTATTATTAAAAAACAAATATTATTATTAAATTGTAATATGTCAAATCTTACAATAAAATTGCTGAACCTTTATATGCTTAGACCAGCAATGAAGATCGTGCTAACTTGGTTACATCTTCTCTTCTCCTTCAAATTTATGATTTATGACAAATTATAAGGTATAGTTACAGTACACTTATTAGACTAGTTATATTTAGTCAGTTTTTGGGTGAAAATACTAATCTTAGGGAGATAATTTATTTGGCATAAAAAATAAGGAAAGGCATAGAACCAAGGTAGCAGAATTCATCTTCAAGGGATCATTGTTGGTGTTGATATGATATGTTAGAAACATTGAGGGTCATTTATATAAGTGTATTAAACAACTCTACAAATATTTTAGAAAATATTCAGTTTAGAACTGTACAAGATGGTATTTATGACATAAAAAACCTATTAGCAACATACTTATCCAATATGAGCTATGTGACATCCCTTCTCTTTTGTTTGTTACATCCCCACAATTATATAATCAAGAGATAAATAATGGGCTATGTATATAACCCTTGATTTCTTCAAAATATTTATTCTTATTAGAATTAGAAAACATTCTTCTTCAATTTAGAAAACATCATTCAAACTTCAACAAGAAACTGTAAATTATCACTAATTAGTAATAATGTGATTATTTGGTTTTCCAAATATAACACCATACCTGTATAATTGAAGCTCTCGAGAGGCATGTAACTGGCGCAGTATGACCCACAAGAAGACAGCGTGGAGTCATTTTTAGTGTTTCAGGTTCAACTTGCCATATACATATCTGACCATCATAACATCCAGTGACCAAAGTCTTTTGATCCCGGGACAAGTATACCGATGAAATACAATGAGTGGGAGCATGTTTGCCCCATAACACAACAGGCACAATAAGATTTGAGCTAGGCATTTTGACTGGAAAAAAAGGTTTGTTTAAAATCACAAAAAATTAAATGAATTCACCTAAAACATTCTACTAAGAATTACAAACTCTACTCGTTAATATATGATCACCGTGCAATCTTTGCATGGTGATTAAAAATCATTTACATAACAAAATCACAATAACTATTCATATTAAAATCTAAACAAGATTTACATGTATTACTAACCGGAGTCAACCGCCCTATGCGTTTTAAAAGTATATATGCTCTGGTGCGTATTTAACAGCCATTTATCAACACCTTACTGTAAAAAAATATTCAAATATTAATATCAATTGTTTAATATTTTTCGCAATGGGTTATTTGAGCTATATCAAGAAATTATCTATTAATGTCAACAAATCAATGCAAAGATGACAAGTGACCACAGTTGTCTCTTAGGTGACATTTGTCAATAGCATGGAGACTGGATCATAGGGATAATATAGATAGACATGTAAAGCCAGCCTGAAACGCGGCCGTCTAAGTTGAAGGCGACAACAAATTTAGTACTCTCTCTCGCGCTTTTCTCATTCATTTCTCTCTGCTCAATGCGCATGCGAGATTTGATAGACAAAGTTACTTTCATGTCTCTATTCCTACGCACCCTCACTGGCCTTGGGTGTGGTCCAGTGTTGTGTGGAGCACTATGAGTGCCATCAGTGCCGCTTTTGGTGAGGTGTCCCGGAAGTACAATTCATCATAACGGCTAGTTAGTCCGCTAATGTAACGACGCCTCCTCCACCAATCAATTGAGCCAGGGAGAAGAACCCCTCCCCAGTTCAATTGCCTTCGCCTGAGTTCAATCCAAGCTACTGAGCCCCACAGCCACGTCTGGAACCATGGCATCCCTTATCTACTTAAAGCAATAACTAAATTCTCGTTCCAAGTATCTCTATCTATGTTATCTCTATAGACTAGTCAACCACACGAAGAAAAAAAACACTTGCAATATGGAACATACTTAAGTTTTAAATTTTATTAAAATATTTGTTTCTTATTTTATTGCCATTTGAAACAATATCTAAACGCTAATTCCTTGATAAAGTCCCTCTTATGAATTAAAATAAATAATGAAATGGTGCAAAATTTTCGGTTCAAGGTAACGTGACGTCACCTATGATATGGGGATGGTTTTATGATTTTGATTTATCGGAGTTGGAAACGAAGTAGGATGCACAAAGTTTAAGGAAAGAGTCAAAAATAATTAATTGAAAATAGGATTCATACAAATCTGTAATAAAATTTAAAACTTTGAGTAGCAGTAGTTGTGATAAGAAAATTTCCGTGTCAGCATCGTCTGTATGTAGACTTTTTAAGTCTCTCCGATAAATAAAGGTTTTTATCAGTACTTTGTACACTACCATATTAACACTGAAGCATAGTTTTTATTCAGTAAAAATCTCTCGAGGCTCGACGACTCGATAAATTATAGTTATATTACGTACCATATAGAACATTAATTACTTGTACAGAAATGTCGTCACCGACCACACGCGAGAAACTAGCGTTAAAACTATTAATCCATTCAATGAGGCTGTTAAATTTATAGATATATAATAAAAAATATTATAGATATAAAATAATTTCTTTATACTTTTATATCGGGGCCTAATTTCACACCGGTATGTATAATTTAATGAGTGTTTGTGAGCATTCTTTGAATATATCATAACATTAAATGAAATTAATTATATAAAATATAATTAAAAGTACATATGTGTTATGCAATGCAAGCAGGTAAAACTGTACTATACTAGTTTCTAATAGGATATCTTTATAGAAATATATCCCCGCCATGGTTGGCACCCCCTTATCATGACGGTGGAACTCAGAAGTCTAAGTTTAACTTTGACCGAAGCCAATTAAACCAACAGGGCTAGTGTTTCTTTTAAGAACAGGAGGCTGAAACAGGTCCCTTATTTGCGCACGGAACACGGGTCTGGAATGATCGCCCCATTGCACTCTCCCAAATTTGGTGGGATTGTTCTGTGGCTCGTAACACTGTAATTGTGGATATGACTGACAAGCCTTTGAGGTATCATGATGACTAACAGGTGAACTGTTAGTTCACGAACGACACTGATGGTACTTGCAGTTAATTCAGTAGATTTTCTGGAAATCCAAATGCCACGAGCCTCGGCCAGATGATTAGGTGAAGGTCTACTCACGGCATACCCAAAGCAGAACATTAAACAAAATATCAATTAAAGT
>JAFELO010000637.1:147975-176845 GCA_017140195.1 Eumaeus atala | reverse complement strand
TGTGTGTGTGTGTGTGTGTGTGTGTGTGTGTGTGTGTGTGTGTGTGTTTTAACATTCGTGGTTATTTGAGAGAGGGAGACTAGGAAGTATCTGTGTTAAAATGAAAGGGCATGCTCTGATGGTTCGCACATGTAGAAAGAATTGCTGGATGTAAGATGAATCACTTCACCTACCTCGTACATGTGGGAAAGGTCTAGTGGGTGAAATTCAGCAGCTATGTATCAACAGAATATTATCCTTTTATATTTTCTTTGGTAATTCGCTGCATCGAGGCGACAAAGAGCTGGGAACCGCATTGCCATCATTGTGGAGCTACGTAGGCCCAGCAGATTTCACAAGGTATGCCTCAAATGTGCTGCGCAGCGCTGCGGCCTGGATGTGATGTTGTCTGGTCGGGTGTAGATGCTTTTATCGTAATGACCGCGATTCTCGAAAGTAACAGAGTTTGGGGAGCCATAGTCATTTATGGGACAATAATGTTTCAAAAGGCTACACTGTTTCTTCAGCGACTACGGGTGATAGTATGTAGGAGATGGTAAACCAGTTGGACTTGCTTCCTAACACGGTACTGGGATGGGATGGGGGACAATCCTAATGCACGATCTCAACGTTCGTGGAGGTCCTCAAAGAATCCACCTGGAAGGCTTCCTTGTTGCTTTAAGCTAGTTAGGTCCAAGTAATAAGGACACGGTCAGTCCCAAAGTGGCCCTGCTGCAAACAGATCCAGGGTTGCCTCACCCCCTTAAGTTTCAGCAGGTAAGGGTTCTTCGGAACGAGTTCAGTATCACCACATTACAGGGCAACCCACCCAGGGTGTGCCAGCGGGACATAAAAGCTTTCCTCAATGTTAAAAAACAATCTTCTGATATTGAGGTCGGTTTTCTAACAACATGCAGAAGCAAATTAAAACATACCCTATGCTAATATTGTGTCTGCGTATTCGAAGTCACAGCTTCTTTAATTATGGCACCTGTACTACGGCAATTGAATTTGGCTTTGAAAGTACATATACATTTTAGATAATGGCTTCTGAAAATACCGGACTACGTAAATTAATTGTCACAAAAGATGAAGAAATAAAAGAACTTCAAAAATCGATCTCAGAATTAAATCAACGGATACGTGATATTATATCCGGTACAGGTCCAGCAATTTCTTCAAAATCTGCTGGGATTATAAGTGCCAAAATAACAGAACTTTGTAAACAAAATCGTCATCTTGTAGCTGAAGTTGAAGGTTACAAAACGAAAAACTCTGTCCTTGAAAGAAAGCTCTTTCAACTGGACCACATTAACAAAGAAAATGAAGGATCTTGTCAGTGTAAAGATGAACCGATTGACTTAAGTCCAGATGAGTTGAAAGAATTAAACAATAAGTTAAACTCGGTCAATAAAAAGTTGTACGAAAGTAAAAATAGAAATCTAGAGTTAAAAAATGATATATTGATAGCTACAAAAATACTACAACAGGAGCTTGGAGATAAATTTACAAGTATTAAGGAACTTCAAAACGATATAGCGGGATGGAAAGGTCGGGCTCAACAGATAATGTTATTACAATCAAGAATTAATGAACTAGAGGAAAAACTAAGTGGAAAACAAAAAGATTTTGTTGAAACTAAAAGAAAGGATCAAAGTCAGGTAACACGCTAACATAATTTTTGTTTTGCTCTAAGGCTTTACCAGAAATAAAACTTTACTGAGAAAATTCTAAATAAGCATGTTTTAAATTTAATTAATTAAATTAAATAACACTTAAATATTACAGATAATTCGTGAAATTGAATTGCGCAGAAAAAAAGAAATTGACCAAGCCATGAAGGACTTAGATTTAGTGAGAGATGAAAACGTTGAGTTAAAAAGGAAATTAGAAGGGGCACGATGTCGAATACGGAACTTGGAATGCGACATTACCACAATAAGGCAAAAAATGCAAACCCTCATTGATAAAAGTAAACACGACGATCTATTGATAACTGAGCAAAGGGTACGATGATGTTTTCGATAAATTTATACGTACTATGTATAATACCATCCATGTACACATATAATCATATGTTTTCTAAAATATACTTTAAATAATATGTACCTATACCATAATCCATGTGTCAGAGTCCTTACAACCAACCAATACATACACTTCATCATCATCGTCATCATTAAAGTAACTTTAAAATTTCAGAATCAAGTCAAGAATTTAGAATTATATTACCAAGAAATGTTAAAAGAAAGTAATTCAAAAAATTTAAAACTGGATTGTGAATTAAAAGAACTAAAGAAAACGATTCAAAATAATGATGCGAAAATAGAAGCGCTGCGTCTACAAGCATCTGAAAAGACAACAAAAATAGAGGAACTTAGAAATCAATTAATAAAGTACGAGGAATGTTCATTGCAAAGTGTTTTTTTTGCGCCAATGAAGTCAGCAACGGATAATGAAATTAAGAAACTTTCTGAACTCGTAGTTACACTGAATAAGAGGTTGGATACGGAGCGCCATCGATGGGAAGCATTAGATAAATCTCATAGGCAAATGAAAGAGAGAAAAAGACGACTTGAAAAAAAAGTATTATCACTAGAAGAAGATCTGAAATGTGTTAAGGATTGTAGAAGATATAAAACTTCTAGAACGATCATACCAAAAGATTTGAACGCTCAAGGAAGTACTACACCATTAGCTAAGCAATCCTCTATTACATCAGCAGTAATCGATAAACCGAGTGAGATGTTATCGGTTGGTCAAGAAAATGAAGATATGGATTCAATTGACAAAGACGAAATTAGATACAAATTAGAATTGTCAGAAGAAAAAATTAAAATTTTGGAAGATAAATTGAAAATGATTGAAGAAGAGAAGCAAGAGGATTACAACAATCTTACAAATATGATTCAAACGTCAAAACAATACTTTAATGAAGCTTTGGTTGTTTTGAAAAGAGATAAGTGTCAAGGTTTATAATTTTTTTCAAATAAAATAGTGACAAATATGTAACGATTATTTTCCTATACATTGGAGGTGAATCGAACCACCTGCCTCTAACCTAAACTATTAGTACTGATAAAAGTGTTTGAATTACTAACTATATAATAGAATTGAAAAAGTACTAGAAATGTATGAACATATAAACTGCGTGGGCTTCAGAGCTTAATATAACTAATGCCCTTAGTTCGTGAGAAGCTTATCAAAATGGTTTTCTGCAGATAAAAAATATAAAATAGGAACAGGCAATACATGGTCGTATTTTTAGCGTTAAATCATAGTGTTAGTGGTGCCCAACCAATATTATTCAACGGTAATTTCAACGAAGCGACATTCTCCGATAGTGTGGTCAGGCCCTAACAAGCGTACATAGTGAGGCGCAGTGGTACGGTAACGACGGTAATGGCCACCATCGTTGTATTTTAAAATGATCAATAAATTACAATTTTCTTACATAAAATCACAACTCCTGATCGAACTAATGATAGTCTATACTATTAATAATAATTTATTAATAACAAGATCTATCTATTTACAATTATTTCGTGTGTTATCACTTCTAAGTGATAAAACAAAATAATTGTAGGGGGCCCAACTTCACGATACAAAATTATTTACTTAACTAATAATTTCAAGTAAACAAAGGTTTTAGTCCTAGAAAAATGTCGAACAGACGATAAGTACTAAAAGACTATTATTTTAAGCACTAGAACGCGAGATTTCTGTTTTCGGGGGCCAACTTCTGGATATAAATTGTCTTATTGATTAAAAATAAATAACAGGTTCGACTGTAAAGGCTTCAAAGATAGAAAAGTGTCAAACTTACTATGATCATATGACTAGCTACGAAACTGTTAAAAAATGAAATAGGTCTAATTTAGTTAAATTCAGTGAGCCCCAGTGAGGCCATATTTGTTCTATTTGTCGTTGGTCTTGTGTCTAATAGTGGTGGTTATATTCTCTTTGGTCATTTCTTGGCATGCGCGTAAGGAGATGCGACAGAAATTGTGCTCTTGAGTGTATCCCATAAAATAAAGTTAGTTTTAAACTTTTTTTTGTGAAAAGTGAAACTTGTGCTACAGCTTGTAACATTAGTGCTCTTTATTGGTGGTGATTTTGTGTTGATATTTAGATCACAATGAATAAAACTTGCGCTAGGTGCGAAAAAACAGTTTATCCTACAGAAGAATTGAAATGTTTGGACAAGGTAATTTTACTTACTAAAACTAATTTACTGATATTAATTTACACTCTACCCACAAAAAAAATTGGTAATCGAATTCATTTTATGAATATTAATTTAATATTTCAATAAATGCAAATATTGCAGATAGCCCGGTACTAACATCAATTAATACTGCCGGACGGGTGACTCACTTTATATATCTTTATATAAATTAGAGCGGATATCAGTGTTGTGTATTTACCATGACGAGGTGCACCATCACTTTATCTGTTGGGCTGTATATCTATGACCTTGTAAAGTAACGTATAGAAGTATTGTCGTATTGACGAATAGCTGGTGCAACAAAGTCTATAAGTATTTAGTAAAAATAGTTTAAAGTAATGGGATTTTGTTATTGGAATTTTGGTATTTTATACCTATTGAAAGATAGTGCAAATTTTGTCTTGTGTGCATACACAAAATGTTAGTCTTTGATAAGGAAAGTTATCTATGATAAGGATGCCAAGTTTCCTTTTCTTAATGATATCATAATCATTTTTACCTTAACTGATTAATTATTATCCCTTACAAATTCTTTAGTTGTTTGCCTACTTCCATAGGCACATTCATCCTTTACAATTCTTGGTTTATTTAAGAGAAACATTTTATCTGCCAGAATTTGAAAAAGTAAAAAGAAATAAACTGTTATTACAATTCTTTTTAAAAATAGAGAGCTATTGTGATTTCCCTTGAAATAACACTCCACACTTAAATGCTGTAGATTAGTGTAGAGAAAGACTTGCATGTTTATGAAGTATTTTTTTCCTCATATTTAATATGTCTATTTTGATGTGTTACTCTGTCAAATTGTTGCAACGTTACAACAATTTGACAATATAAAGCAATGTAAATAATCCAGAGATTTTTTTGTGCTGAACACCAGATGACTGTTTAGGACAAATATTCTGCCAGTGAACTTGCTAAATATAATAATAATGTGTGGACTAATCACAACACATCAGCCTAGTCATGTAGACTTATGTTACAGTCGGTATTGCCAATCTTCTAATACTTAGGTTTCTTCAAGGGACAGAGTAAGTTTGTTTCCTAAAATCTGATAAGACACATAGAAGATCTTATGTCTATCTGATGTCTATGTGTGGTAATAATGACTTACTCCTTTAACCTACTGAGTATACTTTTACAAACACTTATTAATGTTGACTTATGCCTTTGACCTGCTGAGTATACTTTTACAAACTCTTTTTAATAATGACTTATTTCTTTGACCTGCTGAATATACTTTTACAACTACTTATTAATAATGACTTACTCCTTTTACCTGTTCAGTATACTTTTACAAACATTGATTAATAAACTTAACTCCTAAAATATATTCTTATGAGCCAATATACAATAGCGTTCATAATGAGTAAGGAAACTTAAAGAGATTATAATAAAGCATAACACTTCATTTTAAATTGTGCAATGAAGTTCATTACAAAAAGATTGATTAAAAGTTAACAAGCTATTGTTGTTATGAATTTATGCAATGATTAATCTTTATATAAGAGGGTTTACATGTCAGTATATAAGTAAACTGTAGATACCCATGAATACCTTTGTGTTAGCCCAAGCTGGGTAATAAATGTTACTATAGACTCAATGTGGCCAGATGTTGCTATATTTAGCCCATAAATGTCCCACACAGAAATACTCTTTGTGTTCTCAATGTAGCTCTTCACAAATAATTTTAAAAGGTTGGTGTTATAAATAAATACTCTCTAAATTCAATCAATAAAATCAGAAAGATTCCTTAATTTACCATAATATGGCTACAAAAGTATTCAATTAATTTAAATAAAAACTATATTGTTATAAAACTAAACAAAATATTTGTATACCCTGCTTTTGGCATAGGAGTCCCAATTTTTTTATTCAAAAGAAGCTGAATACTTGTCTTAAAGTTTTTCCTATGTTCCCTGCTATAATGCTGCATTTGCAAATACTATAGAACATGGATCTATTCATATTTATTAAGTATTTAAACCACAACAAATATAGAAGTTTCTTAAGAGGTATTGCCAAGCCACACTCACCTAGTGAGAAATTCACTCTCACAATTATACAAATATATTGGTGACGTGTGCTGTAACATTTTTTTTGTCATGTGAGTTTCAAGTGGCCTGTGGCTTGGAAATAACAGCTTCCATATCATAGGAGAGGCAACATAAAATGGTTGTAAATTCATAGCCCTTGAGGATGTTTATGGGTGTTTGTAGTTTTGCCTACAAGTCAAGACACCAAGTGGTGTTTTTGCCTCCGTACTATAAGTAGTTTAAATCTTTATAGTAAAATCACTGAAATATATTATTTTACACAAACCTAAAATATTTTGAAAAGTATCAATGCTATATAACTTAACATCTAATGTCAAATGACTCTTGTTTTACACTTCACCGTCCATAGACACTTGCATAAAAGTTATTCAGTTGAATTCCTCTCCCCTCCAATGGACGCACTTGCAGTGGTGTAATGTGAGCGATGGGTCCTCCTCCAGTCCACCTCCAACCTCACCTGTCATGCCAACCCATATTGTGTCCAATGCAGCTCTTGCTAGGCCTTGACAGTATATAGGTGCTATTAACAATTGTTACACAATTTCATGTAACCAAGATAGATTGGTTAAATTTCTAAAATCCTACAAAGGCTTAGTCTCCTAGCTACACAGAAACCTAAATGACCAAGAGAGCTGTTTTGCAATACATGCTTTATTTAATTTGATGGGACACCAATAATATCACTTAGTATAAAACAACAATTGATAAAACAAAATATAAATGTGTGTATTTACCAAATTGATGATAAATAATTTAGACCTTATTTTCACCAAGGTAAAAAATATCCCAATCAGGAAAAAAAAGTGTGATTCCGGCCAGGATCGAACTGGCGGCCTTCTGCGTGTAAAGCAGATGTGATAACCACTACACCACGGAACCGATATACAGAATGGTAAAAAACGTATACTGCTTGAAATTGATTGTCGCAAGTATTCAAGAATAAATATTCAGAACAAAATATTTTTTTCATTATATCGACGTAATTTTTTTTTTTTAGTAGAAGCATATATCAGACACTGATAATACATTTAATGTCTCACGATAAACAAAAGTCACGTTCTCAGTACATTTTATTTTAGTTTTCAAATCATGTGAACTTCACAAACATTTGGTATCTGCATAATGTAGGTTTTTTTTGTTGACGCAGGGAGACGCATTTACGCGTCTTCACCGGCCCTGGGTGGGGTCCAGAGGTGTTGGGGCTCGCGGCACATTATAGTGGCCAATATCCACAAAAACCACCTAGAGTGCCATCAGTGCCTTCTTTGGTGAGATGCCCCGGAACAACAAATCTCCGGGCACCTGGATGGCTAATCAGTACCCTAAGGGACCGACGCCTCTTCCCCACAGCAGGGTGGACTGCACCACAAGACAACCCCACTAACTTTGGGACAGTGCAATGTGGTGAGGTTCCCATCCCCGCCCCTTGCACGCCCCTCGTATGCAGAAGCGCCTCCTACTGTTTCTCTTTTGTCACCCATTCGTTTCGAGATATCCCTCTTACAAGAACGGATGACAAGAGCAACAGTACCAGTCCTGCTCTTTAGCCCCCTCTTATAAGAAGAATGCTAAGAACATTTACTTCGGTTCAATTGGTTTCGCCTGGGCTCACTCCAGGCTACTGAGCCCCACCGACACGACGAGGCCTTAGCCTTGGCCGCATCACCCAGGGCACATTGATTACACGAGAAAATTTTCAAAACCCATTTCGTCGTCTTCAATAGGCCACCGGAAAGTCACAAACCGTACGATACACGACTGCTTTGGTACGGTGAGTGCGAGAAGCGCCTCTCCGCAATGGCACTGTCTGATGAAACTTACTATCTTATGAAAATGCATTCAGATTAGAAATGTTAAAAATCGAGATAAAGGAAGCACGCATGCTTACAACGAAATTGATTAGTAGTTTTAACGAAAGCAGTGAACATGAAGCCTCTGATTCGTGCAGTCTGTCGCCACTTACATTCTTTCGTTTTAGCAATTACGAGCGTTGCGCCGAGGCGGCAGCGGCGTGCGTGTTGAGAAATCGTCGCATGATGAATGCATATTGTCCGTTTTGTTTTTGTCTCTCGTTGGTGCGATATTGTCTGCATATATATATTATTATCAGCCTGTATCGGACCTCAGATAAGCCATTTCTTGCCATTTTTATCCATCCCGAAAACAGCACGGAGATCGTCTTCCTACCTGGTGAATGATCGGCCAACACTTGTCTTACTTAAACTTAACTGTCAAACCTAAATTAGCGTTCCGGGATTGTCCGACTGTTTGGCTTTTCGACTTTAGTAGTTACCTCGGCAGAGAGACTTATACCCAAGAAAACGATTTCATTTAAATTATAATACAAAATCTTTAATTATTCTTTACTAGCAGTCCACCCTGGCTTTGCACGGATATTTGACAAAAAAATAATAATTATAAGGTCGTGGTAATGATGATTCTGTCATGGTAATGAGAACAAATGAAATTTGAGACAGAACAACGTCTATCTATACATACAGCTAGTTGTCAATATTTTCTCCTGCGAAATAATAATAATACATTATCAGAGTTTCATAATGATCAAAATGTTATAGCCTATGTTCATTACAAGGAATGTGCGATTCTAGTGGTAGAAGAAATTTGCAAATCGGTCCAATAATTTCGGAGCCTATTCAATTCAAACAAACAATCAAATGTTTCCTCTTTATAATGTTAGTGTAGAATTTCGGGAATTCGACCTTTTTATCAATATTATTGGACTAGGCTTTGGCTCACTGGCAATCTTATATGCATATTTAGAAGATGTCGCTTATATCAATTGTAACAGTAAACGTGATCCTTTTTTACGCTACTTATTTGGAAATAACTGTCATATAGGTAATATACTAATTTTCGGATACTAACAGCTTATATCAGCTATCTGCTCGTCCTGTTCTTATCACACGCCATACTTACATGCTTAATCCCGCTACAAATCTTTTCGGATGTCTCTAAACCGCTAACGTCATAAGATGCACTTTTCACGCACGTACGTATGCAATAGAGGATTTTTTACTACTTTATCTTGTAAATTATTACTGTAATCAAAATATGTTACTTCTTAATCACCATACCATTTAGAAGGACCGCTCCAATGACACCCCACACAGCTATGCCATTTCGAAAAAAATATTCACTCCTTAGTTAAGTGGAGGTACTTTATTTTCCAAAATCATCTACATCTTTTCGTAGTTGTTTATAATATTTTTTGCAGCATGGCAGTAACGCTTCCTAAAATACATCTACTTTCCCAATTTCAATATACTGTACATTTCCGAATTCAACGTCAGTGACATACGGCTGGATCGAGTGAGGTGACAAAACTAGAATGGTTCCATTTTTTGCCGCTACGGAACCCTAGAAAAACCACTCCAGTTTAGCAAACTAGTACGTGCATAGAAAGCGTGGTATCCTCGAACTCAGTAATGTATGGCATTAGTCTTGACTCATAAACTATTTTTACAATCTTACAGCAGTCGACGCGAGATAACCTTGTGATTAACGAATACCTGAACGGTAAACACCAAATATTTTCAAACGCTTGTTTAATCTATCCGAAACATTCCAAACAAGATCATACTACAACGCTAAATTTACAATTTACACCTACACCGGTTCCATATAAAATTACCGTGTATACATCAATTTACAAAAATATCAAAGTTACATTCAGCGTTTCAAATTATGGTTGACTTTGCAAAAAACGTCATGTACAATCATGGATGCTTTAGATTTTAGAATATCAGTTCAGTGAAATGTTGTTCACTAAAACGTCATGTACAATCATGGATGCTTTAGATTTTAGAATATCAGTTCAGTGAAATGTTCACTAAAACGTCATGTACAATCATGGATGCTTTAGATTTTAGAATATCAGTTCAGTGAAATGTTGTTCACTAAAACGTCATGTACAATCATGGATGCTTTAGATTTTAGAATATCAGTTCAGTGAAATGTTGTTCACTAAATTAATGACGATAGACAAAAAAAAAACCAAGACTGGAAGGGATAATATTTACTTTACTTAACTTGATCTTAGAAGATTTATAACGTCCACATCGGTTAAATCTTTGACACCACAATAACAAAAGGCTCGCGAAAATATTGCCAGCCATTAGAATACTATTTATTAGTTGTTTTTATAAGGGTTAATGTCTTCACTGCATTGTAGCCGAATTGAGCCAGCACGCGCTCACATGTAACGTCACAAAGTGATTGGATGAGAAATGAGGAAAGTTTGAGCGTGTAATTTGTTAACGTCGGCCGTAGTCGTCTGTCTCTAACGGGCGTAGCTAGGCCGATCGCTAGTATAGTACAAATAAAATGGTATTCCCGAAGGCCATGGGGAGTAGAGCTCATAACTTTCACGATAACATCTCAAATCGTGTTTAGCGTCTGTAGAAGTTGAAATTACACAATTCTTATATAATTTCTGTATCAAGGTTAGCAACAAAGTCTCATTTACAGTTCTGTTTATGTATCCACATAATATTACTTTTCCTTGACATTTGGATAATTACTTCGTTTAAATCGTATAGAGATTATGATTATGATTATGCACATTTTTTTTGTTTTTAGTCTAACTTGGCGGTAGCTACTAGCAAGTATGTCATATTTAAAAGTAATGGACTGCAACCGGCTCTACCTTTATACGTTAACTATATGAGAGAACTAGACGTGGGTTTCAAGTAATTGGAAGGGACGACAGAAGAATTGCAACCCGTCTACATAACATTTAAGCTGATGTCTGTGGGCGTCGGTATTCACGAAGAGGCCGGGCGGGACTACTCGTTTATCCCAATTTTTTTAGAAACTTGCATACTATTTAGAAATACCTATCCTATAATACCATTCACGGCTATGCCGTAGAAATGATTTTTTCATTCCTCATCTACATGTATGGTGTGTGTGCTACCGCTACTAATTTTATATTTCAAAATCATATTACAATATTTTTTAGCAGTTCATAAGTGGAAGTGGTTCATAAAATACACTAAAACCTACCTTCTAAATTTCAAATACACAGTACACACAATCTCCGGGTAAAACGTCTGACTTACATAACGAAACGATAAGGGTACCGTTGTTTTTGCCATTTGTCTACGGAACCCTAAAAAAGAATTGAAATTTGAGATGGTGGACAAACTAAACACCAGGACAGAGGAATCCAACTATATGTGTCCACTGGAAATAACACTGATTACTTTATGACCAGCCTAAACCTTATGATCCTTTGTCTAAACATGTTTAGCTCTGGACTCTCTGGCCAACAAAGAAGTTGGTTTTTTTTGGATTAGCGGAAGTCATACTGTTAAGCATGGATATATTTAAGTCATACTGTTAAACATGGATATATTTAAGCTTAAGTAGATTTTACGATTACGTAACATATGACGAGTTTACTATCGTTTAATGTTAAAAAAAATAGTCAAAATGATCCAGTACTGTAGCTTGTTATGTTTGCGCAAAAATACGCGCACGGATATTTCACAGAATGTGACAAATTTCTTTGATTAGCATACAATATTAATTTTGACCTCTGAAACAACGTAATGTGTACGTTATCATGACACCAAATTCAATTTACGATAGAACAACGTCTGCCAGGATACCTAGCTGTTAATAATATCTGCAGCCATATAAGGGTTTACATTGATATTCTTTTCACACCTTTTGTTTATATTATCGAAGCTTTAGTACTGATCTCTAATGTTTTAGAAAATGTTGTGTCAATAACGTAGGACTCTAATGGAAAGATTTCTAAGAGTTTTTTTCAAATCGGTCTAGTTGTTTCGGAGCCTATTCAATGCAAATAAACAAACAAATATTTTTTCTTTTCCTCTTTATAATATTATATTCTATTGTTTAAACCTATTTAATACATATCATTGTTAATATTTATCAAATAAAACTTTCTCAAGGGATGACTTCAGTTATAAGATAATGATAATTAATGAGCTTTTGATATGTATCTACACACATGCATCACTTTCATAATTTTCTTGATTCAGTATTCTGTTTGGCCTGGGAACTTCAGATCATTAAGAATTTGTGTATTGCAGCAGAATTGGGTCGTCATGAAGAGGACCATGTCCTATGTCCAGCAGCGGACGTTTTCTGGTTGTTGGCGATGATGGTGAGGGGGAGGGGCTGTTTGCTCTCACTCTCTCATTATTAATGTTATCCTATTGGAACTTGCTTAGTGGAGTTTGTGATAGTCCGGATGTTCCTTTAAGGAAGTAATACAAATATGCCAACGCATCTTTACAACCTTTAGTTGTTCTGATGTTTAATGGTGGGCACAGCTAGTGTTAAGTTAATATTAAGGACAGTTTCGCTAAGAACTTACACAAGTATCACGCCAATTGTCATATTCTCGGATGATAGTACCCATTACCCACATTAATTGGTTACAGTCGGTTAATTGTGTTATTAGCGGCCATTGTTATACCTCAAGGTTCCCTCTCTTGACGTAACGGAATTAGACAAAGACTCTCACGGCATTCTTCCAAGATACAAGAAGTTATAAACACATTTTATATATGTCAGGTGATTAATTCGAACCGACTAAAGTATTTCGGCAGATTCAATAGACGTTTCTTCATCATCTGTGTAACTACCTGTGCCCCTCCGTTTCACACAAGAAAAAAATCGGTTTTTAACATAATTAATTCTTTGCAATGGCAAGAATTTTTACGTTGTTACAGATTGTGATCTATATCTGTATGAAATTGTAATTAAATTCATTCGGTAGTTGTTACGTTAATGAAAGAACGGACATACATACAAACTTTTACATTCATATCGCGTCAGGAACGTTCCTTGACACCGCTTGGCTGTTTTATCAACACATAGCCGGACCTACCGGAGTACTGGACGAATCGGATTTAAATGAGTTATTTAGATAGTTTTAATAATGTAGACATCTACCAAGATAGGATTATCAATTTTAGAAATAAGAAATCTCAGTAATAGGGCTAAAAATATGTTAAAAGGAATAGAAAATTGCAACCATGAACCTACGGGGTAGAACTAGTTCCTAAATAATAATTTCTGATAATTTTGTGTAGTGAGAGTATTTCACTGTGTTGTTAGTATATGTGTTATACTGGTTAAAGTATAACAAAGAGAGTTTTGTTCAAAAACTCTTCTAATGATTTCTACTCTTGGTTTAATAAGGACGTCGCCACCATGGTTGAAGCCTAGTCGTCGTCAACAAAAAAAAAAAGTTTAATAAGGACGTGTGTAATCAGTGGCTTTTTAAACTGCAATAAATTATTGAAAAGAGTAACAAAATATCAGTGAGAAAATGTTTATAATATAATACATGTACCTAGCATGTGTGCATATAAAAGTCGTATTTAACACTTGCTGTGAACACGCAAACCTCCGCAACTGTAATATATGTTACAATGTACGTTTTAATATGTATCTACAGATAAACTAGGGATATGTATATGCAGATGTTAATCAAACTCCTGTAACAACAAACGCCAAGTATTTCATTTTTTATTTTTCACTCTTATTGTACACTTATAAAATAATGATTAAAACCTTTTCATCTCTAGACTAGGACCGGTGGCTGCGCGAAAGCTATGTTAAATGCTTCGTTCTATTTTCTAAATAACCCCTAGTGCGTGCTCGCTAAATAGCCAAATAAGGGTTTCAGTGGAAACCTTCATAATTTTAGTTTTATGGCCTCACTGAGTTTGGACTGGCATGTTACTAGTCTGTTACAGGTGTCATTATTATACAACTGTTGATATTCTAGTATTTTATACACACACAGACGTGCTGAAGAAGTCAGCTGCGTTGTTTTGACGGTTTGATCTGTAGTATGTACGATTTGTAGATTGGCAACGCATTTAAAACATTTCTACTTCTGGAAATGAAGCTCGACTTTATTTAGAGCCAAGTGATACAAGTATACGTTTGCAATCAAGATCTGGACAGAGCTATTTAGTATAATTAAAATTAGCACATAAATATATCATGTACGGAACGTTATCCAACTTAAGAGTTCTTGAATATTGGTGCCTTAACTTTACGCGAATGTTGCCGCAATAAAATCCGTAAAAGTAGTTTTTATATTGTATATTATTGTATAGTTCATGAATAGTTTAATAAACTCAAAAACACATCTTAGATATGGACGGTTTAGTGAGCCATGGGAATTTATAATGCTAGTGAATAAAAGAGTGTTGCTTTACGTTCACTAGTTATACCTTTTTCATTCAGCGAGCTTGCACCATCGCCAGGCCAGCCCGATGGTAGTACTGTAATGTTGTGTAGTTATAACATTTAAGTATAGGCTACTACCATCACTCCGTGTTACTCCGGTCCTGTTAGTTGTAGCGCCATGATATATAATAATAGCCTTCCTCGATAGTTGGATTATTAAACACAAAAATATTTTTTCAAATCCGGCCAGCAGTTAAAGAGATTAGCGCGTTCGAACAAACAAAGGAACTCTTCAGTTTAGTATAGATTTTGCGAAAAACAAAAATTAAAGACTTATAGTAACAGCGCGTGGTCGGGTCAGCTAGAATATCATAAAAAACAATGTGTGTATTGTAAGAGCTAGAAAATCTTATATAACTTATAAATGTTTTCGTAGAACGATTTCCTTACAAACAACATTTAATAGCTACCGGCTACTTCCGTTTTGTCACGGTTTCGATATCGCCGATAATGTTTATTACAAAAATTGTCGGTGAAAGTCTGTATAATTACAACTACTAATAAAGTATTGTGTTAACTTGGTGTATAGGTGTCAAAGGTGTAAGTTGATGTATTCAAAATTGAGCGTGTAACTGGGAGGGACTCGGGAGGGCTACGCGACATTTTTTCAATTTGTAAACCAATATACTAGTCTACCTAAATGCTGAGCGGTTTCATTCAAGAGTGGCGATTCGTACGCTTTGTAAATATTTAAAGAGTGCAGGATAACGGGCCACTTGCTAGCCGGTACGATAGAGACATCTTCGATACTGTAGCGTTTCGCATGGTCTGTGCGAGTTCTTCATGGACGAGGGGTGGAGTTCGGGCTTTTTTCGGCGGTGCACTGGGGAGTCTACCAGTTATATCGCAATGTTATGTATCATAGTGTGTGACAAATTTCACGGACGGATTATGTGGTCTGAATAGGATATAGTAAGAGTTGCTGCCGAATTGGGGAGGTACCTCTCGTTCAAATGATACCGCCATAGAGTGGCGACAGCGACAGCTTAGCTGTCGCTATCGTGATAGTTATGAGTAGCCATTACATGCTAGAGGTGGTCAACTTATCTACAAAACAATTATGCTAATATTTATGGACGTCGGTAGACATCAAAACTCCGCGCCTGCACGTTGTCGCCCGTCCGTGTAACATAAAAGAAAAGGAAAATTGTTAAGATGCAACGATTGGATTACGTATTGTCAATATAAAACAAATTCAGTGTGCATTTTTTTATTACAAGGACAACCCCGCCAATTTTGGAATACTGCAATGTTGCGAGGTTCCTATCTCCGCCACTTGCCCCGTGCGCAAGACTTCTACTATTTCTCTTTTGTCCCCATAAAAGGGGTATTAAAGACAGCCCCCTTGGTTAAATTGGCTTCTCCCAGGTTCACCCCAGGCTACTGAGCCCCACCGCCACGACAAGACTTGAAACATGGTGGGGATGCAGACCATTCTGCTAGAATACTAAGGAACATGATCAGTTGAAGCATCTCGTTCGCGATAATCCGAATGAAGTTATTGTCCATTGATACGCGATGCATCTCGATTGGAACAACTTGCAGGTCGCCACTTCAAAAAGGTTAGTCATACGCCACGGTACTGAGAAGAACTTAGCATTGGAAATTAAATTAAAGATGTATTGTGTCACGCGTGAGGAGGAAAATGTGTGTGGTGAGAGGCGATTAAGCGTGATGAACAATAGCATCGTTGGTTAGTTTTATCCTGGTTTGACTTTCCCAGTAATATTTTGACGTAGTGTGTGTATGTCCTTCCCATTCCGAAACTTCTAGAAATAGATTTGAACTTAGACCTATTAAGATGGGAGATAAATACGGCATAGCTACAGAGATACGTGTGAGCGAGGGATATCTGTCGACTCGTGCCCGCTGCATCCTGCCACTTTCAATTTGGCTGCAACCTGTCACTACCTCTTACTATTATAAGCTTAGATCCACTAGGGTTCATAACTTAACACTTAGTTATAAAACCGCATAAACGTAGAACTTCCAAGGCGGTATTATGTGTGCGAGAGGTGCTACGGTCGATACGATTTGGTTCAGACGTTTCATCTTATAAATGTGCTCACTTTTATTCGCCCAAGATAGCTTTGAAAGCCGTTGACTAGAAACACTAGATAACGCTTATAGTCAGAACCTTACGTTTTCTTAGTATCTGTAGCACACTACAAACACTCATATTATTGTATCACAAATAATTGTAATATTTTTCCTGTACACAAGAGGCCGAGGACCGATGACCGCTCCTGTATCGACCGTTTACTAGGTCGAGTTTCCTCTTGGCGAATATAAATGGAATAATTGCCGTTTTAAATGCGTTCAGTAATTGGACGTTGAATATACTTTATTTCGTAACGAAGTAATGTCCTTGAACAAAGTTCACAGAATCTTGTTAGCTACTTTATATACGTAACAATATCTATAAGATTTAGTAGTGCTGCTTTGTTAAGCTAACCGAGGTGTAGCCATATGCTGCCTTTGCTGAGCTAAAACATACAAAGTAAAGGAATAATAAATAGTTCATGATCATGAGTCATCACCATTAACAAACGAAAGCGCGTCTTATTGTCGTGGTCCCCTCTCGATGCATCAGTAGTTACTCGCGAAGACATATAAAAACATATATTGACTACCAGCTGTGTGTGACTAAGCTTTACCAATAGTGGACCGACGCACATTGACAGATTACAAGCGCAGATGCGTTGACTTCCAGCAGCCTACCTCCCACCCCAAAAGGCCACCGGCTACTCACAGAAAAAAAACTATCACTTTTAAACGCCGTATGAAGTAGGCGAAAGTTACACCAGTACACTGTAGTGTCGGCCCGATTCGGCATGCTTCTTCGGCCAATGAATTTTTCTACCTCAACACTGCCTCTCCAACTTACCGGTAACACTACCTTCAGACTCTCAATATACTAACGTATTTATACAATATATAACATATTAAAATATATAACGGTTATGTATATTCTAAAAGTGATGCATTATAATAGTACCAGATGTGGCGTACCGCGTATAGCAAGCAGAGGTCTAGCTGCACGGTGTAGCGGTGACCTGGTTTATCTCGCAGATGGCGCCTCGGAGGTCGGCCGGAGATGACGGCACGGACTGCGCTGTGCCGCGACGCATATGCGGAGATTACCGCACCGAAACTATCGGTCAGTGAAATGTGGCGCCTACTTAAAAAACAAAAGATAGAACACTCTGGACGCTGGTGTATAAACCCAAAGACAGTAGACGATTTTATTCTTGAAATAAATCAGTCCGATAAAAGATTTTCTCACAATAACGACGTAGATACTCGTTGAAAATAAATGCAGGTTATACTTTTTCAAAACTTTAATACTAGTAAACTCTGAAAATCATACAAATATATTATAGTGATATATACATAGGGTATGTTTTTTCTAATGATCATGTGAGGCACTTCGCGACGCATACACCGCCGATGTATTCATTCGGGACCGCTAAGATAGTGCAGCTGACGTCATACTTTGCAGTTACGTAGACAGTACACTGTACTACCGTCGAATTGACATTTGACATGTGGCGCGCGATTTTCGCTATGTGTGTGAGGAGTGATGACTGATGACTGATGACATGGGTTGTCACAGTTACTCGATCAACTGTAACAATTTATCGCAGGCAGTATCGCTAAAATTACAAATCAAACTGTAGAAATGTAAATAAATTAAAAGTACCTACAAATGTAGTGTTCGTTTTAGTGTATTAACAAGCACACACGGCACACTACACAGGTATTTATTAAAATGGATTTCCAATAATTGATTACGTACCTACTCATTTCGCATGCGATTATAATGTCGTAAACGTGTTTTCAACTTTCGCAATAGGATCGAAATGTGAAAAAAAAAGCATAACACTGGTGTCTGCACAGTGGAGTAGATACAAATCATGCCTATTATAATACCAGAATCATTGAGAATATTTCTTCTCATATAATTTCCACATGAGTGTAAATAGTCGAATATTTGCTACGGCAGCCGTCTCTATAGAGAATGAGCGCTGGACAGTGGATATGTCATAACATGTAATATGTGCTGCACTATACTGACCGAGTGAGTGCGGAGACAAGTGCATTCTCTATTCTCATGGTACACGACCGGAGAGAACTCAGGCGTAGGACTGCTAGTTTAACGCGCTCTCCCTATTGTCTTTGGGGCTCAGAACCGGGACTCGTGTTCGAGCCCTGTGGTTGAACTTGCCTATGACTAGACCACGCTGCACTCTCCTAACATAATAGTAATGGTTTTTTTCCATAAAACACACATTAACGGGTTCCGCTACTTCATAAATCGCTTACAATGTTTTTCAAGCCATAAAATTGCATCGACTGATGGCATTGGCCCCATAACGGCACTATGATTTAGTTTACGTGAGACCTCTACCGTCTGATAGTTTATCTTAAACTAGTTCAGGGGCTCCGAACTCTATACCTATACATCTAATTTAAAATCTTGGCAAAATCTACTTAATAAACAACAATTTCCGACTAGGAGCGGCTAATTGATTTTTTTTACTAAAACTTCTGTATCTCTACTACTGTGTGACGAGAGGCCTACGAAAACGAGGCGAACGGTACTTGATATGGAGACACAAGTTACTAAAAATAGAAAGTCAGATAGTTACGATTCTTATATTACGGTAGGAGCAAGAGATTTTCTCTCTTTCTCTCATAGCCAGTTACACTAAAGAAGTTTTACTTCGGCCGTGGTCTAATACGCAGTCGCTATTTTTATATTCTAAGCAGTAGGGCTATATGTTTATTTTTTAATTAATCTCGGTATAGATTTATAATACTGTAGAGTAATGTTTGTTTTCCGTATTTTGCATTCGGTAAGTGTTTATGTACCACATCACGTTTACGTGGATTCTGCGAAATTTCAATCTTACATTATGTTCATATGTTTTTGAATGAAGCAAAGTGAATATCAATTTCATACAAGGAAGATCTTCATTCCTCCTGAGGAAAGGCTTATATATAAACTGTAGTTGTATTGCAGAATTTTGTAAGAGTATTGCTATGCTGAAGCTGAATTGCTACAAAACTGTAACAATGTAACATAAATAACTGAAACAAAATCCTGCAGATGTAGACTGCAGATAATCTGCACTGACAGGGACTAGTCTGCCGTATGTCGCAGTGCGCCAGTCATTCTATTTTATATACTTATATTATAAAGACATTAGAAAAACTACTTTTCCGGATTTTATCGCAGTTCATTTAATGATTTAACTATACCGAGTTACAGTCTAGTCCAGCCCACCCATGACCGTGGTTGCTGTAAAGCTTCCGAAACGTGGGGCTATTTAATAGCCCTAATAAGGAGGACAAAGCGTCGGCATAGTAATTATGTGGATGTTCATTGGCATCGGTAGTCATAAAAAGGTTCAGATTGCTCGTTAGCCCCACTATTCTTTCAAAAAAGAATTAAATGAACCGCGATAAAATTCTTAAAAGTAGCTTTATTGTAATGAGTAGCATTCACGTAAACTTAAGACATCAATATTACAAAGATATCTGATCGTTGTTTATTTGCGTTGAATAGACTCCAAACTACATTATGTCTCATTACTGAACATAGGGCATTGTGTGTCATTATAAACGTTAAACGTATAAAACGTCAGAGATCAGAATTAAAACTTCGATAATTTATTCAAAAGGTGTAAAAAATATATCAATAAAACCTTATAAAATCTTGTCATAAATTGAGTTTGTTATTACTATAACATGTAATGTTCACGAGGCCAAAATTATAATGATTAATCTTTGTATTTTTGTACATCAGTGAACTTTTGCCATATTTTGTAAAATATCCGAGCGAAGCCGGACTTAACTAGTATTTGATACTTTCGTAGGATAAACCATCTGAAATCGTCATCCTATTAATTTCTTCTAGTTATTGTTTATTTTCAATGATGATTGTTAATTTTCAATTGAGGAATCCGGTCTTACAGGACCTCGACATTGGTTTTCTCCGCATAACCAGATAAAAGAAACTCAAAAACCAGTGCTACACAAACTCACTTACCCGTTTTTAGACATAATGAGCTTGGAACTGTGACACTGCGCTAAGTTGTCAAATATGGCAATACAGGCTGGCCAGCTGGCAGACTGCCTTCTGACCTGTCCTTGACTGTCCAACTGCTATCATGAATCTCGACTAGCTTTCGAGCAGTAGTTTGGATTAATACTTGAAATGGAATTTGCAATAATTCTTATGAAGCTAATATTATAAAGCTGCGCCACACGGTTTCGCCAGCTTAATATAAATCTAACGAGTTCTTTGTTTGTCCTACGCGCTAATCTCTGGAACTATAAGTTGGATTTAGGAAAAAAATTGTGTATAATAGCTACATTCGTAAGGAAGATAGCAAATATGCCATGGCGCTGATAGAACCTGAGTTTTTTTGTAAACATTTGTTGAGGGTTTTATTACAATAAGATATGTAATCGCCATCGTACCTTATAAAAACATGAAAACCTGTTATATATAAAAAATCTATATTAAAAAAAAAGAAATTTGTGCAAAAGTCACAGATTAGTTATTCGTATTAAATTGCATAACCTTATCGCCACCTCCATCTTTGCATTAGATAAGAACCAGAGTAAATGGGGAAAACCGCCGAGTGCTGCTAGTATAAGACGAAGTGGCAAAAAAATGTATCTGTCGTACAAGCAGCAGAAGATTGCAAAAGCCCCTGGCCCTACACTTGATGGCTCGACTCCTCTGAAGGTTACAACATGCGTTGCTTCTTCTCGCGATGTTGGTTGCTACTCGGTAGTCATTGACGTAAGCCGATCGTTCTTCTCCTGGTGATGAAAGAAATTTGAGATCAGATACGACATTGTTCAACGTTCTGGTCATTCGTTCGTTGTTAAGCGAGTGTTTTATATTAAACGACTGTTTCGTACTAAATTGCAGGTGTGGCACAAGGGCTGTTTCAAATGTCAAGAATGCGGGATGACTCTGAACATGCGCACCTACAAAGGTTACGGAAAATTACCCTACTGCGAAGCGTAAGTATTAGTTTTTATTAATAACATTTAGTCTGCAATCGGCTCTCACTAAAAGTGGTCCAGATCTGAATTTTTCCTGCAAAGGACGCTTCCGTCACGGGCTAAACGGCGAGGCCAGATGACTAAAGAAAAGCTTGATGCTACTTCCCCCGCGTCTAGTTACGCTACTGTGCACTTAGTTTAATTTGTTCCACCTATTACTTTTAGTGTCATTCATTTACAAAAGAGCTTCCTATCATTCGGATGATTTTTTAATTTGTGATTGCGACTGTTGCGAGTTTAGAAATACGACATCCGCGTTCACCGCATGGGAAGATGAGCATGAAGCATTGGTTGCTTAATCGAGCTGGCTCAATCTATCGCTCACGAAATACCAGTGTCAACTGTGAAGTGGTTATTTTGTCGCAATCTAGGTCGTTAATGAGTATCCAAATGTGTGACCCATGGGGATAAGTAGTGTAAAGGGAGGCAACGTGTCTAAAGGAGGGCATAAGCTTTGGTTGTTCGAACGTATTTTTGTCGTTTGCACCCTACTTTTCACGTTTACTTGAGTGACCAATGTCATTCATTATATGGTATAAACGAATGCCGTCATAAAGATGCGCTACTAGTGATGTAACAGAGCACGTGAGCCATGTGCACAGTCCCGACCTCTGGCGTAGCCGACGCTGTAGTGGCAGCATCATTACGTGGTTCATGATTCGTTTTTATAATTTACCAATTACGAACATATGTATCAATACATGTCATCGCTTAGTCACGCGGCACGACTCACGTACGGTCAGCACGTGCTTTTGATTTTGACGACAACCGACGTCCGTAGTAGATATCCGTATTATTATCATGCAGATGCTCCGCCCTTCTTTCCTTCTCCCCTCCAATGGGCCGCCGGCTACTCATGTATCGCAACAGCGTAGTTGTTATTTTACGACAGTACGGTTTCCTGTGAGCGTAGGATACCTCCCCGATCGTGCCGGCCAGATTGCGGCTGCAATGCAGAAAACTACCACTTATTGTTAAAATTAGTTAAGATTAGCTGTCCCGACACACGTCCTGTCAGAATTTGGTGTCATGGTAACGTGTAAATGTCACGTGGCGCATATGGCAAGTCCATGTATCTTACCCGCAATGTGCATATTTTCATAATCATTTTTATTTAAGTACTATTTTTAAGCATATTCTTACATGATTATATCTTAGCGTTAGCCGCGTTAACGAACTCAAAAATAAAATAATTATGAAATTCGGTAAAGTCCTTCTAAAGTTGTGTGTGTACACTTTTATTCATATGTACCCACTTGTATGGTAAAACCGGCAAGAAGTGAAATAATACAAGTTCATTTATCCAACGGAAAATCCGAAATATTCCCAAAATTATATAAAGCAATCCCCAAATGCGACATTTCAGACAATGTTGAAATTGCAACAATTCAACAGGTTTTAAACTGTTTTTTCGGAGAGTGAGTATTCTGGTCTGGTATGTAAGTATGAAATACGTATTATAGATCCCACGATATCTAAGATAACATTAGGATCACAACAAGAAAAAACAACTTGTCGTGGCGGTGGGGCTTAGTAGCCTGTGTGTGCCAAGTCGAAACCAATTGAATTGAGGGGGATTTGCACCCCTTTTATGAGAAGAGGGGGCTTAAAGATCAGGAGGAGGAATCGCTCTCGGTACCTAAGAGCAACAGGAGGTGGCGCTTTCGCGCACGGGGCACGGGGCAAGGGGCGAGGATGGGAACCTCGTCCCATTGGACTGTCCCCAAAGTCGGTGGGGTTGTCTTGTAGTGCTGGGCTTCCCCATCTGTGGAGGTGGAGTTGGTTGGTCCCTTAGGGGGCTAACTAGCCGTCGAGGTGTCCTGATGATTGTTGTTCCGGGGCACCTCACCAAAGGTTTATGTGGGTATTCGGCACTGTCATGTGCCGCGGGTCCCACACACCACAGGACCCCACCCAGTGCCGGTGAAGGCGCGTAAATGCGTTTCCCCGCGTCAACAAAGAAAAAGGAACTAATCAGGCGAGTTTCCTATCATCGCGCCTTGCCCTTGTGCGCAAGAGCACGTTCTTGTCCACGCAGAACCTACAGTGAAAAAGTCAATATAACAATCTGGATTAGTATAAAAATATTTTTATATCCATAAAAATGGCTCCCATCAGCATCCCATCCCTATCTACCC
This sequence comes from Eumaeus atala, assembly GCA_017140195.1. Lineage (NCBI taxonomy): Eukaryota > Metazoa > Arthropoda > Insecta > Lepidoptera > Lycaenidae > Eumaeus > Eumaeus atala. The sequence continues at coordinate 153,095 of JAFELO010000637.1, read as the reverse complement.
ATCCCTTTTACAGGGATAGGAAAGAGAGGCACAGTTTGTATAAGTCGTGTTTGTTGTTGTTGACTATAAAACCCAATTATATATATACTACCCAATTATAATTATAATATTTGGACCCCTTTTCACATAAAATACGTGAGTATTCAATTTGGCACGCTTATAGTTTTTGTGTAAAAGTGCAGAAAGCTAATATTTTTATATGATATTAATGGTATTTTATTGTTTTAATTAAAAGTGCGTTACTCACACTACGGCATGCACATATCGTTACAACTTGCGTAGTACACAATTTCTGACACGTGTCAACATGTGACGTACGTTTAGTTCTGTTATGTACCTGTAGAAAGGTGTTACAGTCACGATGTATTTGAAGTCAAACATTTTTTTAAAATAATTATGATCGAAGTTCGATCTCTAGGCGGTCACTAGTTATTTCTAGATACCTACTGCTTTTTACATGAAAGTTATCGATGCGTAGATGGTGTATTCCTATCGGTACTGCTGGGCGCGCGTTGTGGCTGTTTAGAGCACTTTGTGCCATGATTCACTTTGGTCGCGTCAACATTTAATGCCCTACTTAGGTATTGGCCCACAACAACACAATGGACGCTGCTGACGAGAGAAACTGGAACATCATCCTACATTAGTACATACTGGCGTGTCATCATCGTTAGCTCCAAGTGACCTTTACAAATTGATTCTCATAATAAAAAACCCCACGACATATGGCTCGCCTAAAAACATTTTTTTTACGAGACCAGAGGTTAAAGCGGGAGGAAGTAGTATGTTTGTCGAATGGTTTTATGTTCGCTCCAGATACACTCATTTGTGAACGAAGAAAAGTTTATTCGACGAAATGTGTCCAGACTCTGCTCGCTAATTGTTCTTTGGATTGATTTTCAAGAGGTTCGTGATAAATTATATCGGCGCAGTGATTTTTAATGATTACCATCGCCAATATCCATACCACCGGAGAATACACCGATGCGTTGCCTTCCATTCTCCATCACCCCCATGGATCACCGGGCCCGATCCTCGCAAACTGCATAATAATGATGACAAAGTTACATTTGGGAAATGAAGTTCTGTCTGTTATAACATCGCAGTATGATAGCGCGACCTTCTTTTTCTCGTACACAGCTACAATCCTGGGAATTGTTATTTCTAATCGTTGTTAGCTGCTAATAAAGCTGATGCCTTGTACTGAATTACATGTGCCAGCCCCTATGAATACCACCTGTTGCATAGATAGTAATGTGGAGATCTAAAGTGAGCAATATAGGAGTTCTGGATATGAGCACTTAGGCAACAAATGAGCTTACATTAAACTGAAAAACCAATGTACTCGGGCTCCTCTATATAGTCGGGCGATACACACCCAGCGGTCATGTAGCACATGTCGCTCGCGTTAGCAGGACGAATTTAATGACACCTCATGGTTATGTCACGCCTCTCAATCTGTAGCATAACATAGTAAGTGACTTGAAGAGGTAGTGCCATGCTGCATAGGTGGATGTAGTGCCATGCATAGCGCATAACACATTCTCCTATGCAACGGCATTGGGCCGGCACAACCGGGGAGGTACCTCTTGCTCTTATAATATAATATAAAGTGACATCCTCAGTGACGCATTTCGTGCGGTTTGTGAGAAGTCGGTGGCCCAATGGGGGTTGGGGCGGAAGGAAGGGAACGCATCGGCATAGTAATTATGTGGATGTTCATAAGCCTCGGAGTTTTGATTCGATTGCTCGTTTGCCCCCTATTCTACAAAAAAAAAGATCTACATACAAACATACACTAAAAAACATTACCCTCCTTTTGACGCAATCAAGTAAAATAAAGAGTTCTTGCGTACCTATCGTATAGTTACGTATGCCTAAAGCCTCCGACGTTTGCACCAATCATTATACTCAATATGCAATAAAAAAACATCAAGTTGACCTATCTCTGCTCGCATTCAGCGCAACAAAACGACAATGCACTTCAAGTCCTCAAATGTTTGCAATAAAAACGAAAGTGTTGACTTGCGCAACTTGTCTCTGTGTACCCATACGATAATAAACTCTACCACCGGGCTATAAGATTAGAAATCGCCCACCAAAGTTCTTAATTCTATTTAACACAAAATACATCTTAAACGGTCGAATTAAGGTTGTATTTTAATATTCAGCTTTAATATAAATTGTATTTCATTTGACAGCTCTTGATTTGCATTGAAGACGCTGTTAATAAGTAGCCTTAGCTGTATAGTGTTAGAGTCTACAGTCCAAGCGCGTTGGATCCTGATTGTAATGCGCGGCGCATACAGGCGGATTGTCACGTTTGGTATTATGACATGTTATGTCATTGTGACATTGTAGCGGGTTTCGGCTTAATGTTCGGTTTCACTTTCACGTGCGTACGAGCTCGCCTGTCTGGACTAGAAGCGGTTGACCCCATGACGTGATTATACGGTGAACGACGAGTAGAAAGAAATATAGAAACAAAATGTGTAGAAATTTAATTTTTGTATGACATCGCTGGTAACACGCACTGGTCGAAAATTTTCGACTTAAAAAACTGTGGCATTTTGGACGGAAAGATCTTCTTTCTTAAGTTTCCCGAAGGCTGCCCGCTTGGTATTTCTCTGCGAGATTCGTCCGAAATTCGGAAACCCGCTAAAGAACCAGGGGTAACCGACATAGCTCGGAGAACCAGCTTGCTGAAGTGGCAATGTGCAGGCCCCCAGTGCTTACAGAACCGATGTCCGTTGGGGAAGAAATGTTTTCGAATGGCTCTCGGGTGGAAACAAGTGACTCGTGACCGTGACCGTGACGTATGGCGCTCTATGGGGAAGGCCTATGTCCAGCAGTGGACGCCGTCCGGCTGATGATGATGGTGGTGATGCTACATTATAACACATGTCCAGATGCATCCCTTACAACTGCTGGAGAGTGGGCTCGGTTCCTCTTTCAACCTACCTAGTCCTACGAGCGAGCACTTTTAGCAGTCTAATGATGCTGTATTTGGGCTTCTCTTCGTTTCAACGGCATAAAGTTCAGGCCGGAAAAAGACAAAGAGTAAATTATAAATATTACTGATTTTTTGGGCTAGGGAGTAAAAACACTACTAGGCGTCCCTAGGATACTCTACTAAAGCTTCATCGCATTTCTGAGTTTTTGAATATACAGGCGACATGCAAACATACATTGTTATCGATATGTTATAGACATACTCTTAAAGTAAAAAACGAAAGTTTGCCAGTTGTTTAAAAATTACGTTTCAAACGAATCGTGAAACCTTTGCAATGTCTTCACCCCGATTTTTCACAACACTACTGTACTATTTAATTTATTTGTACATGAAAACTGATTAACTACAATTAGCACATCACTAATTGCTGTAATTTAACGCTGTAATGCGAGTCGAACAGTTTTTGCAAGGTAAATAGCGTCGAGGAAAGTGTCCGGGCAGCGCTTGGTGCGGCCGGGTAAGAGTGTGACGAACCGATTTGCGCTAGACAGCTTGAAATATTTCCCGTATTTGCTTTTTAATATTTTTACTCAAAAGCCACTGAATAGAGATGTCTGACGATTCAGCATCATCATCGGCAGCCAGAAGACGTCCACTGTTGGATATTTTTTATAGTATAGGGTACATCCGACGATCTGCGTGCATTAGCTGGTCCGGGATGCATGCGAGTAGCAGGTGATCGGCCGTCTTGGCGTTCATTGAAAGATGCATTTGTCCAGCAGCGGACCGATAAGGGTTGATAATGATGCTGATAGGGAACATCCACGTTATTACTATGACGATCCGTTGCTCTCATTTCTTCCTCCCCCCCCCCTTCCCCTCCAAATGAGCCACTGGCTAGTCGCATACCGCACGAAACGTTCCAGTGAAGATGTCACTTTACGCCGGTATCATGTGAGCGAGAAGTACCTCCCCGGTGGTGCCGGCCCAATTACGCTGCAATGCAGCATATGGCATACTAAATAGGATTCCATGGATGCTAAATGGGGTCTGAATTTGAAGTAATAATAATAATTTGTATTAATGTTTGTTATTCTTACATACTAAAACTACTGAATGTACTTGGAAGAAATTTGGCACAGAGATTAATTACAATCTGGAATTAATTAAAAATATTTGTTGTTATTACATTAATTACGTCATTAATGTGTTACTGACGTGGAGCTTATAATGAGTATCAGAGGCACAACCGGTGCGCTTGAGAGAAGTGTGCCAGTAGGTCGCTGCTCGGCCGGAAACTGTTATTGCAGTCTCATTGTACGTTACCGCATTTATTTACATTTTTTGTTGGACACTATTCCATTGCCTACGATTTTGTCAACGCACAATTAGCTATTCTTTATCAACATCATCAGCAGCAGCTAGAAATCATCCACTGCACATGCGCCTCCCCCACAGAGCGCCACAAGTCACCGTCACAAGCTACTGGCATCCAGCGGTTCGCCGCGATCTCGATAAGGTCTTGATTATCCTGCGAGTAGGAGACCGTCAACACAGCGCTAAGCTATATATCTAAAACTATTTATTCAATATTGTAAAGCTCAAAAGTTTGATTGTTTGAACCCGCCAATCTCGGGAACGAATGATACGATTTGCAAAATCCGATGCCAAAAAGCTAATTCACCAAGGACCGTTACAAGTTATACATAATCCACGCTATTATGAATATAAGTGGAATACCATTTTATATGTAGTATGGCACAGCATACATAGCACAGAGCAAACGAGAAGTCCCGAGTCGTTTAGTGACTACCAGCGCCCATGGACATCTGCACATGCAGCTGTGTTTAGCTCCTTCGCCTATATACTTTACTCACAAACTGTACGAAACGGGACAACTTAGCCATTATTTTTAAACTGGTCGTGCTGGCTCAATTTGGTTGCTATACCTAGTAACTGGAATTTTTCACAAGCGGTGCGAAGCACGACTGCTTGAAGTGAAACTTGTTTATAGACGGGGATTACGTTTTTCTTGTCACGAAAAGCTTTACGGCCGCGTGAAGGGAACTACAAAACCGAAATACATTACCGTTCACTTGTTCGCTGAAGTTTTACTTCTGTTATGTGTCCCAGCGCAATTTTTTTTTATTTCATGCGGTGTTATCGT
>JAFELO010000637.1:79263-147677 GCA_017140195.1 Eumaeus atala | reverse complement strand
CGTTCACTTGTTCGTAGAAGTTTTACTTCTGTTATGTGTCCCAGCGCAATTTTTTTTTATTTCATGCGGTGTTATCGTCACATAACTTTTTTAAGTTGACTACGTTATGTTCTGGTGGTTCCCTGTGCGGGGGTCCCAGTGGTGTCTGGGGCTCGCGGTACTTTATAGTTCCAAATACCCACCAAAACACCGCGAGTGCCCAAGTGCCGCCGGAACTACAAATCATCAGGACACCACGATGGCTAAATAGTCCTAAGGGACCAACACCACCTCCACAAAAGATTTTTCCCATACCACAGGATAAGTCCACCGACTTAGGGACAGTACACCCCATTGGTGAGGTTCCCATCTTCGCCCCTTGCCTCTTGCGCAAAAGCTAGCCCTGTACCTTAGTCCCCCTTTCTTATAAAAGGAGTACTAAAAGCAGGGTTTAACCCCAGGCTACAGAGTCTCACCGCCACAACAAAGCTTTAACCATGGTGAGAAGGTCATCCTTTATCTACCTCTACGTGTAATGTGATATAATATATCTGTAATGTACAGGCACGTGCCGAAAGCGAAGCACACGACGATGGCGGAGACGCCCGAGCTGAAGCGTATCGCGGAGAACACCAAGCTGCAGAGCAACGTCAAGTACCACGCCGACTTCGAGAAGAGCAAAGGGAAATTTACACAGGTGCGGCAACAGTACTGGTTACACATTGTTTATGGCGCAGGAGCAAACGGCGACTGCCTGGCTCCGGTGGTGCACACATGAACACACACAGGGCGGGTATGATACCCGTGTTACGCTACTGGGTGCTGGTTTGAATCCCGCCCCGCGGACACGTCACATTCAGATGATTGCCGTTCAGGTTATGCGTATATAAAATTTAAATTTATAGCATTTATAATATCTATACATATAACTTATAATAGTATAAAGCTAAGTTTGTTCGAACACGAATAAATCTCCAGAGCTACTGGGCCGATTTGAATTTTCCATTTATCTAGGAGCTGCGCGACTGAAACCGGGAGGTGGTGCTAGTGCTGAATATAGTGTCCGTTGTCTAGTCCATGTAACACAAGTCTGTACGGTACTTAACACGGGGCTGGAATAACGTGGTGTGCATTAGTATACCGTCAGCAAACCAATTAACTGTGTTTTATTATAAAACATTAAAGTAGTTTTCATACGTAACATGTCAGGTTGCTGACGACCCAGAAACCCTGAGAATAAAAGCGAACACAAAAATCATCAGCAACGTGGCTTATCACGGGGAGCTAGAGAAGAAGGCACAGATGGAGAAACAGAGACAGATCAATGAGAACGGCGAAATAGTCGGTGAGTTACTTATGAGATATGCCATCGTGTATGCACTCGGAGACGTAACTTGTGTTTCTAGTACACATTTATCAGCATGCTATCTGGATTTAATTTACATATTTCATTATTGAAATTCTAAACATTGGAAAAATGCAAATCATTTGATAGTAGCGCAGTGTCTGCACAACTTGGCTGAATTAATAAGCATTTTCTAAAATGGATATAAAACTTTTCGTCTTGGTTATAATTTTATCGAAATAGTCAGAGAATTGCTGGTCTCTTGTGTGACCTGTAAAAAGTAGTACACAAATCACTTAACCAATCCGCAAGCGTAAAGCCACTGGCCACTGTAAGATCGCTCACTGCCGCCAGTATACACTCAGTATACCCTGTGATATTTAGTCTTCCGAGCCTTAAATATATAACGGTTCCCTTATAGTATCACCTAATCTTTCACGAGCCCCCACCTTGCCAGGCAAACATACAATGCAGATAAAAAGACTGAATATTAATCTTGGTAATGTATAGTTACACCACAGAAAAAAACAATACTTACACAGTGTGTGTAATTAACTTTATACAAAAATATTCGTATCGCACGTGACAGGCTTTCTAGTTAACATAGCCAAGTATAATTTAGCCAAAATGTGAGTATTTCTATCCAGATAGTGCGCTGTGTTCCGTGTTATGTGTTGGAGTCACGTGGCCCATTTGTGTTAATAGTGTCGACACGATGCCTTCATTCGCACTGCAGACGAGGGTCAAGGGATCATGAACAATTCCTTTTGTTACCACGTGTGGAAGCCTGACTGACGTATACCGATAAATTTTGTGTATGCGGGGGATATGTAAAATGGTTAGTCTCACCAACAGTGTCAGATTGAGCTAGAGTGGGGACTAGTGAAATCTTTCAGGAGCCCTTGATTTGTTTCGTATCGTTTTAGATCAACTGATCAAGTAGAGTACTATACTATGCCATGTAGACTTTGTTTTACGGCCCTGCAAGCGTGGGCCCGTAGCAATTGCTACTATTGCGACGTGGTTACTCCAGGAGTGGTCACTAGTAATACAGTCCAGCTACTAGGTCCGAAAGCTAGAATGATGCGAATGGTATATCCATTGACATTTGCGTTAAATAAATATCCATAAGGCAGACCTAGGAGATCACATCCCCTAGGTTACTGATTTTATATACTAAAATATGCTGTTTGCGTCCTTTTAATTCCCGTACCCGATGCCCGTGGTCTGCTACCCACTGTATTCTGTTGATAAAATTCCAAACGTAATCCGACGTCAGTGTTTTATACTCGTAGCCACTGCTCCTACTTATCCGAACACCATGTCATTGTTATTCAAATGGCAGCACCCCTTACAAGAATAGTTTTGCATCATAAAAATACTTGATTAATTTTACAAATTTAAACCATTTATTTAGATTTACCAAATATAGCTAGATCCACGTCCCACGCTGATTCGTGATGGCACCATGGTGATTAGTGACTAGGTCGGATTATATGCAACATAAAAACTCATTATATGCATGGAAACTGCCATGGAACTCACATGCATGTTATGTTTTCGTGGTTAAGCACAACTTTTCCGACCTAAAAATTCAATAACTTTACTGTCCATTGTTAAAGATAAGCACAGAGACGTTATTTAAAATTCTTGTTAGTGTAAACAAACAAACAAACAAGTATTGTTTTTATTCAGAACACTAGATGAATTGTGTCATAGTTAATTTAAAATGTTTTTCATAAAAACAAAACTAATGTGAACTTGGCTAATATAGATTACTTAGCACTTCAAATTCTAAGCCATTTATTATAGTTGTCGGAGATGTTAAGCTTGGTATTATTGCTCAAAGTATTTTCATTTGAGTAAAATAAGTTAATAATAATACTATAACATTACCAATTTACCTAATTACGAGTTAAGAGTAAAAAAAAAAAACAATTTCACAAGTTTTATTTTATATTGACAATTCAAATTGAATGTTTTTGTTCATATTCCAAAGCAAATGTAAGCTGCTTCATGCGCCATGCTCGAAAAAAGAATTCTAAAAGTAGTGACCATATACGTTATACGTAGACTTTAAAAAAATATACTTTTAGTGCTGAAAATTGTTTAAGTGTGCAAATGCATATAATCCGATGTCTCAAGATGACCTTATCTTTTTGCGCTTTTAACTATCAGTCAGACTTCTAATTCTAACACTCATTCATCATTTCATTTATGTGTTTGTCACGCTAGACGTAGCCACCAACGACAACTACCATCAGCAAATAGAGACGTACGCGACAGAAATGTTACCACCACCGAACCTACCGCCCAAGAACCACTACCAAATACCAGTCGCACAGACACACCGCCAGTACCCTCAGGAGACCCGCCAGGAGGAATACTACCCGTATCCGAAGTATGAAGACTATCCGAATGCAAATCCGCTCCCGCCGAACCAGGGTTTTGCTAACCAGAAAATCGGTAGGATCCAGGACTATGATCCGCTAAGCGATGGTCCGAGGGTGCCCCCTAACACCCAGCGGGCGTCTGCCACTCTCATATACTCCAGCGAAGGCAAGAGAGGTGAGTGGCTTCTATCAGATCATTGGTCATCGTTCTTAGATCATTTCAGATCATCTTAACGGTGATCAGCTTCAACTGTCATGGTGTACAGGTGTGTTAGTGTCTGTACGTACAGTGTACGTCAGTGCATGTACGTACAGTGTACGTTAGTGTATGTACGTACAGTGTACGTTAGTGTCTGTACGTACAGTGTACGTTAGTGCATGTACGTACAGTGTACGTTAGTGTATGTACGTACAGTGTACGTCAGTGCATGTACGTACAGTGTACGTTAGTGTATGTACGTACAGTGTACGTTAGTGTATGTACGTACAGTGTACGTTAGTGTATGTACGTACAGCGTACGCTCGTGTTGACGTTGACCCACGGCCAGGCAGACTGAATCTTCCCGACACGTGAAATATACAAAATCTTAGTTTCGGATACTTACTGAAATTTTTGGGAGTTCCACCTCGGCGGTCGAACGTGAGGTCCTGCCTCACGGTCAGTAGTTTGACCCACGCGCAACGTGGCAACATTCAATGTAATGCATAATTTTAAATTTAATACTTCCGCGAGAAAAACCCAAGAAATCGAAAATAATGTTGAAAGTTTGCTGTCCATGAGGAAGTCGTCTCGCAGTCTCAATCCTGACCGTCGGTCAATACATTTGCAGGCGCACACCAAGTACAGCAACAGCAGGGCAGCCGGCACATCGGCAGGGTCACCGACATGGACCCGCTGGCCAACGAGCAGCCGCACCCCGTCTCCAACCACGCCAACCATCACATGCAGGTGAGTGAACATGTTTGTAACAGAAATGATCAGAGGAGACTGGCCATTTTCGATGTAGTTTGTACCATTATTACATTAATAAAGAAAAATACATACATTTCACTTATCGTATTATAACATTTTCAGTTCACCTAATTACATGTTAAAACTGAAAACTGATTTCAAAGATTTACTGTATGCGGAATATTCTAATAGGGGGGGGGGGGGAATGGGGAGGCCTACCTCCTCGGATAAGCAAACATTAAACGAGCTCAATTATCCTTATGCACGAAACCGCAATTTAAACCACGAAAACGGCATCATGCGCCGTCCCAATAGTGTGGGGAAAGGGACCGCTTCCCATCTGCGGGAAAAGAGGGGGGTCTGTCCCCCTATCGTCTCCCTAAACCTGCAGACACAAGTCTTCGCTAGTCAGCCGAGCTGTCGAGACCGGACAAGCGCCGCCAACCAGTAGTAGGTCCCTCCAAAAAGAAATCGAATTGATGAATAAGAATTCATCCTATGTTATCCATCAATCGTTTATAGGAAACTAAATGTCTTATTTCCTTTCAGTTATAAGTGGCACAGAAGCAAGACTCCTATGCTAACATACAATTTGGCTCGTCTCCTTAAACTCCAACATCAATGTTTCAAAACAATCACTCGAAGTTCCACTCCACATTCTTAACAGCATTTCCATTACGTAAATCCGCTTCTACTTTTAACAAGTACTCAGTTTGGAACAACATATTATTAGCTAAAGTTATTTTATAGTGAAATGTGAAGGCTGTACACGGCAGAGAATGACACTGCGGTTTGGACTCGTACTCTATAGACCCTCGGTAGACACAGGCTTTTGGTCTTGCATATCGAAAGAGCGAAAATAAAGAAAAGGAATTTATTCTCGTCATGCAATTTCTTAAATGTTTTATAATAAAAGAACCTTTGTCGTAAAGCTGGGTTTCACTCTTTGAGCCGTTATTTGGTCATTCAGTTCATAGACTGCGATTTATTCAAATTTAGAATTAATTTTAACATCAAAGACCTTTAACATTTTGTGTTATATTTCCAGAGAGTTTACATCGCGATGTACGACTACCAGGCGAACGACAGCGACGAGGTAAGTTTTTTTTATAGTATAATAAACAAACACTCAAAAATTGATTTTTTGCTTATTTCTCCGTTGTTCAGAATTCTTTTCTCACACCACCGCTCACAATACCACCGTAAAGTGACATCTTCAGTGCCTCGTTTTTTGTGAGTAGCCGGTGGCCTTTTGGGGGTGGGAGGAGGGCAACGCATCGGCATAGTAATTATGTGGATGTTCATGGGCGTCATGAAAAGTCCGATTGCTCGTGTGCCACCTTATTCTATAAAAAAATAGATAGCTGAGTACAGCTAGTGTGCTATAAGAAGACGCAACTTCCACATTATGATCACTTACGAACAGCTACCAACAACGCTCATTTGTTGCAGGTGTCGTTCCGCGAGGGCGACTACATATCCAACGTGACGTCCATCGACGAGGGCTGGATGACGGGGCAGGTCATGCGCACGGGCCGCACCGGCATGCTGCCCGCCAACTACGTGGAGCTGGTCGATCCCAGGACCCTCAATTAGCGACTATAGACTGTGGACAACACTACATACCAGTAACACATACAATACGATCCTCACATGTACACACCACTAGCCGCAGACATTCCATTATAGTCTCTATGGATTTGACGACACGATACAAACCAGTCACATAAGAAACTATATCTGTTATAATATATGTGCACGCCTCGCCACCGACTATCGATTAAATGTTAAATCGACTGTGACAACACCACGAACCGGTAGCAGCCCGATCATAATACTTGTGCGAGAGGTTAGATGATGACGAAAGGGTCCCTGTGGTACAGTGCTAGCTTTAGGAGGTCGTTAGTCGATCAGTTATATTGCACAAATAATTACACTCACTCCTTTCGTTCGTTTCGTTCAATTATTGCGCAATTTCCAATGTTTGAAAATTTATGCCTAAACGATATGATTCGTAAATTTAATTAATCATATGAAACACCCTTACTGAATTTCTAGACCTTCGCAACATATTGTCACTTAGTGTCGTTGAAATCTTACGGCGCTGCCATAGATTATGCGAACCGTAGTAATTGGCGTCCAGGTGAGGGCAGAGAGGGGTAGGGGCGGATCAGACTCCAGCGACGTGCCCAGACATTGCAACTGGGTTACTTGTCATATTTTAACATTTTCAATCTCAATGACAAAGTGATAGGCAATAAATTTAATATAACATATCAAGTATGTGGGACGAAAGATGAACCAGTAGAGTCTGCGTAATTAATTAAAAATCTTAAAAGTAGCACATACTAGGTGATAACGTATTCCATTGAAATTATAGCTAATTAAACTATGTAATTTAGAGTTTTCCCAATGGCCAATAACCCCATACGTCGTGATTATACAATAACTATTTTGGTAGAGACAGCACAGTCATTTAGGCGTTTATTTCAGAGCTTTCGTCAATTATTACGATTCTTTCTTGATTTACAGATCTTTGATAGATACCGCGAAGATGCAACGTGCTCAAAGCATATTATGGCATCGTGATAACAATTTCAGTTTATCTTTTGTCTATGGTAGCTCAGTTATCACTGTGACGTCATAACGTAAGCGACGCCAGTACGCCAGGACTGCGTGTCATATACGGGGATATGGCATTGCGGGGAGGGTCATAAGCGTGTGGTTGTAAAAATCACCAGGGAACCATTTATAATTATTATAATTATCGTAAGAGTACAGAACAAGTCTCACTCAATATCAGTTACCGTCAGTTTATGATCAAAGAGATTTTTTTATTTAAACAATGTTAAATCAACTGGCATTTTTATTTTGTGTATTCTTGCCACTGTGTATGCCACCGCATGCCACGTCATAGTCCTTGTTCTATCATCTAGTAAGTGGCGATTGCATTTTAATTTAATCATTCCGTTTATGTTTTTAAATGTATATACATTATAGAGTCCGCATTTTATGTATGTATGAATATTGCCATGGATCTTATGAATCTAAGACTTGTATGCGTGGTATATAAGCTTTCAAGATTCCATTTGAGATTAATTTCACAATAAAATATTTATATGATTGATGTACCTGACCCTGGATGGTCCACGGTATTTGTGAATATATATATAGACGTAGGTATAGGCTATGGTGTATACACCATATTTTTATATATTTTTGTATTGATCATTTTTATACACTAGCAGCATAATATATTTTGATGGAGGGAGGACATTTCCAGAGGATTGGCAAATGGCGAAACCATTTATATAAGAAATTAGGAAATTTTCAATCTACCCTATAATATTGACAACTTTTGGTGACATGAGGCTCCGGTGGGAATGAAAGCTGCGCTATTTGATCTTATTTTGCCAGCTACTTTTTATTATCTTAGCATTATGACATTACAAAATTAGATTGCAACCCCAGTGACAAAAAAAAGGAATTGAATAGTGAGTTAATAACGGCACATCAGTGTCGTTCAATTAATTTCACATGATGACTGTAAAGGTGGAGATCTCAATCTCGCACTCCATAACTTCTTGTTCACTTTTTTTAAGAGCTTATTGTTATATTAAATGTGCCGCTTTGCCAATCGTCTCGAATATCACATTCCGATATCTCGTTATATAATATGTATAATGTTCACCTACATCATATCAAACCATTTTAAATCTGCTTCACTTAAGCGCACCTGTAGGTTTAGATTCTATTTATTTTTACTTTACCCTCGTAGTTTTAATTTTGAACGAAGAGGGAAGTTTTAGGAGCAAATATTTTTCCATTTAAAATCTATAGTTTTTAAGATTTTGTTATATTCATCACAAATATAGCTTATTTTATTGAAATGTTACTATTCTAACATTATATTTAAAAGCAAATCTGTTTCCTATGTCTATGCATTGTTTTATAACCATAATGATTATTACGTTCTTACACGAAACATAACATTGTGTTTGTGCATTTTACAAATCAGCCTTCATGTTATCTTTGCTACTTAACATCGATCGTTAAAATCTTTAGTTCGTTATGTAAAATCACATCGTTAAAGTGAAAGAGCTTAGTTTCTGGCAGAAATATCTGTAGTAGCTTTGTATTTGATAAAACCGCATCCGCCAACCGCAGATGGTTGTCGGCTACAAATGTACAGCAACAGTATTATGTCCGCTCCGAGTAAACAGTGCCTTTATAATGGTTAATAAATTATAAGTTGTATTACAAGTGTTTTCTTCACCCCCTACTTGACAGTTTTTCAAGTACTTTTTGACGTGAGAGTGTCTTGTACATCAATGACGCTGGCGTGCACGAAGTGCTATCGTACGCTTCAAGCGCAGTTTTGTTCCCACGCACTACTTCTTTATGTGATCAACTACCCGCGTCGGTATTCCCGGAGCGATACGACGTGAGGACCCTCAAGAAATGAGGCTACTTATTAAAGGCCGGCAACGCCAGAGTCGTCTGGTGTTGCTATGGTGATAACTTACAAGTGGCCCAAATGCTCGTTTGCCAGCTGTGCTGTAAAAAAAAGGTACAACGTCATAGTAAGTGCGATCAAGAGAGCAAACAAGTCCGTCTCTTTTACTCCATAGGGCGAGGCGTTCACAAATCTGTTAGAGAACAATTATAAAGTAAAATTGTGTCGTACGTAAAAAGGAGGACTTGAAAGACAGCCAGTTTTCTTATAATATAAGGGGCAAACAAGCAATCGGAGCAATGTCTACTGACGCCCATGTACATTCACATAGTTACTATGAAGATGTGTGTGGAACACGTCTTACACACTTCCTCCAGTGGGCCTATGGAAACTTATCAAATCAAACGAAACGCAACAACACAACAATCTCTTCGCAGTGGTATCATGTCAGCGAGAGGTATCGCCCGTTCGTGTCAGCCGTGTATCCGAATCGGCCACAATGCGGCGTGGTACGTCTGATGTACCTACAGCTGCTCGTTAAAGTGCGGTAGACGATGTGCTAGATGTAGACACTAACTACAGTACAGTCCCTTTCGTCCCCAACGCACCCCCTTTACCAATCTATCCATCCGTGGCTAACACAACACCATTTTTGCTTTAAAAAAAAATCATTTGGGTTTCCATATTCATTCATCATTATCAGCCCTTATCGGTCCACTACTGGACATAGACCTCTTTCAATGAACGCCAAGACGAGCGATCTCCTGCTACTCTCATCCATCCCGTACCGGCTACTGCACGGAGATCGCCTTCCCACCTGCTGAACGGTCGACCAACACTTCTTTTTCCTAAACGCGGCCTCCACTCCAGAACCTTACTGGCCCATCTGCCATCTGTTCTTCCGCGTGTGTGACCAGCCCATTGCCACTTCCGCGAGCCTATTCGTCTCATGATATCGGATACCTTAGTTTTCTGCCTTACGACTTCTTTACGAATTCAGTCGGACAGAGAAGCACCCAACATAGCACGTTCAATAGCCCGTTGAGCTACCGCAAACTGGCGGTCCAGTCCTAATTTAAGATTCCATCACGGTATAGGTGACGAGAGAATGTGACGAAGCTTTCGGAATGCTGCCCAACCCAACTGAATCCTTCTCGAAGTTATGTCTACCCAATTGCAATAGTTGCCTCAGGTACACGTAGAGACGTGTTCTTGTAGGACTCCGAGGATAGCACCATCGACATTGACCGGCCTAGGGAGAATGTGCTCGTTGAACATGTCCTCTGTCTTGTCGAAGTTCATCCTAGGGCCAATACATCGGGAGAATTCATTTAGGCTGTGCAACAGTTCCTGCAACTTCCTGAACGATTCGGCCAACACAACGATATCGTCGGCGAAACGAAGATGTGAGAGGTACTCGCCGTTAACATTTATGACGCATTCTGCCCAGTTTAAAGTCTTAAAGAAGTCCTCCAAAGCATAAGTTCACTATTTTTTTATATATTTGCCTTATGGAGAAAATGTGGTCTATGGTGCTGAATCCTCTGCGAAACCTGGCCTGTTCCGGTGGCTGGAATTCGTCAAACTTTGTGGTGAGACGATACGTCAACACTCTTGAGAATAATTCGTAAATGTGGCCAAGAGGTGAAATTGGTCTGTAATTTTGAAGAAATGATTTGTCACCCTTCTTAAAAAACAAAAAATTAGTTGGGAGGTATGCCCCGCTGAAGAACAATATTAAAAATCTTTTTTTAGCTCTCATAACACAGGTTTGCCTCCTGCCCTAAGAAGCTCGACTGTAATTCCGTCGTTCCCCGGAGCCTTTCCCCATTTGAGCTGCGCAAGAGCCAGACTAATCTGACTCAAGCTGACGTCCGGAAGATCGCTTGACAAATGTCGTGTCAGGCGTGCACTCTTATCGTCATTCAGGGTATCGGGATGACGAGCGTGCGACGTATATAACTTGCTATGGAAAGCTTCGATCTCAGATAAGATCAGGCTTAGAAGAAACGGTTACTCCAGAATCAGTTCTAACCTTTGTCTGATGACTTCTTCCAAGCTACACCACAAAAACTTTCGAACCTCTATTCTGCTCAATAGCTTCGGTAACCCGTTGCGTGTTAGAGCAGCGAAGGTCTCGGCGTATTTATACTTTTTGGGGATCATTGCATTTTTATTTATCGATCTGTTCATGTAACATTGAAATCGAAGGTAAACCGCATGAGGGGTATTTTTTCTGATTACAGAAGTGACAACTTTTCGCTTCTTTTGTAAGATTGTCGCTGTGGCATATATTTACTACACAAGTGTAATAATCCTGCTGCATCAGTAGTTAATATGCTTTTCTCCAAATTTAAGAATAGCTTACTCGGCGTAATGAGCATAGGTTATACCCTAATGCATTTTATCTGTACAAAATAATTGTTCAATAATTGTAATATTTATTTCAATCGGAGTAAGATTAGTCGGATTGTAATCCGCCTTAACGTCTGGAAGGCGCATTACAAAACAGCGTAAATAAATATAAATCATCAAGCGGGGTATTATTATACAGTGAAGCGGATTAAACTATTAATCTTTGACATTTACCGCAAAGCAAATGCCTCGATCTCATTCCGAGTCAGTTGCCACTTTACTTCTACTTCTCCCGGGTTGAACGACTGGAAATGACTAGGTTTCTTCTCATTACTTCTCTTGAACACATGACAAGGAGTATTTGCTAGTGAAATTTCCACGGTCATTGACGCACGTTGGTGTTAGATACAATAAGGGTAGCAAAAAAATTTTGCAACATTTTGTAGTTCATTTATAGTTAGCTTGCCTAGGTGTTTTACTAGAAGGAAGCACTTCATTACCGGGGATAATAAATAAAAGACGGTGGTAATGTAACACATTTATTTACTAAAATACTACGCATTATATATCATTACATGTAAAGTGTAAACCTAGAGCTAATACTCCGTTAACAACTAGCGCTTGGAACAGGCACTGCGTAAGGCACCTCTATTTCGTTATACAATTAGACATGTTGTAAGATACTCTTGCTCCATTAACACCTACGGTTAAGCTGTAATTAGCATTGGTAATGGTTTTCATCATCATCCCACATAGTACCTTGGTAAGGGTCACTTGACACAAGTGAGACACTGAGCAGCGACAACTTATAGCAATGTCCCCCCCAAGATACCTGTCTCAAGGTATCCCACATCCAGCTGCAGAGGCCTACAAGTATACGCACTAACAAACTTGTTTCACCTCCATTTACCCAAGACATGTACCACAACACTTCAAGTTTTACTCAGGTGCTATGGATAGACCATTGTAAGCAGACAACAGAAACGCAATGCTAACCTCTATAGCTTAGGTGAGACAACAGTTTCACATGTGTGTTATAATAAAACATACAATCATATAATATCTTATATTAAAACACATACACAACACTAAATTATATTTAGTCCAAGTTTTCTGAAATCCAAATATCTTTTAGACTCCTTTCTGTAGTTGTCTAGGATTTAGATTTTTACCTAAGATATGTAATCTTATAATTTACTAACGAATTTTAAAGAAACATAATATGGTTTTCATATTGATCCTTTGCTAGAATATGCCTTATTCATAAAGTAAAATGTTTAAAATCTAATTATTATCATTAAATTGTACTGCTTTTGGTGTTAATAATATTGAGTACAATCAGCAAGTTCTTAAGCTTTGATACAAGATAATATTTAATCATTATGTACTTAACCCTATTAAAATAACTGAAACAAATCTTAATTTTAAAATTTCTTACTCATTCAACTGTTGTTCATGTTGTCTGACAACTGGTCCCATGTATACATTTCATTCAAAATATTCCCTGCATCATGTTGCAGCAATACAATAACATCTGTGCGGGTTGTCGAGCCCATATGCGCACCTTGTACTGAATATGGACTTTACATATCGTTTCCGAATATGCATCAAAATGTACCAGACATGAATAACATTTCTTTACTTGGTTTACTACTTTCCTCGATCGATGTGCTACATGTAAAAGCCTACTTTAGTAAAACAACAAATATTTGCTTTAATTATTTCAATTATCATATTCATCACTCGTAGAGTCTAGTAAATATCATTGCCAACGTTTCAAGATTAGATTCTGATACTATCTTCAAATTATGTGATTTGAAGAAACATCAACATCGATGTTGACCAAAATTTATATAGTAAATGATAACTATAAATAAATCTTAATACTAACTAAACATCTAGCAACAACATAACAAACAGCTACGTGTGACAGGCAAGTATTATAGCATTATATATTTGGATAAAGCATTGCATGCAACTAAACTAAACAATTGTTAACATACGACGAATGAGGTGACAATGTTAGTAATTAAAAACTATGTCCAGAAAAACTAAACTAAACAGGTAATAATCATTAGCAGCCAGTTTAGGAATCCTCTCACATGGCAATATCATTCCTTCCCTCCTATAGAAACAACCAAGATATTTAATTTCTTATGCAATAAAGTCGCACACATCACAAAAAATATCCTTCTTATACTTTGCTTACTCAAGAGCAAAAGCAAATTGCAAACGATTATATTGCCTAGATGTCCTAAGGCTATGTATGATTTTTTAAATATACATTTTATTTACATATTATAACTTTGCTCAAATCTTTCGGCCAATTTAGAGGTCATTAAAAGTTTCTTTTCGTGAATTTGCTATCGATCTTTGTAGATTACTGATCCTTTTTAGATGTTGACTTGTCTTTACTATTTGTTCAACCTAGACATTGGGTCTAATGGTTGTCACCAAATCCAGACCTTCCAGTGCAGACGTTAACTAGTCGTTGATACTGTCTTTGGCATGGCCGATTTTTTTGACATATTAGTCATTAGTTTGTCGCCGGTGTACGTTTGACCTGGACATTCGTAACCTCAGATGACCCACTGGTTGTGGCCAAGTCCGGAGTTGCAGCCCGGTATCAGTTGCCGCTGTGACTCAGCAGCAGCGAGCCGTCTTCCGTCCTCTCCAGGCGGTACGTGGAGTGGTCAGGCAAGTGGCGCACGAGCTCGTCCGTGAGACGAACCTTCGCGCCGTTCGGACCAGACACCAGTACTGTTTCACAGTCCTTTAACAATAACAGTTCGCGATAAATTAATCATTCTTTTTAATAATAGATATTATAGAGAATAAAGTAGACAATAAAAATGTGCCTCTTGGGAACGGGACGCTAAAATGAATCTGATCATGAAATTTCTTCTGTAATTGTGTCAGATACTATCGATGAGCCCTCAATTAATTTGGTTCATTTTACGTTTTTTTACACCCAATTATTGAAAAATATTTAGATTAGAGAAATGGCAAAGCGACTAAAACTAATTAGTCTGATACATTGAAACAGGGATTCTAAAGTACTCAATATAATAAATAAATAAACCGCGATAAAAACTGTTAAGATAGTTTTATTACAATAGTCTGATACGGTTATCAGACTATTGTACCGATTGACCTACCATAACGATGAGTATACATTACTTATTTTAAGGTAAGTTATGGCGTAAAATGGCATAGCTAGATCCGACTTGGCCAAATGGTGTCTATTGAATTATAGTTCTAAACTATCTTATGTACTTGATACTTCTGAAAGTGGAGAAATGATTGTCTGTAATGTGAGAGAGAGAGAGAGTCATTGCTTATAATTTTATGAAAATACAAACTGAGGGGGTTGTATCTCTACATAAACACATTAAATTGTGTACTACGTGCCAAAGGTTTGCCAGATTGTCATTGCTACACGTTGTTCAATATGGCGGCTAACGTTTATCCTCATTGAATGTCTTGATTTTAGGCAGTCTTGAATTTAGACACGAGGACGAAATTAGGCCAAGTGTTTTGAGTGCAATTAAAAAATAAGCTTTTGTTGTTGTTATACCAATCAACGCCGCGAGTGTTAAAATTGGGAAGTAAAACCTGGTAAAGAGGCGGATGATGCCCACTTTATAACAATACAGCTTTATTGAACAAAATATAACGCTGCACACTTTCTGACGGAATTTCACACCACCGTAGTCAATCAGAGTGATCGTTGGCACGTCGATTGCGACGACAAAACGATCGCTTTTGAAAAGCAACAGTCTGAGAGGAATGCCTTAATCGTAAGTGGTAGTTAATATTGTAGTAATATATAATATTATATTGTATATAATATTGTAGTAATGCGTCTGTGCGGGCGTGTACCTGGGCCCCGAGCAGCGTGCGCAGCTTGAGCAGCAGCTCGTGCGCGCGGCAAGCGTGCAGGTACAGCGCGGAGTACACGCCGCCCGCACCTGCGCCGCACACGTACAGAGTCAGACGCGGCTCGATGCGTCTGTGGACACAAAATACTCGTAAATGTTATCTGATACAGCTCTGTCACAATTTCTGAACAGAGAGCTGAATCGTGATCAGCGTTGCGCTTACCACCATCTGCGCTCGCTGCACACGCCCCAGTGGTCAGCAGGCTGTACCAGAGCGACACTTGACACGAAGTAACAACGTCAGATAACATACTGTTACATTAATAGACAATCACCCCACATTGCTCTATTCCCGTGAAGTGTTTACCAGAAATTAGATTGATTTGAAGTTCAATTCCCAAGCAATGCAACCTTTAACGCAGAGAAAGTGCTTCTTACACCGTCCAGCCGGCAGTAGGCGAGTCAGGAGTGTGTCCGTCTCAGTACAATAGTGTGCCGATGATACTATAAACCGCTGCAAATGCCGCCGTACTGAGTGTCCCGCATCTATCAGCGACAGTACCTGGCATACCCTGCGCCACTCGAACGATTGTTCGACCTCTTGTACAAGCAGAGTAGTGTAGGACTCACTTGGCGTGCAGGGCGTTGAACAAACGGATGCCATCGGCCAGGCCACAGATCTGTATGATGTCGTCACGAGACAGCCTGTGAATCAAAACATGACATTAAAAATCTGCTCAATATAGACATAGGTGTGAACAGATAGTCTGTAATATTTTTTGAATGTTCTATTGCTTTATAAAAACTAACAACTAGCATTCCGCCCAGGGTTCGCCTGTCAATAACAAGGACCAAGTTATACACTAAAACATTCCTCGGGGATCGTTCTATTAATAGTAGAAAATTATTATTATAATAGGTACGGTGCAGTTAGTTCACCATATTATGAAATGTCAAGTAATACTAGCTCTTATCAGGTAGAAGCTGTTAGTCGACAACAAGCTGTACCTCAGCAGATCGGCCCCGGAGAAGTTGTTGAAGGTGGCCACATGCTGCGTGAAGCGGTGGCGCGTGAGCCACGCCTGCGTCTCCGGCGACGACGCGTCCTTCGACAGGCCGTAACTCTGCAATACTCACACGTGAACATCGGCAAAACAGACGATACTAAACTCATTATGACTTTTAACTATTTTAACAGTACATAATATAAAGGGACAAACGACAAGGCTCCACTTGTGATGTTATCAACGCCTATAGACAGCCGCATATTTTTGCCCTCCTTTACTCATCTCCTCAAATGGGCCTCCGGAAACTCGCAAACCGCACGAAATGCGAGACCATAGCGGTCACTTTTCACTGATCGCACGTGAGCTAGAGGTACTACCCCGGTCGTGCCGGCCGAATTTGTCCGCAACACGGATGGCATTACCTCACACTAATTTGAATTGGAATGTTGCAGTTACACTAAATTGAATTTTAATGTTGCAGTTATAAGTTGATTAGAGACACTGTAGATTATCCGCTTTGTTCCATACATACAATGGGCCATCGGAAACGCACACGCGGTGAGCAGCGCCACAAGCACAGGTAGGGTCTTGGTATCCTTTTCCACGTTTCCGACCTTGTCGGCAATGTGCGCGCGCCACCCCATCAATGTTGGGAGACGGACCCTCCCGCCCATTTAGGTCTCAAAAAATAATTACTGTAATGTACGCCCAAAAACAATTCATGTCAATTTCTGGGAACCCATCTACGGGAAGACAAACAAGATGACATTGTGACAATTACAATGACAACCGCGTCAGTTTATGGTCCTTCCGAAAACAAAAACAATAATTATAGTTGTATATATTGAAGATATGTGAAGAACATTGTCTTCATATGAACAAGAGGTTCCGTGTGATATCCCACCTTCTCCGAGTCTTCAGCGGCCTGTGGTAGGTCGGGCAGGATGGCGCCCGGCGAGTGACACGGCGGGGAGTTCACTTTCACATCCCCTCCACTGCTAGAACGTATATTGTGTTTGATGCGAGTCTCATGTACACCTCAAGCTTCTTTACTTACTTTGTTTTTTCTTTTAAATAATATTATGGGACAATCGAGCAGTCGGAGCCGGGCCAGGACGGAGGTTAGCGACTACCATCGCACATAGACTCCACATAATTTATATGCAGATATGTTGCACTCCTTACCTCTTCCTAAATCACAAACCGCACGAAATACGGAATTATGTGAAAGAGGTAATTCTCCAGTCCTGCCATCCCAATTCAACTCCAAAGCTGATGGCACTAATTTTTAGCTGCTATGTTATTATTAGATCAGTAACATCATCTTCATGACATATTCAAGCATTAACATGATTTTTTTTAGTTTAAATAGGTAATTAGGTAACGTAAAAAGGGCTACTTACTCTTGACAATATAGTGGCTTCATCTGATTGTTTGAAGATAGAATTGCTGCAAGGAAAGAAGAAATGTGATAATCTGTATCTTGTAAATTACTCAAAAGCGTCTAACAGACCAACATCATCAGCCTTTTTCATCTATTACTAGTCACAACATAATAAATTTATCTCGTGAAATTCGAAAATCACTATGATAAATCAAACCCATAATTTATAATACACAACTGCATAAAATGGGGATGTGAAATGTTATGCTCTAATTTAGTAGCAAAGTGGAAAAATAACGTTGCACCATCATTATAAATCAAGTATGTCACTGCGCTGTGTAGTTGCGCCCTACTGTTTCATCCGCATGATATCCCTTTTTTAGGTTTAAAAGTATTTTTAGATAGTTCTGATTGTAATATATATGTGCCTCATTTCAACCAAATACATTAAGTAGTCTATGTGTGAAAGAGTGACAAACATACATACATATTATTTGGATACCATAAATTGTAAGCACAAATATGAATCTGCACATAATCAAATCATTTCATTTCTAAAAATATGAATGTTTGATTAAAGAAGTAAAGTTTAGTCAAGCATCACCAGTTTATGCACTGATAATGCTACTCAAGCCAAGCCTCAGGCTTAGTGAGGCTTGGCTTGAGTGGCATTGGATGTTGAGAGTTGGAAGTATATGGTAGAAATTTATTAATCATGATATTGTCCAGACAAATTAGTGTACTAATTTAAGTAAATATTACTCACCAGGTTGGGATAAAACTGGATTATTAACCAGTACAGGACTTGCAACAGCTTTTGGTGTGACACTAAGACAAAAAGAAAATGTTTTAAGCTCTATGGACTCAAATGTAATTGCAAAGATTAATGATAAGTTGATAATGTTGAACAATATAAGAACAACCACCCCTCTCTGCTTGAAAGCAATTTTGATAATCGTGACAAGCAATCATATGTGTAATATTGGCCTAAGTGCCTAAGTGGATAAATGTTATGGTTCTTACCATTAAAATGAAATGCGAAAACACCAATGTTGTACCAGTTGAAGACTTTATTCTGTATTTTATTAATAGCGACAGGTTTAGATCTTTTAATAGTAAGTTTAGTCTAAACTTGTCTTGTACATGTCATTTTTTTAATTTTATTAGCTTCAGGTATTCAGACATTTCTCAAGTTTTTTTTAAATTTTCATATAATTCTTGGCTAGATTCTTTAATATTATTAATGGCAAATCAGAATATGGAGTCTTACGATGACTACCAACACCCAGAAACATCAGAATAGTTGGTTAAGTGTTGCCCTCTTCCCCTACAGATTCCCAAAGTAATTCGCAAACCACAACAAAAGCAACCATACATAAAGATGCAACTTAAGGGCAGTATTTTTTTATAGAATAGGGGGCAAACGAGCAATCGGAGCCTCCTCAGTACCTCCTCCTATGCAGCATGGCACTACCTCTTCCTAAATATCATGCGAGCAACATAAAATCTTTTTGTTTTATAATATTATCATTAGATCTGTATTTTACCCACTCAGAGCATACCACAAGGGGGTGAAGTAAAATGGGAGCTCTAATAAGTGGTTAACAGTGCTTAGCATGGCAACACTCAGAGATGTTAAATAAAGTCTCAATAAGTAGATATATAATTTTGTGCTAGCATATGCAATTTACTCGTAAACTGTAAGAAATTGACAATCAACAACAACTATGGGCGCATGATGTTTATTAGAAAAATATCATACTACATTATCTATTGATGACATAAATATAATTCTGCTAACAACCACAAGAAGAGAAACATGTGGAGGAGGGCATTAAATTTCCTCCCACTACTTTTTCTACATTTACTTGATAACAACGATGCAAAAAAGATATGTTTTTCATTGTCAATGGGACCTATGAACATATCTGATCTTTAAGTAAATAGTAGCTTGTTTAAATTGGAAGTTAGTTGTATCGTCATCATAATTCGACGATAGTATTAATGGGGTCACTTTATACGGATTTAAAGACGAAAGGCTGACATAAAGATATATGATAGTGGAGAGCAACTATGTCCACCACATATCTATGAGACCATTTGTTTGACATCAACCATTTGCGAGACATAATAATTTCTTTCTCACTTCATCTTCAGAAGTTTTGATACTATACACCTTCTGCTGATCATATCTAACATAAACCACAAATGTATATCTCAACAAACAATTTGTTTTGTTGCAGGGAAGGTTTGTAGTCTCAAGCGGTAGAAATAGTAACTATCTAAAATTAATAGTAAGATACACTGATTTACTTCAAAGACACCTGTGGAATATCAAATGCGATGACAATTCAGTTAATTGAATATAAAAACAATATTTACGGTAAACGTGAGCGGAAAGGTCTAACATATACGTTTGCAGCTCTCAATTTCCTCGCTAGTTCCCTGTACGTTTCGGGGTCTGCTTCAATTTCCACTTCGGTTTTTAGCACACTAAACTTCATACGCCATCCGTGAGCTTCAACACAATGCACTAAACGTGCTCTAAGAATCACCCCACGACCCAAATGCCGCGCACTCAGTCTCTGCTCGAGAACGAGCATATTCCTTGTCAGCTATAGTCTTGTCTGGTCAAATTGAAGAAAATAAAAGCGCCAGATCCAATGGGGTATGCTTCGCCTCTGGATACCACCATAGCTAAATCGCAAGCCCCCACAAAAATCATTTGTCACTTATGATAAAACCGACGAACACGCACTATTGTTAACTATCCCCGAATGTCTATTCACTTGTCTAACATTATCTTTAATGTCCTCCAATGGAAAGTTTCAATGCGATATTTTGTGAAGTCAGATTATTTATAAACGTTGGCAAGGATATGGCACACAACGAGATAATACCGGTTAATGCGGAAAGAAAATTAGGGTTAGTCAGCTGTAAATGTGCACGAAAATAAAAACAAACAATGCTACACTACGAGACGAGGAATGAAAAGCGACTGAACGGAATGGCGTCTCATTGGCTGAGAGTGAAACGCGCTTGTTGATTGGATAAAAACCGGTTCGAATTGGTTTGCCGCGGCGGAGGCCGGCTCACGGTAGTGCATTGAGCACTCGCACGCAGCAACGTCACGCGACTAGTGACGAGCTAGTTAAATCGGTTTTATCGATTCAGCAGTAAACACTACACTTCGTAATAATAAATCAAACTATGTAGAATTTTATCCCTTATTTTATGAGTATTAAATACATTAAATGAATAAGAGGATATTTTTTGATGAAAGCACCGGTTACTAATGTCGTATCGGGCACTAACTGGGAACAATAATCGTTACACAATTTTTGCCAATTGAGTATCAGAATACCAATTTGTCGATAACTGATGTGAACTGGCTATGAATTGAACTGTTATAACTGATATTAGTAAAAATTGATTCATTAAAATAAGTATGGCTGTCGCATTGATATAATTTTATTAGTTTACGGTCACGGTTTCAAATCTTAGTAGTCTATTTACTCTTTTATTGAAGTGAAATCTTATTTAAGTGCCTTGAACACTTTTTGGGTGAACAAAATCATGGAGCTCCCGTCATCTTCACATCACGTTACAAATAGTTTTGTTTTCTGACAACCTTTTTAGGATAGGTGTATTTTATATGCAAGGGGCAAATGACGTAGTATGATTTTGAAAAATATTTTTTATAATTACTTTCTTCATAATGTAACCGAGCGTTAAAAAATAATTCGAAAAGGCATAACTGTGTAGTAGGCTATCATTGAATAGGTATTCTAGTATGAAAGTTTCTAAGATAATATTTCTTGATTATATTTTGAGAGATATTCGCTTGTGAAGTGGTACAAAATATCAAAAGTCAAAATTTGGAACCCCCGTCCAACTTTTGACCTACTTAAGGGGAAATTGTAAATAAAATTGTGATTATTTTTAATTTCAATAAAAACTTCAAATGAAAATTGGGGGGTCGAAAAAGTCGATTCGGTAGTTTAAGAGATGTGCGATAACTTTGGTTTGCTGCAACAGAACAAATAATTCATAGGCGAGTCCGACTCGTTCTTGGCCGGCTTTTAAATTTATTTTTATGCATACATTTTACATGGCGACAACACTGTAACAAACTCTTATTCATTTACCATAAACCTGTGGTATAACAGTAAATGTTTTACCATAGAATATATGGGTACTTTTCAAACTAAATGTTAACCATGTCAAGACTGTAACATTTGCATAGACAAACTTATCATTTTTAAATAAAATAGATAGCATTGTGTCATTGATTCGCCAATAATAATTATTATTTATTAGTTAAAGTTGGTTAAGGGTTAGACCCTACGACTTTTGTATTGTAACACATAAAATGTTGCTTTCAAACCCATACTGCATCAAATAATTATTTTGACACACTAAGACATTGGGTTATTTGCCACGAGGCTTTCAAAATAAGCTTAATTCCTTTGATGCGGTCTGAATAAACCAGAGTACACAGAAATCTAAGAAATTTCTGAACTTCTATGCTTTCCAAAGAAAAATAGAATGCATATAATATAAAGAAAATCTCAAAAGCTAACCTGTTCTTTTAGAAAGTTCTAAGCCGTTATTAGTAAACGCTGTTAGTAAACGCTGCTGTCGCTTTCCCTAGTGCTGCAATGACCTTCCTCGTGTTAATTTTAATAATTACTCATAAACTTTACACAAAGCGGACTTACTATTGCAGCAGAGATAAGAAATCTCAATGACAATGTGTTTCATATTAATCATTATGATGTCTTATGTCGTAGTAGATTGAGAGCACATACTTAGTTGCTATCTTGGAAAGAAATTATTTTAAAAAATATTTTTTATTATATTATTAACCTAAAAAACGTTGAACTCTGCAGCGCTAGCGCACGTCACGACCTACCTCAAGTGGCAATGCTTGTTGGTGTATCGGTGAAATTGACGGTTTCATAACGTCCGTCATCGTATGTTCAGTTTAAACCAGATCTAGCCGAAACTATTCGCTACTACAAAATGTCAATGGGTACGCAGTTTGCAAGGATATTTGTGTTTACTACTTATATTCGAATTACATGTCTATTTTCTCCTCATAGAAGAGATACGATGTGGCTCATCTCGTGATAAGTGTTATTCGTATTCTTTGCTGGCCTTTGAGAATCGAGAAATACTTATTAAACTGTGGTGCCCAATTTTTATTCATTATTTTTCATTCAGTGATTGGAGAGCACTAAACTCACTAAATCCTACTTGACAAAGGATTCAATGTTGAACTTCAGGTACAAAAAATGTCCGGTAAAACCTTAATTTATTTGTCCCTTTTACAAAATAAGGACCAGGTCAATGTGAAGGGCAATGCTGAATTAGTAAGTGTATAATTTATAATAGCAATTGTAAACTGCAACATTCATGATTAAGCCAATGCCATCCATGTGCTTGCGTGTAAAAATCGTTTTTCATAATTCGACAGCGGAATCAACGTTCGATGCAGGTTTTGTCAAAAAATTTTCACCTGTTATATCCAATTAAAAATTCATAGCTTAGTAAAAAGGCTCTTTATTCTCTTCTCCATAAATTTATAAACTGAAAGTTCAACTCAGTTTCATATATTTGTAAGGTACAAGCGTATGTTATGTGCTTGAATCAAAGTTACTGAAAATTTTCGTTGTCGAGAGAATACATTAAATATTACATTAATTTGTTGCTAGTAAACACGGAAACAAATACTACGGTAAAAGGTCATCTTTTGCTATTTTAAATGTTGTTGATGTATAATGTTTTTACCTACTTACACGGTGTCTATTTATTTGGTTACATCACCACACGTTCTTATTTCCTTGTTTATAGGAAATCTGGAATACAATACGTTTATCAACATATAGATAAAGTGTAATCATAAACCCAGAAATGGAATTGTAGTAATCATCGATTGCCAAAATAGTTCCTGGTTGGGATAGTATGACATCGCAATAGGTATGGATGAGAAATAATTAGGAAAGCTATACAACAATGAAACATTCTACATATTTATTCCCTACCATCGCACACAAAAAATATTTTAAGTGAAAAACAGTAAATTATTGAGAAAAGAAATCACAAAAATCTCCTAGAAGAATCTAAACCTAGTTCTTTTAGTTTGTCATGCCGTTACTAGTGCTCGTAAGTCGTTTTTTTTAAATTAATAGTTTAAGAGAAGATCTTACTACTACTGATAATTTATCATTTAAATTACTCCATACAAAAATAATCTAAATAATAAAAATTTCAGATCCCAGCTCCTTTACACGACTGGTCTGACAAACATGTTCCTAAAGTAATCATAATTTTTTCATATCCCACATCTTTGACAGTTCCTTAACCCTATATGAAACTCCGATACACATTTTAGACCAATTTTAGTACTTTTCATTTAACATCAATTTGTGCGCTAAGAACTACTAACTAACTAACTAGGTGCCTACTTTTTTTTTGTAAATCACTCTTATCGCATCGCATATAATCCAATTGTCTCAATTCATCACATTAGATGTCGGTTGTGATGTCATGTTGACATGCTTTTATTATCTTGACCTGCTCACCTGTGTGGGTTGCTCTTAATGCAAGTTATGTATGAATATAAACGTTTCATAAGATGGGTCAAAAAGACAGGCTGCGAATATTCGACGTAAATTATATATCTCTGAGACACAGCCATGTATGTATATATGTTATTCTCGGGAAAGCATTCGCAACGAATTGAAATAACATTTCAAACATATATCTATTTATAGGGTTTTTTTTTAATTGACAGATTTGAGCAGTTTCCTGCGGTCTCTGAGTAGCCTGTAGCTCATTGTAGGTAAGGAGGAAAAGAGGGCCTACATACATATGAATGACAATTATACTCTGATTACTCGTTTGCCCTTCTATGGCTAAAGAAAAATTCAATGGTAATTAAAATGTTGTCGCGACTACACCGTTAATATACATCATTAGCACGTCCGTTGTATCATTTGTTTTGTAAAGGGGGGGGGGGGGTTCATTATCCACTCGCCAGTTATTATCATACACGACAGTCGTAAGTAGTAATAATTGCTTGGCATAATGTGGGCATGGCTGCAGAAAACATTGCTAAGATAGGAGACACGGTAAGAATTATTAACATAGAGTTCTGTAGGCAAAGCATATTGAGATACAAAGGCTCAAAGATTTTATGAAATATGTATTTGATTTTTTTTTTTTTGTGAAATTGTAGCGGTTTCTGGGTTCTTATCTTATAGCTCTGTCTATAAAATCCTCTAAGACGAAAGAGGCAGATGTAATTTCAGGTCCTCACCCTAGTCTATAATGAGGGATACGTTTAATCACTGATACTCCTTCATGTGGTTATCAGTATGAATTTATATAACTCTCACGGGGAAGATTAATGTTAAACTGTAAGCCATACTTGTAACTAATGAATAACTGAACCTAACTTGTCCCAGGTTTAATGGTAGCATATCCGTGTGTGTAATAATAAGAGTGTAAATATAATGTGCTATGAATAGACCTTCAATTTCCAAAGCAAGTATTAATACAGCAGGCCGTCAATAGCAAATTGTTGGAGCATTCATCTCGAGCGACTAAATTGTCAATTGACCAACAAGGGCCACAATTGAGACATAATTCGTTAATGTAGGGCCGGAGAGAGCTATGCTGGACGTTGCTATTCTATTTTTAAATTTGATAGTGATGTGACATTGTTTTGATATACCGGTTTTATTTATTGTTTTTTAACGGTTATTAATTCGTGTCTTTTTTAAAGGATAAGTTGGTACCATATGCATGCATATGGTAGATGAGATAACTACCAATGTGTCCGTAAAACCTCATGATTTGAAGGCGCACCGGCGTTTAAGATAGGTAGGCTCTTTTCTTGAAGAATACCACCTCATATTAGTTCGGGAATACTTAGGTTTCCGGTATACAGCGTCCATAATTAGGTGAGAAATCACATCGAGGTGGTGACGGTGGACATCAGGATATATAAAGATACCGATATTGTGCGGTAAGAGCGTAAATTTATTGGGGTTAAATTGACATTCCGAGGCTTTGGCTAACAACTTTGGCGACTCTACTTCCGACAGAAGATTGTTCCGCGAGCTTCCCCAGACGTCAGATTCGACGGAGGAGGGACAATAATCGTTAAATTCGCTGTTACAAACAGTCTCACATCGGGGTACATCTCTGCCACCTGCGGGAGAGCCCCTTTCTCCCTCGGTGGGTCCCTCTTTTGACCCCAAACCTAGTCTCTAGAGCACTCATAGCAAATCGATAAAGCAGTATTGGGCTTCTCTTTTTAAAAATCCAATAACTTGATTACTAATAAATTACTATTGCTTCCTTACTATATAATAACCCATCACTCGACATGTGTGAATTATTCGTATTTATAATAATACTAGTGTTATTAGAGCCCCTCGCGGTTTCACCCACGTATTCCACCCTCACAGTAAGTACCCTTAGGGGCGGAGTTACGTGAAATTCGTTTTTAGCACCCTAAGAGAAACCTGCTTGGCAAGCTTAAAGCTTGTTGGTGTTACAGTTTCTGATCCTAGTGATTGCAGTTCGATCATAATTATAAAAGAATCATTCGACATTATTTTTATTATATATTTTATAGACTACATTCAATTTCGAATGATTTTTTTGAGCTTGACTGAAAAACCTTTCTATAAGTACATACTAACACTAGACGTCTTAAGTCATAATTTGTGACACGGTCAAACAGATGACCATTGATTGTCACAAATTGTGTATTACAGAAGCTTTTTCATGGTGTTGTTTTAGTTATTTCAAATAACATAATCTAATACATATTATATAAAAGCATTAGAGTTCTGCACTATAAAATATAAGTATGTCAAATTTCATACTCTTCCGTCTGCGAAACTTTCGAAAAAAAAAGTAAGTAACATTAAATTTAGTTTAGTATCTGGCGCATAAAATTTTAAAGATTAAAAAAAGTAAAAATTAATATCATGTCATCATACAGTGACATGTTAAGTGTTGACTGGCCATCTCTATTGGTCAGATTATCTAAATAACTGATGAACATAACCCTCTGTTGATGATAATTGATAACTTGTGATAAATAAGATTATTGCGTTCTTTGTTTCTTGGTCGATTTAATTTTTTATTTTTATTGTCATATTTAATGTAAACATTAAAATATGTCTAATAACGTATTTAATTGTATTCTGCTGTTTTTTTGATTCGGATTTTCTATGAAGAATTTCAATTCGGCTGCAATGCGTGCGACATACCTCCGCCTCATGATAGTTGTCAAACTGTCGCATTGTGGAACTAGAGCATATTATAAATGGTTTTTAAAAGTATCAAAAATTGAATTAAATACTTATTGCATTCGATACTCTAATAACCAAATTATCCTAATCAGACATTTTTTTTGTACTAAAACTGCATAGATATTTTCTTAGGTTGAAGTAAGTTGCAGTAGCGTATGGCTCATTCAAATGTTTGCATACACATAATTAAAATAAATATGGCGAAAATAGTATTTAGCACATGCATGCGCTTTTATACATTTTTAAAAAGGATATTTTATGTCCTTAATAATGAGCTATTAACTTTTTTTACTATGATTTTTATTTTTGAGTAAGTACTTAAAAATTGATACCCTATTTTTCACTTTTTTTTTTCGTCGAAGGATTTCACACTTAACCACGTCTCCTCTCAAGCACAACTTTATGTGTTACTTGATAGCCTAACTATTCATAAATTAAAAATTTAAGAAATCAGCTGCGGAAGTTTGAGGCCCAGGAAGTTATGGGAAAAAATGTGATAGAGGTCGGAGTAGATAATTCGGTATCTTTTGCGATTACTGCTGACATAGTTTACAAAAACAATATTAATCACAATATTCCTGCGTGAGTAAATATGCATAACATTGATATTACTACGTATTTCATATAAAAAACAGTATATAGGGGGAAGCAAATATGTTGAAATTGCACACTTCAGTGTGTATTTCATATTAAGTGACACTTATTTAAATTGGTTACTTCCATTAAAATGTCAACTTTCATCTGTACTAAGGGCGATTTCATCATTCCCTATATCGAGCGTGGCAGAACCTTGGAAT
Organism: Eumaeus atala; assembly: GCA_017140195.1. Taxonomy (NCBI): domain Eukaryota; kingdom Metazoa; phylum Arthropoda; class Insecta; order Lepidoptera; family Lycaenidae; genus Eumaeus; species Eumaeus atala. The sequence continues at coordinate 119,793 of JAFELO010000637.1, read as the reverse complement.
CGTTTTCTATAGTTCTACAGCAAATATTAAATGTTTCTGAAAACAACGTGTTGTAATTGGTGACATTCAAAGACGTATTCTGCCTTCTTCCAATAAGCGCTAGGCTCAAGCATCACGGAAAAAGGACAAATTTATTCGGAATAATACAAGCTGGCTGGAGTCGTGATATTCCGTACAGTTTCCGGAGTCTGAAGCACATTCACTGCCATTAACTTCTGGTGAAAGAAAAAGACCGTGGATTGCTTATGGAGACTCCTCAGAATCAACAGGGTAAACACTCTTCTACTAGAAGAATATGGGTTTGAGCACATATGTAACGCATTTATGCAAGGACTGTGGGCCTTATGTGAGTATGCAGAAGCTCACCTTTTTAAAGAGCTAAGAAATTCTGAGAGCGAAAAGAAAAAAGTTTTTTCGACTATGTCGAAAGAGTCAAACCAAACGATTTTTTTTTAAATTCAGATTTTTTTGAATTGGATCTAACTAAAGCACAATGTATGTACCTAAGAAATTTAACCAACGAAGAACGTGTAAAATTTTTCCCCATATTACAAAATACAAGAAATAAAACAAATTTGCTATCTTCTGCAATCGAAATCACAAATACTTGTGCTAAAATGCTTAATATACAAGACTTACTGGACAGTTTTCCAGAATTTTAAAAAAATTGATTCAGTTTTCCAAGAACAACACAGAAATTTAATCTTTTACTGTAAATTCATCTGGCCAGAGTCAATACAAGCGGAAACTGCCAGAAGAATCGGAACCTATTTCAGATGACAAAATCTAGTACTGTTCTTTATTGTAGACCCATTTGTATTGAATTTTGAAAAGAAACTCCTGAAAAAAACTAAGGCAGTTGTAGACGTAATTACCAGACTAATTGAATCTTTACGTCCGTCATTAATAAACAAAGATGGTGTTGCAGTAAATGTGAAGCACGAACTTTTTCTAACAATGATTGATGGTAAGGTGGCTCAGGTCCTAACAGAAACTCCATCGTGTTCTACGTGCACGATATGTGTGGTTACTTCTCGACTCATGAATGACCTATAAAAAGTGACTGCTAGACGAGAAAATGAAAGTGCTTACCAATATGGATTATCCACATTGCATGCCTGGATTCGCAGCATGGAAATGGTATTACACATTTGTTACGATGTTGGCTTTATGAATTGGTGGACAACAGAAGAAAAAAAGAAATTGAAGAAAGAAAAGAAGGAATTTGTTCAAAAACGTTTCAGGGAAGAGCTAGGATTAATTATTGATAAACCTCGTCAATTAAGTGGAAACTCAAGTGATGGAAATACAGCACGAAGGTTCTTTTACAATTACACTTGTTCGGCGAAAATAACAGGCGTTAATGAAACATTGATTAAACGCTTGTATATTATTTTACAAGCTCTATCTTCTGGAATGGTAATCGATCACGAAAAAAATGGAGTTTACGTCTTAGAAACTGCGCGAATTTATGTTAGTACACAAACTACTTATATATGGAGAAAATGTGATAAAAAAAATTCTCTTCTTCCTATTGGGCAACTGTCGGAAGATGCACAAGAGTCGCGCAAAGACTACAGAAATATGCGCCTGAACCACGTCAGAAAATGTTCCCGTACAGCTACAAAACAAGACGCTTCTGTATATTTCAGATTCATATATTTCAAGTTCAAGAAAGCCTTATGCGAGAAATTTAGCCAAATATTCTGACGGTATAAAGAAAGCAACTAAAGCGATGTTGCAGGCCAGCGTACACCCTGCCTAGCAAGACCGAGCGGCCTGGAAAGGTGTGGTGAAAAGTTCAAACCACGATAGACACCTCCCTGAGCCGTGAAGTTAGGAATAAACAGAAGAATTACCAAAATCCCATGCAACTGCAAGAGTGCCCCGCGTTCCCACCGCTCTTTATTCTTGGGCTCTCTGTATTTGTGTTTCAGGCGAACACGTTCAGTAACTTTTGCATGAAAGATTAACAATCAATACAAACTCTTTAAATGTGAATGATAATATTAGTATGTACTTACCACATCTCTGGGGAGTACGGCGGGGAGGCGGTGGTGACCAGGGACGGCGGCGGCTGCAGAGCCTCGTTGGAGAGCTGCGACAACAGGACCTATTATTAAGTGAAACTCAGCAATACATGATCCACCAACAAGGTAAAGATTGCGTATAAGTATAGGCAGAGCCGGGACCTAAGGCAAGGACATCTCCGCGCCCCCTTTTCGGTCTTTTTTTGTATAAAATCATTTAAGATTTCTTAAAGTTGACATTTTATAATACATCATTTTTCAATATCCATTGTCGAGAATCATATTGTTGTTTTAAAGGGTATAAAATATGTCCTGTAAAACGTTTTATTTTTGTTCTTGATGCGTGCGTGCACGGGGCTCCAGTCGATTCGGTGTTCCTAGGCAATTGCCTATTCTGTCTAATGATTGGCCCTGGCCTGGCCCTGTCAGTATATGGAAGCATTCATAAAAGGACGTGTGGTACTATTGTGCGCGTACGTATGCGCATTTCTGCCCGTGCGTATGTGTGCTTACTTACGGTGGTGAGTATTGTTGCGTCGCAGCCGGGCTGGTACTTGTCGAGGTCCATGCGTGGACGCCGCAGCACCTTCTCGCGGTCCTGCTTGTGCTTGCGGTCTGCACCCTTCAATTTGAACACCTAAGAAGATAAGATCACTGATTACAACCAGCTCGCGCATCTGTGTATCTCTCTATTTTCTGCCGTACAATGTCATTGTGTCAGTGCCATTATTACCTTATCTACATCAGGTGCACTGATATTGTGACTGTGGTTGTACTATAAAACCAATCAATAGAATTCGACGCATTTATATTCATCTTCTTGATGTTGGATCCTTTTGTAGCAACCCTCCGTACGGCCGACTCTCTCAGAAACAGGAATGCGTAAAAGTGTCCAAGATAAATTGGACCGAAATAGAATCCGTTTCAGTGTAAACCTATTATGAAATCAATAAATTCAGAACAATCAAAATGTTACAAAAAAATTTTTTTCACAGATTTCACAGTTTCCTTTCTCATGAGAAAAAAAAATAAGATATGGAAAAAGCAGTCATCGAAATGAAAAATCGACTTTTAGGCTTTCTATGACCTGTATGCTTACGTGTACGTGTGTGTAGGGATGCGTGCACGTACCTTGATCTGACAAGCGGCCGCGTGGAGCCTGAGCTGGTGGTCGGCGAGGCAGGTTTCCACCTGTATGCGGAACGGCACGCCCTTTTCGCCTCCGTGCTTCTTCGCTGTGAACTCCGTCGATATACAGTTCACCTGAATAATAATATATATTATTATGTTATTAATAACTTCGTAAGAGATAGTACCATTTTTGCTTCGACGAGGCACCTCTAACCGTTAGTATCACATAAGACCGGCGTTTGTGACGACTACGCCGTGGCGTTTCCTCGGGTCTGTGTGCTGCCCGAGTGTACCGTGCACGTGTGTACACATTATACGAGGGTGAATTAAAAAGTACTCGGCCTAACGCAGATTCATTTAATTCTAGAAATCAAATCTACCCACATTATTTAGTAGTAGCAAAGTAGTTAATTGTGTGAAGTTCGAGACGTGTGCGATAATTAGTTGTGATTTTCAAATTTTTTTTAACAAAGCGATCGGACATAATTTCTGCAAATGGAGCAAATCGTGCAGCGTGCCGTCATTAAGTACCTTCATAAGATGGGGCTGTCACGGAAAACCATCCAATATGATATGGTCAGTTCTTTAAGAGCTTCTGCTGTCTGTCTTATTCATCCGTCAAGACATGGATAGCATAATTTTGTGTGGCAGAGAGAATGCGAAAGATGACTCCGCTCTGGAAGGCCTTCGACGTCCACTACTGACGAAAATGTTAAAAAAGTACTTGATTTAATTATGGGAGACCGCAGATTAAAAATTAGAGATATAGCCGACATTATAGTCATTGGGTTTCCACAACGTGTCTGCGAGGCGGGTCCCGCGACTGAGTTGAACAAAAAAGGTCGCGATCGACTACTTCAAGTGACAGTTTGGAGTTATTTGAAGCCGATGCATATGATTTTTTGGTTTGTTACAATAGAAAGCAAACAACCATCGAAACAATGGAGAGGACCTGGTTCACCATCCCCTAAAAAGGTTAAGGCGATTTTGTCGACAAATAAGGTAATGACTTCAGTATTCTGGGACTCGAAGGGTGTGATTATGATAGATATCTTCAGACTATAAACTCTGATTACTACTGCGTCTTACTACGTCGTTTACGAGAGGAAATAAAAGAAAAGCGTTCAGAAATACTCAGAAGAAAAGTCCTGTTTCATCAAGATAACGCCCGTGTTCACACGTCTGTGCAATCAATGGGTGAAATCCACATTTGTGGCTTTGAACTATTAACGCATCCGCTTTATTCACCTAATCTGGCACCGTCAGACTTCTTTCTGTTCCCCAACCTAAAGAAGCACTTGGGAGGTCAAAGATTTTCGACAAATGACAACGTCAGATCAGCAGTAGACGCACATTTTGACTGTAAGGAAGAATATTTTTTTCAACGGTCTAAATGCTTCAAACGGGAGATGGCATAAGTGCATCAAACTTGATGGTGATTATGTAGAAAAATAAAAATATAACTGATTTAGTATGTGTTTATTTAGTTGGTTAGGCCGAATGATTTTCAGTCCACTCTAGTAATTCATGACATCGACGTCTCCCGCAGTTTTAATGTCGATTTTATTGAATTTTAATATTTAATACAACTTACTTAATTGTCTTTAGACTTATCACAATACGTTAGACTAGCCCATTCTGTTATTTTTTATATTACGTATATACAAAATATAAATAAATATTATTAAGATTTTTATTACAGAATTACGTGGTGAATGTTTACCTTGATGTAGACGCCGACGTCCTTGGTGGGGTCCCAGAACACGTGCAGAGCGTTGAGGCAGGCGGGCTGCTCCACGCGGATCACGCCGTACGACAGCGGCACGTCCACCTGCGGACCACAGACCACTGTCACTCCCGTTTCCCTCGACATACGTATACCATGTGTATAGCGTACGTGACAAGATCAGTTATATTACACAAAGAACAACTAATTGCCATCTACCCGCGGCTTCTCACAGTAACTCTTCTACTCTAAATTATAAAGATAATTATAATGAATTTATAATTAATTATAAAGAAACAAACTATTACCGTCAGGTTTACAAAAAAAAAAGTTTCCCTAGGTCTGATGGCTTCGCCTAAGACTTATTTAGCACACGCTCGTCCATTGAATATTGACAACATTAACACCATTACATTCTATAATAATGGGCCGTATTTATAAGCTTGAAACTGACTTCCATCGTTTGAAACGCCACATTTTAGCAAATGTTAGTTAAATAACAAAAATACTTTTATATTATTTTAAGAGGTTCATACAATATAATAGTCGCTCCTAAAGACAATTACTCGTTAACGCCTAATATGTGGTCACATCACTTGTGCATGCACAGCGTGCGCAAGCACTACACGCACCGTGTACACAATCACAACACATTCTGCGTGTACGACGCATACGATTGCATATAAGTCCGCTCCACGCACTCTGTGTACAACAGTTACACATTGCGTGTACGACCGGTCCACGTACTGGGTGCACGACATTTACACAATGCGTGTACGATCGCTGCACGCACTGCGATAACGACCGCTGCACACGTTACGTGTACAACCTCTATACGGACGCAGTGCGTTTGACCACAAATGTGTGTTCGAACACTACACGCTTCACCTCGATAATCCTCTCGCCGGGGCGCTCGGCGTGCCACTGCGCTATCTGCTGCGGCTCCATGTACTGCAGCCGACGCTCGTGGAAGCATATCTTTATTATACTCTGAAGCATAAATACGCTCATTAATATACAATTAAAACGTGTCACTTAAAAACTTTATCGTAACTACATGCAGATATCGTTATATTTTTGATGCAAGCACCATTTAACAAAGGTTTTTGCTACTAAGAATTGTGTGTGTATACAGATATGAACACACGTAAGAAGTTATAACACTTTTTTGGCGCCTTAAATAAATAATAAAACTAGTAATGTATGTTATCGCAATTTACATTAAAAACAAATCGACGTTTAGTAGCCAACTTCATGATGTGCATTAACCGACTGGAGCAGGTAGCGCGGAGGTACCTCTCGTTATACCGCCTTCAATATCGCGTTTTGTAAGTAGCCGCTTGCCTATGAGGGGGGGGGGCATTACTTATCTATATAATGATTTATAGTCTCCTTAAGCGGTCTGCATGTAAGTTATAGATTTTTTCAAAATCTACTGAACGGATTTTGATGCGGTTTTTATCCATGGATAGGGCGATTCCCAGGACGGTTTCAGAGTGAGTATAATTTGATAAGGTAGCAATCCAGACCGTGTTATTGACAGGTGTAGTACTATAATAAAACATATAGTCAGTAGTGGGTTGGTCACCTTCAACATCTTGCCCTTGTAGTGCGAGAGGTCGCCAAGCTTCTTCAGCTTGATCTCGTAGGGCTGGCCCTGGTTGAGGTACGTGAGCGTCTCTTCGTTCTGCTTGGTGGCGATGGACGTGGCCGCCGCCAGCACGTACTGGAACCTACCGGACGCGCATAGACTGTTAGTGATACTGTGTAACTTCTATGTCATGGGAACCATACTTTTTCGTGATAAAAGTATTATTAACTCTATGGTCTGAACTGAACCAAGTTTAAAGAAATGTCCATATGTAAGTGATGTCGAAGTTAAAATATAGGCTATATTTTATTTCAATTAATAAAATAATAGTGTACGTTCACATCCACTGCAACGGCCTTCCGGGTCGGCTATCTACACCTAACATTAACGATACAGCTGAAGAGTTTGCTGGTTTATTTCTCCAGGGACTAGACTCTAGGGACAGCCGATTTATCGAGGATGGATATCCACGCTGCGAGCAATTTAGCCTTGTGAGTGGATTATACGGATACCGCAATATGTAATCGCACCTGGTATCATCCTTGAAGCTCTGGTCGGAGCGCGCCTGCACGGGCGAGTGCAAGAAGCCGTCTAGAGAGCTGGCCGGCGAGCACATCAGTAGCCCTGCACCTGTGGGATAGACACACTGATGAGCCGGGAGGTTTACGTACAGGTTGCGCAATGACTTTCCAGTTGATCGCGACAGTTCCGCGTGGCTCACAGCTATTGTACCCATTATATGCAGATGCCATATTTAATTCATCAGAGAGGTGGCAGAGAATACACACAATAACAGTTTAATTAAGCTATTCTTAGATCTTTATCGGGATGCATCTTTCCCATCTGCACCAAAAGGCCTGTCACTCTATCCACCAAAAACCTGCCTGGAGTTCCCCTACATCGTCTCTTCAATCAGTGAAAACCATAGCAACTGATCTACAGTCACAAAAGAGAAATAAATGTTTACAGTTTGCGTCTGTGCAGACACGTACATGTGTGTGAAATTATGACTGAATACTGACATACCGATTAAGTACAAAAGCGGGACGGAGACTTTTTTAATTGCAAGAAGGAGCTACTCCCTCATTTAACACAGCATTAAAGAGAAAGCCGTGTCTATCGTGCGGCCACCGGCTACTCTGAGTAGCCGGCGGCCCATTGCCCATGCGGATGACTATGTGTATCGGTAGTCATTAAAATATATCGACTGTGCGTTGATCCCATTATAGTATAAAATACTACCTTATACAAGCTCCCCGGTCGTGCCTTTCGGGTACAATTCATGGCACCAGCTGTTACTAAGACTGCACACTTACCCTTGTTCTCCTGTCCGTTGGGGGAGTGGAACCCGTTCACAGGTATCATGGAGATCGGCGCCATCGCCGTCTGACACTGCATACTCTCGTGGCCGTTCGCTGAAAACAAATTCAATGCGTTATTCACCAGGATCTATTTACGACTTTTCAAATACTTTATATTCATCATCATTATCAGCCGTATGATGGCCACTGCGGGACATAAGCCTTCCCATAGAGCGTAGTAAAACACGGCGACGAGCAACTTGCATCTAGCGGCTCCACGCCACCTTAACCAAGTCGTCAGTCTACCGGGTCACACATAGTCTTTATATTAACATTAGCGTAATCGATCACGCGAGGTTGCGGCTGTTATAATACTTTCAGGATTTTTTAACCCAAGGCTTGTTTATATTTTTTCCTGGGAGGTGGGTGAGCTATGAATGTCCTAGCAGTATGTGTAAAATCTATAGGCGGCGAGTAGGCATCCAAAGAATCTAATCGGGTATAGGTGAACAGACTGAACTTATATGGAGTAGAGTAGTACAAGCGCATAATCAGTATTTTGAATGTAATCCCCGACTGATAAATTGCATTATAAGGTATACGACGGCAGATCCATGTGGATGCACTCAACACTCCATAACCGTTTGAAAATTAGATGAAACAGAAATGAGACTGCGTTTCATGCTCCTCCTTGGTCACAAAATGTCTGGTATCCGTTTCCTATCAAGGGGGTATCAGTATCGGTTAATCGGTAAAGCTACTTACAATGTTGGCTCAGGACGGCGGCAGCACCAATGTGTGGTGGCGACGGCTGGCGCCCCTCCTCCATGCCGTCGCGGTTGTCCACCACCATGTTAGTGATCTAAAAGTGATCAATATCGAATCGTAAATAGAGAGGATATAATACAACCTTAATTATTTTTAGAGTTTTGTAAGTAAAATTTCTTCTTTGGGCTTCATGTGGGAACAAGAGCGCTACGAAAACTTTTAGTGAAATTAAAAAGACACATATTTATAAACTCCTTCTGTTACTGAGTGACTGAATGACTGGCTGACGTCATTCAGTAGCGCAAACACAAGAAGCTGAAATTTGGCGTGCATGTTCCTTGTAGAGTGTAGGAGAGCATTTAAAGAGGATTTCTGGAAATTCTACTCCGAGGGTATGAAATAGAAGACTTTTTAAGTTCTAGACGGTTGACGTTACTTTACGCGGGTGAGAATACTTTGAGCTGGAAACTCTATCTATCGGGAAGTGTATATGATGTACCTGTCTGTCATCGGGTCTCCTCGGCCAGGCGCGGCGAGGTGGCGACAACACGCCGGTGGGGGAGGGCGCCTCCTGCTTGAACACGAGCGGCGGCAGCGCCAGGAGCGCCTCGCTGTAACACGACCATGTTAGGCTTAATATAAATGGCTAAACAGGGGAGGTGATCGTTTATATGGGGTTAACCATCTTAATATTCTGACACGCGCACGAAGGGTTATATCCATCTTCTTTCTTTTCACTTTTCCATGCCCAATGTTCTCCTAGCGCAGGTAGCGGTATCTAATGTAGATCAACTGGCGGTAAAACCTGCTTCTTAATCATGAGATGTGATGCGACTGGGGACGGATCGGTGACCAGAATGGGAACTATTTCTGTTACGGTACGATAAGATTTTTGATCGGCCCTTGATTTGTTAGGCTTGAGTATTAATTTTGTATCTTCAGCCATATTTTTGGAATATCCTTCATAAATTACAAAAGAGGCACCACTTCTTAAAATATCATAATAATAACTTACTTCATAGACAGCTCTCCGGGCAGGTCGAGATCTATGTCGTTGACCTGCCAGCCCGGGGACATGTGCGAGGACGAGGAGCTGGTGCCGCTGCCGCCCACGTCACCCAGAGTCGCTGCAAAGAAACAAGTAGACTAAGCTAGGACCGGCATATTAAGACACGATGGCACATCAGCCAGTAAGATTCCTGGACCGTCCGACGCTGTGAATAGAGCCATTAATATATCCAGTGTATGTCTCGTGTTACACAGTTCTTTTTGTAACCAAACTCATCCAAAACGTCGTACAGATATTTATGAAATTTTCAGTGTATGTTTTTACGTTCGAGGATCGGTCGTAAAGTAAATTTCAACTTTATGTTCCGATAATTTCACGTAATCGAAATTTACGCAAATGAGGTCACAGGGGAAGCTAGTCTATGTATATAATATAGATGTAAGGAGCATAGTTGCTTCTAGCATATGCAAAACCAGACTGCAGCGATAAGAAATATAGACCTTTCGCTTTAATTACCAATGACCATTGATAAACTCATCAGGGATGAAGAACCTTTATAAGTGTTATTACCCAGTTCTGTTTAATGGCCAATAAATGTCCAATTTCTATTAGAATATTTATTTAGTTTTACATACTATTTTTTTTAAACCTCTGTCGCAAAATGGAAGAGTATTTATTGTAAGCAGCACATACGAAACCGAATGTACGATATGCTTGTACACTTGTGTTTATTTTATGTGTAACATCATTTTTTTTTTTGTTGATTTTTGTTTAGCTTAGTTGCTGAATATTTTTTGTGGGAAACTGGGAAAAAGCTTGCACTATTGAATATGAAAGTAATTGAATATATATTTTAGTATGAATCTTTTTAATAATTTATGGTCAATCTCTAAAATATATAATTTTACTATTTTTCACGAAATTCTGTCCCTGTCAACGTAATATATTTGATGGCTTCACATATATCTCATCGCAATTTTATAGTTGGGTGACATGTCAGATGTTACACATCATTGGCGACTGCTGGCTCACTCGTTTACTTATACCAATGACCGAGCAACAACAGTCAGGTTATATCAGTATGTACTTCACAGTACAAATAATTTTTAATACATTTTCTAAGTCCCATTTCCCCTAACATTTGACCGGTAACCCAGCGCAGTTGGTTATTACCAGTTAGCTGACAAACCGGCCCGACCAAAGTGTAGGCGATAAGATAACTCCTGTGTGCCGCCAAGTCACTTGTTTGCGAAATGAAGAAATCCAGATAGTGAGGTCAAACGACAAATTATTATCGTCTGCCGGCTCATGCCTACACGATTTGTTTCATGTCAATTTATTACGAAATTTAAACAAATCGTTATATTATACTCGGTTCAATTGGTCTTAAGTTCTATGTATTTTGTCACGTTGGCCTGTCTCGGCGCTACTTGATGTAGATCTATATTCGTTAGTATACTGCTTAAGGTATATGATTAGCTGAAGCGATACACGATGGGCATCTGAGATGTATTACACGCTCATTCCTTCTGGACAACTGCGGAAGGCACAGGAGGCCGACTGTAAGGATGTCATGTTAGAACTGAAGCTAATTAGCAACAGCTTGAATACAAATGACTTGAGGTGGGGCATCGACAACATACACAGAGACTCGTTGAAAATTGTCCCTTAAAGACCTCTTCTATCACTTTGTAACATTAATCAGTATGCAAAGGACTCCTCCTATCAATTTCTTTGGAAAAGTATTTTAACCAACACAGTACACATCGTTAACGTTTAATATAAAAATAGCAGTATATGGACGAATAGAAAAACAAAAAGATTACCATAAGCATTGTAAGTAATGCTAGCGAAGGCGTGCGCCCCGAATTCTGAAAGACGCCTTCCCTCGCTCGCCTCTCTAGCTGCGAACTGTAACACAGCGGCCGCAGAGACTCTGTCCGACTGCTGAGTGTCTTCTACCATTGTCACACTACGCAGAGTACTATCCAAACACGACTCACATTAATAACATCTTCGAGGATCGAGTTAATTCGAAATGTGTCACTTCTAGTCTAGTAATCTTTTTCGTACTCAATGTCGCCAACAGATGGCGTCGATTATTTTTCACTGTCAGAAAACACAACAGTACTTTATAGTCCATATATATTTCTTAGAGAGAATCCTTATTATTTTGTTTCTTTTGAATTGTGTCACCATTTTAATGTACACCATAACCGTTCACAGCACTACACATAAAAAATAGCAGAATGTTGCATTACGTTTATTAGCACTGGTAAATAGTTAAAAGAACTACTACACAGACAGTCAGGACTAGACAATTAAAGATTTCTTTTTATAACAAATATATAATTAAAAGTAGGTTGGTCATGTTTGTTCAATGTACATTTGTGAAATCGTAGAGAAAATCTTTGAGGTGTTTTACACCAAATTTTTAGTTATGATGGAGTTTTCCTGTGTTTATCTTTACATCATTTCTATCACAATATCGTTAGGTAGGTGTGTCTTTATTTTAATTTATGAAAAACCTTTACATGAGAAAAAAAGATTTGTTTGATATCAGCGTGTTTGCACCCGAAATATATTCTAATTTATAAGTAGATTTACACAATTATTGATAAATAAATATTTTTATAATTTGGTATAAGACGACAAAAATGGATATTGTTTATGACTATAATTATTACATAAACAATGTTCTTTATTTTTTAGAATTGCACAGTGCAGGGCTACACAATGGCTTCGTAACTTCTACTAAATGTGATCTAAGAATCACGATGAAGACGGCCATTCTACAGGTAGAGTAAAAATATGGCCATAATTTTTACCGTAGAAATCAGAAGCAAACTTTTCCTCACAATGTGCATTTTTGTGATTTTTTACATGACTGAACCCATGTAAAAGACCCAAGAAACAAATAAAACATTGGATGTCCTACGAGAAAATATTACAGTTACACCACCTGATAAGTGCAGTTATACATGTTGTCTCAAAGCGTATGTATGATAAACAGAAAATATAGTGACGTTTAAAACTCACACACTGAGAAACAAACGCTATGAATTTTTCAGTTTTTATAGGATCTGATTCTCATAGCCCTGTGAAAAGCTCACCTGTTACTAACGCCTACCGCTCCCGACCACAAACTAAGTATACACGTTTTGGATCACTGTTTAACGACAGAATACAACATCTAGTCATTAATTTATTAAAATTTGCTCTTGAGTATTATTCGTACGGACGTTTCGACCGGCCTAACGTGTGCTAAAGCATAAACCTGCGAATAGATGGGCTCTACTGTGCAATTAAACGACCTTATTACAAGATCATCTCTGTAAATTCTCTGTATTCGTTAATACGTAATAATTGTTAAGAAATTAATTATTCATCATTCTAAATGTCATCTGTCGAATTTTTAATTTAATATGTCAAGACACATTTAAACAAGAGAGAATTATCAATAACAATTAACACAAGCCCCCAAAAATGAAACCGGTAAATAGTGAAAGTTATGATAAATCGCAGAATTTGTTTTTCGATTCTGGCTAGTATTTCCTGAGATTGACGCGTTCAAACAAACAAACAAACTCTCCAGTTTTATACTGATAGTATAGATGCGAATACTTTCACAGTTTGAGTACTTTTAAAGCATATTCATTTTCAATTCAAGATTGGTGTTTCCATTAATTTGTCCGCTTCGTTTCCCATACGGGTGATGGAGGGAACCTCCTCCCTCCTTTCCCATATTGATTAGCATAATGTTCGGAGTTCAGACAACCACCTTGAACATTTCATTGATATTTTATATATTTATACATATTACTTGATAACTATAAAAAAATCATGTTATGTTCGGTCTACATTGCAGGGGTGGCCAACTTGTTGTAACATAAGACTCTTTTCTTTACCCCTGTTGAATTGACTATGTAGTTACATCCTTCATACACATAAACAGTAGGTAGAACTAGTATTAACATAGTAATATCTATACCTTCTATCAATTTGACATATACGCGGTTATCGACTGGTTGGCCATTTCTGGCCACTAAACAGATATAATATAGATGATAATATGTATATTACATTCATCTTAACCTCATTAGAATTTGAAAAATGTTTATTAGGATTTGAAAAACGAATCATACGATAGACTTCAAATGTCATTTAAGGATGAAAGTTCTTCTAGGTCCGTGTACTACTGGTATTCATTCATCAGATTTTACAAGAACATATTCGTGAGAGGAGTTTCACATAGGATGCCGCACAAGCTCACCGAGGCATGAAAATTGGCCGGGGTGGAATAGTACCGTGCATTAATTAATAAATTTGATCGTCTCAGCGTATCATCTTTACAAGTGATGAGATTTATCAATAGGACTCAGGAACGAAGCGGCGGTCGACTGTTTGAGTGGTTCTGTACATGGTTCTGATCGCTAGCTACTTCAATATCCCTGTCTTCTTTTGGATCATAGGAGCATTAACGCTGAATAATATATAACCACATACTTGCCGGAACTGTTTTCAGTTGTGAGCAACAAGCGAGCAAACACAGAATTCCAAGGCCTACGGGCTCATAACGACAACACATGCCCCTATATCGCGATAAAACAAGAGGCCTCCTAGACAGCACCCCGCTCAGACTTTTTCCCGAAAATATGCGCTGTCTGCGTTTGAGCAGGCTGCAAAGAGGTTTCTATGGCGGAATGGGAAAAGCGTTTAGAAAACAGGTTTTGACGCCTGAAACTTTGTATTGAGATTAGTAGAGAATACTTTGAAAGGATTGAATAGAAATATATTTATTATCTATAGAACATTTCTTTATTTTTGCAAAAACTTTCTAAGTGTCCCATGCATCTATAGGACATTCAACAACTTTTTAATATGTTAACTTATAAAAACACCTGATTTTTTTTAAACCTGTTATGATATTTATCTTTCTTAGATTGGATTTGTGCATTTTATGTAACTTTAATATCCATCACAGTAAAACTACTTTTACGGATTTTATCGCGGTTTATTTAATCATTTATGTAGCCCGACGTTTCAGAAGCTTTGCAGCAACCATGTTCCACCCGTGGCTACGGTTGCTGTAGAGCTTCTGAAACGTCGGGCTACATAAATAGTTAAATAAACCGCGATAAAATCCGTAAAAGTAGTTTTATTGTAAGGACTAACAATCGCGTAAACTTAAGACATCTAATATTCATTACTATATTATCCCTATTTTTATGCGTCAGAAGGTTTCATTCTCTAAGAAACGCAAAACCGTCAACAGCATTAGTTTTGCTGATGACGGTTTCGAATGCCCTCAGATCCAAGTGATTTTGGTTTCTCGCAAAAACCCGATTTACTAACAAGTTATTAGCTCTCACTAAAAGGAACCAAAAAAATTAATTCCACTATGCTCTAAATGCGAATTAATTTCTCTACATTTTCTATAAATAGTTTCTAAACTTATTATTTTTTATTTCATTTGTATTTTTTGCTACACACGTTAGATGTACACTTTCCAGCGCGTTTCTCCGTCATGAATGATATCTGCTTCATCTACATTATGTTGGGTATTAAAACTGTTTGCATAATATTATATCAAGAATTATGTCGATGTTGATACAAAACGTGTTCGCTGAATAATTGAGTTCACTTTATTTGTCTTGGGTTCTCGTTTTTATGAGCGCAATAAAATGAACTTCTTTGTTAGATTGTAGTTCTGATCTGCGCTATTAAGCTGTTCGACAGGATTTGCTTTCAGGATTCACACACCTTACTAAGGTTAAGCCTGGCTGCCCTCGCTCGGCCGCTTTTTATCAAATTGTATGTGTATGTTTGCAGTTCAACGGGATTTAGTACCCCTTACAAACATACAGACAGACACTTGTGGAATGGAACCCAAAAAGCATAAAAAGAAATAAGCTCGCGTTCTAAAGTTATGGGAATGAAATTCCCAGGCGCACGTTTCTCTGGCAGTATTTTTTAAATTCATTTATCATAATGACAATATAATCATAATAAAACAATTATTATTATAATAATACTTCAAATACTTAATAAACCAACAAATATTTAGGTATCGACCAAATGAGGATACAAGTGACTATTAATCCTTCTAATGTGAAAGTTATGTATTTAAGTTATTCTTTTACCCAAAAAATACTGAACGGACAATTTCGCTACCTGCGGTCCATTTAGTAGCCTGATTTGAAAATCACTACAAAACAGGTTGTCAAGTCGTATTCATTTGTGATAGGGCAGTATTGGATTAACCAAATTCCATGTATATACTTCAACATAAAAATGTGATTCTAATTTGTGTACCCCAGACGGCAAACATCGATATTTATAAGATCACATAAAACCCCGTTGCAATTAAAGTACAAAGTCGCATTATATCATCGTGTAATTTTTTTAAGCAGGGCTATTATTACACAAGTCTAAGAGTCACTTGTAAAGCGGTAGGTACAGGAGAATAAGGTATCTGCATAAATTCCGTTTGCGCATATGCACATTATAATGTATGGGTATTGGTAGACATCAAAAGACGGCGACTGGGCCTTTGAGCTCCCAGAAAGAAGCTGTAACTATATGAGTAAAATACAATGGTATTAATTATGATTCTATAAATCCACGATACAAGTGAAAGTTTTACAATTAAAAACGCGCCTGAACAGAAGACAGAAATAAGGCCAGCTGAGGCGAGCGTAGTTCAAACTTATAAGAATTTTTAGATGTGTTACGTTGGTATATTATTTGTTGCGCCACTAGTGCAATGCTATGGTTTTCCTCTACCAGTGACAGAGTGTCTATAATATGACAGTGGTGATCTTTAGATAATGTTAGCTCAGAATTCGCAGGGTCCTCTTCCTGTGAGCACGTTTGTTAATCACAGGCGTTATGCGTCAGATATATCACAAATACTCTAGACGTAAGTAATTTTATTATGGCATCGCGAAATCCGTATAATCTTCAACCTTATATCGGAACAACACTACGTCACTGAGTGTTAATTGACCGTGATCCGGTCCCAGCAACGCCCGGCGACGCCTATACCAGTTCCACATACACGAGTGACGTAAAACAAATATTATTCTCCACTTCTTACACGTTAATATAATTAGCGACAGTGTCGTAGCAACCGAGACTGGCAGAAATAACTATATCATACACCAAGTTTATACCAGTTTACAGGCCCGACTGCCTTCTCCTAGTGAATTAAATTGTCGACCTACATACAGGTTTTGCATTTTACTATCCTAGAATGTCCTAAATAAATCTATCTAGGGCCTTTTAAGATGATCCTAAAATACATCACTGTTCAAAAAATGAGAAATTCCCAAAATATATTTTCCATGTTTAGGAATTTGACATGCTTTGAACACCAAAATTGATGGAGAGTTTTGTCTTTGAAATGAGGCATGTTCTGAATTCTATAGCCTAAAGGGATTGATAGATTTGAGCGTGAGTGTAGTCAGAATTCGTTTAATTGAGATAATGTGTACTCGATACTCATAGGTGCTTAGTAATGTTACGGTATTTAAAAAATACTAGACACTTTTTTATCGTATAGGTCGAAGTGCCTATTCGAATATCCAAATCAAGGTACAGGTCAAAAATTATCCATTTATTGTAAAATGTTAAGTCACAAATTAGGTGCCGTATATTTATTGTGGGCTGATTAAACAATACTATGAAACATTGAGACATTGTGTCCGCTGAAAAGTGATAAAGATTAGATGGGCACCGCTCCACTGATTCTGGTCTGAGGATATGAGTGAAATACGAGAACTTTCAAAGACCTCCTTTCTAAAAAAAAGCTACTGCATCTATTGTGTATAATCCAATCTTTAGTAAGTGTACTTTTGCTGTTCGAGCCAACAAAACCTCAGCTATGATCTCAGCTCTAGTAAGAAGAAATGCCCCCAGTTGTGGATTTAAACCAGCCACTCGAGCGTGTACGAAAATGTAAATATATAATATTATTATGTACAAGACAATGGGCAAAACGGCCGCAAAACTCGAGGTTCTGCCGGCGATGCCGGGGTTTAAAATAAGAGGAGACTCTTTTCTTGAAAACCTCCAGGTTGTATCGGTTTTGGATTAAAAATAATTTTTATGTTATTCTATATTGTAATCTACGTGTATTTGTATTTGTGCACAATGTTTATTGATTCAATAAGTTTTCGCTAAAAGAACAGCAAAAAATTCGTATTCATAATAATGGTACACGAAGTAGTATTATAGATAAAAAAGAAGAAACAGGGTAGTATCACACCCATGCTGTATCTTTGTTTAGTTCGAGTCACCGTTCGCACAGTTTACCACCTACACAAAAAGTTTTTGTAGAGGACGTAAATAATTAATCTTAGAAAACTTTTTGACCCTGTAGAGAACATATTTAAAGTACAGCCTGTATGGCATTTATAATACACGGAGTAGGGTCAGTAGGATTCAAACATATCTATGTATAATATTATTGGATAACCCTGACGCCTTTGCGGAGTCTGGTGCTGCTGATGTGATAATTCAGGGATGGGAACTTTTCATTCCGCTCTCTGCAGTAACGACTGACGGCAAGTCGCAACCTTGTCTTGTACGCTCCTGTAAGTAGACACAAACTGGAGTGTTACCAAACGTATGCAGCACCGGCGAATACAGAGGACGAAAATACCACAACACTGAAGAAGTATACTTCTGCATGTAGGTTCTACAAAAAAATTAATGCGAATTCAAAATCACAGCACGCAAGCAAATTGGCGAGAGACTAGCTCACCTTCCTTCAGGAACTCGTGAATTCTGGTCCCTCGCTAAGCTGTTTTAGGGAATTTTGCTAAGTCATCCATCCCTTCCTTGCATCGGAGTGATGAATCGCTGGCCCATGCGCAAAGAGAAATCTGAACTTCTGAGCTCTCTTTTTGCATCGAATTCCCTTTGGATGATCAGGGAATTCCGCCTCTGTTGGCGTAGTTCCCACCTCTTGAAGGACAGTTTTCGTGCATCCGATCCCTAAAAAAAGAGACCGCTACGACCCATCCAACTAACAACCTATTGCGATAAACCCTTTCTTTCCCATAATTATGGAATCCATTATTAACTGCCAGCTCTTGCAATACTTAGAAGATCATGAAATAATTAGCGAGTACGTTTTCCGCTGGTGATCTCCTCAGCTAATCTTTCAAAGTTTTTTTCATACGGACTTCCCGGGAAATTATGCGATTGGATCACTAGCTTCTTGACAAATTGCAGCATCAAGGTCGTGGTTGATGGCGCTTGCCCCGCTCTGAAATTAGCAACTGGCTGTGTTCTGTCTCCTACGTTGTTTCTTCTGCACATTAATGACATGCTGCAAACTAGTACTTGGTGTCGACATGTCGAGCAACGTTCAGTTTCATTCATTCAATCCGCATTCATTTGGAAACGAAAGCTGAATTAGCCTGAAATAAGCTGGGTGTGCTCAATAAGGCGAAGCAGTACTTTGCCTTATCGAGCCCATCGTCTGCAATTTTACAAGGCACTGTGGCCAGGGGCTCCGCAATATAAGCATTTGACCGTATACAACGTAGAGCGACTCCAATCGTTGACGACACAGTTATTCGCGGACAGCTCGATTCTTTGGTCCCACAAAGAGATGTCGGTTCACTGTGCGACTATTACAGTACCTTCTATGAGGACTGTTCCGAGGAATTCTTCGGCTTCTTCAGCAGAATTCCATCTTCGGACATTGTGACAGACTTAGAGTAAGTTGCACGCTCATGACCTTGATGTCCGTAAATCCACAGTGCTGCTTAAACGCTACTTTTTACCGCGTACAACTGTACTGTGGAACCAGCTCCCTCCCTCGATGTTTCCGATCGATACGACTTATTAGCATATCTATTCCTTAAAGGCCGGCAACACGTCTGCAAGACGCCTCAAAAGTCAATGTTCGGCGGTAGTCACTACCCTCCTTGTCCGTTAGCCCTCTATCTCATAAAAAAAAATATTTTATAACATTCATCTCACGCACTCTCATGCTGTATCTTTGTTTAGTTCGAGTTACAGCACGTAGTTTTCCAACTACAAATTATGTAATATTTACATTTCGTTTTATCATTCCGTTTACTATTTCTTGGACTTAACACATATAAAATAAATCAAACATCATGTTACGGTATGAGCTGGTTCGAGGTGGATGAGAGTTGCTACGGTAGCAGGATAGTCGTAACGTCTATTAAAATATACCTAATATAATAATATATATACATATATATATATATATATATATATATATATATGCATGCATAAAGTTACACATGCAAGTTTTGACGCTGTATCATAGCAATGGTAGTGAACATATGTTACTTTTCTTCCTTCATGCAATTACTTGCTGATCATCTATTATAACAATTTTTTGTTTGTTTTTTTTTTTAACTACATGTCGGATTTGAAGAATTATTTTTGTGTATGATAGTTACCTACATTCACGAGGAAGGTTATAGGCTATATACTATGACGCTAAAACCAAGAGGAGCGGAGTCACGCAGGTGAAACCGCGGGACACTGTGGCTATTATAATACCTATTTATTTGAGGTGGCGCCACGCTGCATTATTTTTAAGTTTCCAACTGAATTGGGCCGGTGCGCCCGGGGAGCTACCCATGACTCCGACGCAAAATGACGCAAGTTTTGTTGTCGTCGTGTTTCGTTCGGTTTGTTTGTTGGTTGGGTGGGCGAACACGTGCTCATTGACGATATTGCAAGGGGCAAACGCAAGACCAAGCCGAGGGCTCCTCCTGCTGCTCTTGTTGTGAATTTCTGCAACATACGGGGGTTGCATTCTAACTTAGATGCCCTCCACCACCACCTAGAGACTGAGAAGCCGGCTTTGCTCTTCTTGACCGCAACGTAGATATCTTATCCGATTGATACATCATACCTCTCGTACCCAAGGTAAAAACTAGTACACTCCTTTGTGCCGCATGCATCGGGAAGGATATCTGCTTTGACGCATCTGCAATCTTGAAAAGAGGGATCTCTTCATCATTTGGCTACGCGTAAATTGCGAGGACCACCCTAACGTCTATTGCTTGCCTTTGTATATCCCAGTGGTAATACCGAAACTGAACGACTCCTCGAGCATATTTCAAAGGCTACGGATTCCCTCCTAAAACAGATCCCAACCGCAGAGATCGTAGTTCTTGGCGATTTAAACTACCCATCATGCTGAATGGCTAAACTCACGCATTACCGATCACACTGGTAGATCTGTTCACGACTTTGCGTTAGCATATGGTTTAACACAACTGGTCTCATCGCCGACGCGAATCCCGGATGTGGCACCTTCCGTGTTGGACCTCATAACCGAAAACTACCAGGTTTTTGTCGATGCTCCACTGGGCTCGCCTAACCACCGTCTTATGTATTATCCGCAGATTGGTGCCAGTAAAACGCAGAACGCGGTGATGTTTCCTTGACTGCCGGCGTGTCTAGCACTACAGGTCAGCAGATTGGGACGGGATGTGTCTCATCTTTGCATCTTACCCATTGGGGCAGATTTGCTTCTCGCTGGATGATCCCAACGCTGTTGCTGATGTGGTGCAGCAAAGAATGGAGTTCTTCATTCCGCACTCATAGGTACCCACTGCTGATAAATCACTGCCGTGGTTCAATCGCTCCTGCAGACTGGCGCCACGCCGTATGCAAGACATTGCCACCTATTATATCACAGGCCTCAGTACCTTCGCTAATCGTGAGTGTTCTAGTATATCTACTGGACTACGAGTTGTGGATGTATTAGCACACCTCTGCATACCTCTTCGGGGATAACAGGTGTGAAGGTACTTTTTTTTGCTACTTTTGTCCCAGGATGAAATAACCTGCACATTCAAAAAGAGTATAATCACGCCTCCAGGTCCTACAAAAAAGTTATTACTGGGGCAAGGTCCGATTACATTAGCAGAATTGGCAGCAAGTTGTTCCTTCGGGAACTCGTGCTTTCTGGTCTCTCGCCGAGGCTGTTCTAGGGAATTTTGCTCAGCCATCCTTACGGCCTCTGCACCGGAACGATAACTCGTTGGCCCATGGAGCAAAAGAGAAAGCCGATCTCCTGGGCTCTCTATTTGCGTTCAACTCTACTTTGGATGACCGTGGAACTCCATCGCCTACTATCCAGCGGTGTGAAAATTCAATGCCGGATATTGAGTTTCGGCAATGTTATGTGCGCAAAACGCTACTCTCCTTGGACATCCACAAGTCGAGTGGGCCCGATGGCATCTGATTGTGCTACGGATATGTGTTGCGGAGTTGACACCGGTGTTGACGCGTCGTTTCCAATACTCCTACATTATTGGCGTCCTCCCAAGCTCATGGAAGATGGCTTTAGTGCACCCGATCCCTAAAAAAGGTGACCGATCGGGTCCTTCGGACTACAGACCTATTACAATAACCCTTTGTTCTTCAAAATAATTAACTGCCACTAATGCGTTATTTAGGGAAACACCAAAAAATTAGCGACCGACAATACGGTTTTCGTCAGGGACGCTCGGCTGGCGACCTATTGACCTGCTTAACGCATCGGTGGGCGGAGGCAGTTGAGACCATGGGGGAGGCACTGGCCGTTACTCTGGATATAGCGAAGGCTTTTGATCGGATCTGGCTTAAGGCGCTCCTTTCGAGGTTTCCATCTTACGGACTGCCTGGGAAACTATGCGACTGGATCGAATGCGAAATGGATAGTTTTTTGACAGATCGCAGCATCATGGTCGTTGTCGACGGTGCATGTTCGGACCTCAAATCTGTCAAGGCTGGTGTTCCAGAAGGGTGTCTCCCACGCTGTTTCTTCTGCACATCAATGATATGTTGCCCATGATTGTTATCTATACAACAAAAAAACTTCAACCCAAATCCGTCCATTAGTTCCGGACAGACATAAACAGACAAATGATACGATTTTTGTTCTCCTTTTAAATTGAAATTTACCGAAGCGCATTACACAACCAGTAGTTGATCTAGAGAAGGAAAGGGATCAAAATACAAATCCTGCCTCCTTTTACATCAGGATCTTCCACGTTACAATTCTAGATCCGCAGTAGTACACAATTGATCTCGTTATTTTCTAACTCTCTGCCTAGGATCGATCGTTTTTTTTGTGTTTTACTGACCCTTTTTTGCTAATCATAATTTATTCAATATTTTTTTTACTCCAACTCTGTTTTTAACTCTGCATAATACTACATCAGCGCCAGTTGTGTGAAATTTGATAGACAAAGAGATATAATATATGTTTAATGTTAGAAATTTTACAATTTTTTTTTGTAACAAGAGCAGACACTGCCGACGCTGTGATGTTATCTGGTGCTATCTGACACGCGCGCGCTCTACTTGCACCTATTTGTTTATAATATCCGTTTATCTGTGACACAAGTGCGCGTATCTTATTTATTAACTATATCGACAGTAAAGGTTCGGTCATTCAAAATCAACATCTTGCGCCTTCGAACAAAAAAAAAACTAAAAAATAAAATAACTGTGTGTGTGTGTGTGTGTGTCAGCACGTGAGTGGAGTTAATCTCTTAATAGCGTAAGCGACGTAAGCGCTGTAACACACTATTTAACTCGTCATATTTTTTTTTATATCGTGCGCGCCTTGGATCATGATATATCTACATTTGTTCATCACTAGGCGAAGCATGGCATGGCCATAAAATATTATTTATGTTTTATGTTATTATAGACACAAGTACCTAATTTTATACTAATAAATAGTCTGCCTAATCACAAAAAAAACCGTTCAGTCATTTTTGCTTAAAAAAATAACAAATATATATATATATATATATATATATATATATACATATATATACACGCACGCACGCACGCACGCACGCACGCACACGCACACGCACACGCACACACACACACACACACACAATATAGAATAGGAGGGCCTATTCTATAAAAAAATGTTGCGCCATCCACACACATATAGAACCACATAATTGCTATGCTCTCCTCTACCCCCCCTCCATGGGCCACCGGCTACTCACATACCGTACGATAAGCGACACTGAAGATGTCACTCACGGCGGTATTACATGGCCTTTATGGGAAACTAGACTTCGTCGGCGTACGAAAATTACCTCTGACAGCATTTACATTTTTTAGGGAAACAGACACAGACTTGCGCACCCATAATGTCAATACAGGTCTGGGTATATGATAATAATAGTTGCAGGCGCTACATATGGCTGACATCCACCGGTCGATTTAAGTCCAAATAATTATCGCACAATAAACACGTCAAACTGAATTAGTGGGTAAACAAGGTTATTGTAAATAAGAACCTTGTTAGTAGACAAGGCGAAGTAAATCCGATAACCGTCACCAGGGAGACAGATAACTCGCCTTCGAAATTGTCTTCTGACACATATTGGATAATAAACCAGATATAACGAACGATATTTAGATAAAATTAAATGCGTTCGCTTTGCAATAACTGGTGCTTTTTGCAATTGCTGGTGAACTTGCATGAGAAAGTGTAAATCCTGGGAGGCGATGACCTTCTTCTACGAGACGGTCATGTCCCAGAAAGAGGCCGCTGGACGGGCCAGAGAGGAGATGGAGGATAGCCGCACTCGCGGACGACGAATGGGAGTGCGGCGAAGGCGGTATGCGCAGCTTATGCCACCTCTTTAAGTGGGGCTAGGTGTTAGCGTGGACACCTGACCCCATTGCACGTCCTCAACGTCGAAGGGGGCCGATCTAGGTTGTCGGATCGGTCCCTCTATTTTGGAGGAGTCCGGTCCCTTACGAGGGACTGGCCAGTCGCCAAGGTGTCCTGTTGCTAACAGATCCGGGGCACCTCAGTTTAGGCGACGGCACCCGCGGGGTTTTAGTGGGCATTCAGTTCATCCGCGAGTCCCACACGCCCATCTCATCTCACCCATGACCGGTGGCAGTGCGTAATTGCATTTCCCCGCGAAACCAAAAAAAAAAGCATAAGTACAAGTACGAAAAAAGTGGAACGGCAATCCGACACGACCGGAGAGAAATGGCGCAGGACCAACGCACTCCGAGACACGGGGCGCGGGGGTCGTAACACCCGCAACTTCCTGACTTCGGACTGTTATTACAGAGAACACGGGACCGAGTCCAGAATCTCTTGACTGTGGTTGAATGTGATTACCAGTACACCACTAGGCACACACACAATACAAAAATGTAGGAAAACTGCAAATCATTATGTTTTCGCGTCAGCTGTATATAGATTTATCAGTTTCGTCAGTGATAACAGCTTTTCTTTACGTCAAACTTATATTATATCAGTTTAGTGAAACTCTATTTACCTACAATACATAATGGACGATTAATCTAGATGTTTCTAATGCTCGAGTATTTTTTAGCAATTATAATTAATACAAAATGTATAGAAAAGTACGTAAGGAATTAAAAAGTAAATCGTATTTTGAGGTATTAATGAATTTATCTATGGTGCAGGACAACCATCTATAGTACAATAAAATCCGTCTAGGATATGTTATTTTATTGCTATTTTTATACGAATTTTACATTCGCGTAAGTAGACAGTATCTCTGAGCTAGTTATACATATCAGCGGTGTGGTCGCTATACGTTATGTTATTCTCCATTATGAACAGTATCAGTTAGCACTTGGCTCAGGACTATCTACACTTCTATACATTAACGACATTTTCTCTCGCGTCTAAAAATAAAAATATATATTTGGTAGGTACTTAACAAATATGATCGTTTGCATTTTTCGCTTAAACTTCAGAGTTTATAGACGCCAATTTGTACTTCAATGTTTGTTTAGCAATAATTAATGAGGTATAAACACTTGTGTATAGAAACCTTATACTGAAAAAATATTTACACATTTATTAAACAAAATGTTTTTAGTTAGTCTGTGGTTAATTAAATAAGAAAGTTACAAGATTTTAGTAATAGGTAGTGCCATGCTGCTTTGTAGCCGAATTGGGCCCGCACGACCGTGGACACCTCTCGCTCATATGATACCGCCGTGAAGTGACAGATATAATTTCGCGTTTCGTGCGGTCTTTGAGTAGCCGGTGACCCATTCGACGAGAGGCACGGAGTAGAACAACGCATCGGCTAATGTGCGATGTCTATGGGAGTCGGTAATCGTCAAAAATATTGTAAGATCAATATAAATGATATATAAAAGTGCAAAATCAGAACAAAAAGCCATAAGGCAATAAAAATATTATTACGAATTTTGCAACATATTGAAGGCCTACTTATTTAAAAACTCCTTGTATTGATGCAGCATAAAGTGTACATCATTCCAACTCTGTCAACACGTAGATGCGTACAGACCGCAGTATGCGCAGGACCGTAAGAACCGACACGTAAGTTTTTTAAAAATATTAAGTGAGAGGCTGGTACTCCTATTTTATGTCGCAGGGTTATCGAGTGCTTCGGACTTGGCGAAAGCGTGTGCAGACTAAAAGAACCTTCGGCCGCCATGGTGGGACGTCCCCGGTCGTTTATCGTTAGTCAATGACCGTTCTTCATCAAGATATGGTCTAGTACTTCCAAGAGAAAATTTACCTAATTCCTCTGCAAACAGTGACGAACCATATTCACAACACATTCAATGTGTACTTACACTGTCATCAAATCCTGCTTTCAAATGGAATTATGATAAATGTAATTGCTATCTTATTGATAACTGTCTAAACGGAGGTTTTATTATGTGTATACTGTGTTAATCAACCCTAGTCCAGGAAACTAAAAATTATTTAACAACAACCAAACCTTTAGCTGAAGAAGTTATATAAGAAATAAAACGAATGACATAATGCAATGCTCCTGCACACATCACTTTAACACAGGCTATAAACACGTCACACACACACACACTAGCACAAATGCACTATAAGTTATGTTGTCCTAAATAAGACGCAAAATAAAGGCCAACGCGTCTCGTTACCAAAACGTGGCGCGTGTTACTGTACACTGATGTGTTTATAATTTTGTTGTCTCTATTATCTACATTAGTTAACATAAACTCATATCGAATTTAATGCCTAAACTCGTCCGTCTCCACGGGGACGTGACTGATATAACAATAGAGAAATATTTCAGATTATCAGGTATACGATAATTTATTTTTGAAATACGCAGATTACCCGCATACAATTCAGTAGGAAATGGACGGTTTAGAAGTTTACATTTAATTGTGCCTGTTCTGAGAGCGTACAGAGGGCAGTCCTGAAACTAGATAGGACTTCAACTTGAAGTAATTGGGAATCAGCCACAATCGGATAGATTTTTGGAATACGAAATGATTAAAGGCTCGCAGCACGAAGTAAAACCGTGGGACACCTGAAGGCTGTGTACCGCGTGTGTCATTTACGTCTCTTGAGTTTCTTTCACTTCCGGACCTTGTTTGCTGTTATGTAGTAATATGAAGTCTCGTGTCAAAACTGACACACACAATTTTGTACATTTTTCTAGGAATTATAAAAGTAAATTTAATATATTATTTTTTACAAACCTTCTGTTGGTCAAGTTCTGAGAAGGAGTGAGTTGTCATTTATTGTTACTACTTCAGTAGTGCATGAAAAGACAAGATACTACCGTCCGTTTCAAATAACGTAGTAGTTAAGTATACCTGTTGAATCAAACTTAACATGAAAAAAGTTAAATCACATGAAAGTCTCGATTGTATATTAAGACCTGACCTGAAAATATACTAAAAATTTCTTTTTAAGTCAAGGAATTTAATTCTACCCGTAAATGTATATGTGATCTTTCAGTCTCTCTGAACAGCAATGGCGGGAGGACTGCCTCCCGCCATGGCTAAAGTAAAATATTGCAAGTGTTATACATTAAAATATGTAATGGCATAGAGTTTAAGGGCTATCTGCTATTGTATAAATGAACAAAATCATTACTAGCGACCCACCACGGCGTCGCTAATGACACACACACATAACACAGTCCGGACAGTTGGTACTTTTACAAATTATACAGTAAACTTCCTCGGATATCGCTCTATACATGTATCAAACACAAATAAACATCTATTCAGTTCACCTTTTGGGGACTGTGTTTTATAATATGTATAGATGAGGGTTAGTGGGACAGAAATTATAATGATAATAAGTACAAAGAATAATGAATTATTTTATAATAGGGATATTAGGTATATTTTAGGAAGAGGTAGTGCCATGCTCGATATGAGGAGGTAATGCCATGCATGGTGCATGACACCACATCCTCCTATGCTACGGAATCGGGCCGGCACGGCCGAGGACGTACCTCTCGCTCACATAATGCCGTCGATATGTGACATCTTCAGTGTTGCGTTTCTTGCGGTTTGTAAGTAGCCGGTGGCGTATTGGGGGGGGGGGGAGGTCAACGCATCGGTATAGTGACTATGCGTATGTTTATGGGCGTCGGTAGTCGTAAAAAGGCTCCGATTATTAGTTTGCCCTCGTATAAAAAATATATTTTACCAGCCTATAGATATTAACATCTATGGGTTGGTCACATTCATCACGCACGTAAGCTCTCTGCAGCGACAAAAGTAACTCAAAACCAGTTGCTCTAAGAGACAATGGCGCTTCCATTTTTCGGTCTATTGGTGTCAATTGAGGGAAGGAAGAAGGGCCACATATTTGCATAACAATTGGGCTGATGTTCAAGGGCGTCGGTACTGGAAAGTCATGAAAATACCTCGAATGCTCATCATAGTATAAATAACCGACTTCGTTTATCATGATACAATTTCTCGAGTAGATCAGTATGTACTAAAGATTTATACAAATTGGAGTATCTGCGAAGTAGTGTAATCAATGATATGATGGCCGCTCTATTTGTCCATTTGTGTCAACATTGTGACACGTTTTGAACTTTAAATCCGATAAAAATAAATGTCAATAATTAATTGGTGTTGGTAAATGCAATTTCTATGTCACGTGCTTCTACAGAAGAGTGAACAAAGTCGCAGGCCGTAGAGCTCATCTCCTCGCTAATTAATCGAAATTAAATTAGAGATGAAATCAAAAACTAATCAAAAAATATTTCAACATAGAATATACCTATACCCCAATATCCTACTAATGTTAAAAATGTGAAAGTTTGTATGTATGTTTGTTATTCTTTCACAATCTAACTAAAGTATATCTTTCTAGGTAATATCTAACACTACCATGGGCGTATTTATACACGGTGACGTAAGCGACGCTATTTGTCAGAAATAATATTTAGAACTACTTAGCTAATTAAATTGTAAAAGTACAATATTCTGAATAGGACGTTCATACAAAATAGAACCGTCATACTAGCAGGTGTAAATACTAAATACCCATTGATTCGCAAATATACCAAGATATACAGTTAGCATCTCGAAACCGTCCGTACAAAAAGTGTTCAATATTCACAGTTTTGAACTTCTTTCAATTTTTTTTATCGTTCACGTAAAAATAGGCACGCGATAAGCGCCGAAATGCTCTATGGCAGATAGCTAAAGTATAACATTAAGAATGAAAAAAAGGACGGGATGTTTATATATAAAGATTATTCTTAATGACTATTCCCTATGAATAAATATTTGAAGTAATATTACATTTCAATAATTTTTTTCTTAAATCATAACTCGACGGACCTAATATAACACAACAAATTATAGAGGCCTCACTTTCTATAAAGGAGCAATGCATTATGTGTCTTTTTATTTCTGTCGGATAATATATTTGGCTCTGTACTTAATTAGTGGACTCGACTTTTTATTATTGTATAATTGTGTTTTTAATTACTCATTAAATGTAATGATGATTTCTGTGCCTTTTTATGTTTAGTTTTAAAATGTTTTTCATTTAGCATATACAGTTATTTACCGACTTCCAAATGGAAAACTGATTATAAACATTACACAAAAATGGGATTACGTGTCGAGACCGATGCCCCTGTACGTCACATACCTGTGTGTGCAATACCTATAATTACATAAAAAATCTAAAACTATTTAATTTCTTCGGTAGTTTTCATTACTGCTCTCTCTTTTCATTTATTTTCGAATGTTGCTATCGGTTTTTACAGGTTGTGTCTCTTGAAAGCCACTACTTTGCTAGAACATTTAATTCCTAAACTTAGTATTCTAAATTTTTTCGGGATCCGATAGGACGTGAATTGTGTACAGCAATCTTTGGAGCCGAATTATTCATACGTCCATTGTTCGGACCAAAACGACCCAATACGTCAACACAGACGATAGTCAAATATAAGGCACCACGGTTGGAACTTCTTCCACACTTACCATATTCTTTGCTCCATCAGGTTGCCATTTTT
The DNA here is from genome assembly GCA_017140195.1 of Eumaeus atala. Classification (NCBI taxonomy): domain Eukaryota; kingdom Metazoa; phylum Arthropoda; class Insecta; order Lepidoptera; family Lycaenidae; genus Eumaeus; species Eumaeus atala. The sequence continues at coordinate 89,928 of JAFELO010000637.1, read as the reverse complement.
CTAGCGTTTGGTCAATTTTTTACTCGGAACAAATACCACTCTGATGATGCAGTACCAACCGCCTGCGAAGATTTGTTGATTCTCCGTTTTTTTTAAGGAATTTCATGGTACTAGGTACTGTTAAAAGCAAAAGCTACCGGCATCTCCCCGAACATCTATCAGACTCTCGTAAGTTATTTCCGTAACCGTTATGTTGACTTCACAGCTGGTCACCGCACGCTTTGGAAGGTTTCCACAATGGGATGTCCCCAGGGTTCGGTATTGAGACCTACAGTATGGCAACTCTTCCTGGACGATATCCTTAAACCAAACCAGAGGGTGTAACTTTTGTGGCATATGCGGACGATTTAACGCTTGCATCGGGGCATTGTCGCGCGTCGTTATCGAACAGAAATGTTGTACGATCTTGAACAGTTTATCGGACTGAGGGATCCGTAATAGGATAACATTTTCCGCAGCCAAGTCCCAGACTGTGACAATTAAGGGTCGTTTTAAAAGCGGACCGACCATTAGGATGAATAGTTCCCCGATCGCGAGTGTATCTGTGACCAAGGTGTTTGGGGTACACATAGACGATGCCAGATCCTTTGCACTACATGCTGATTTGATGGGCGAGAAGGCCGCCAGCTCTTTCGAGAAGGTCTCACGTGTCTCTACCTCCTCATGAGGTGAGAAGTACCGGGAACTTAGGTTCCTGTATCACGAAACCTATGTTACAATCCTGCCTACTGATCTGGAGGTTCTCCAAGCAGGACACGAGCAGGAGGCGTGCGCGGGGCTCAAAGGCAAGGAGCGATGTCATCTACACTTGGCAGTCACGCTGGGCCGCGTGTGCCGACGGGAGTGAGCTGTACTGCTTCTTTCCAGAAGTTACAACGCGTGTGGCACATCAATGGGTGCAAGATACTAACAGGGCACGGGTAACTTAGAAGTTGCTTGCACAGGATGGCGTTATGTGACCAACCATCAAGTCCTTGCATTCATGAAGCTGAAACCAGAGACCATGTACTGTTGGAATGTGACTTGTACAAAAATGAGCGAAATATCATGTTGGACGGCAGCTAACGAACGACAGTGGGCCCAGTCTATCACCAGGATTTGGTCGTAACGGAACAGAGTTTTAGGCAATTGAGGACATTTGCACATACATGGCACGCGAAGAGGAAGGATAGGTAACGACGGGGCTGCATCGAGATAATCAGGACTGACGAGGTCGATGACAAGTTCTGTCTCTATGATGTCAGGTTTCAGAAAGGGGAGGGTGAAATAACTAGAGGGTACTTAAATAATGTGTCAAAAAATACACGTTGGGGAACAGTGCCGGTGAACAAACCCCCGTGCATCTCCCATTCGCTCCGTGTACCGAGAGGTGGGTAGGAGCATGGGTGGAGGTGGGTACGTATCTGTATATGGCTTCAAAAATAATGATTTTTAAGTAACTTTTACGATATTAACATCCAAACAACGATTTCTCAAATTTTTGTCTACATGTAGTGATGATTGTTGTACGGGTTAATCTTTATCTAATGTAAGAAAAACTTTCAGTGAAAGACAGGGCCAGATAAAGGCTTCATTATATTTCTAAAAATAGTAATCGAGTCAGGTATATTTTACAGGCAATGTCGGAGAGGATCATTAGTTTTTAATATAAATAATTAATATTATAAAAAGTTTTAGTTCAAGTCCGTTTGCCAATAAAGGATTGTTTCTTTAAAAAAAGAGATAACGTGCCCTAAAGAGTGATTTATTTCATTTTGGTCATTAGTAACTAAAGCAAAGACTCGACTTAGTCGCCATTAATTTCGAAAGCAAGTAGTACGTAAACTTATCTTATAAAACCTTACCCATAACCTTCTTTGGCGGCACTCTCCTCTGCTCTTTCTCCTCGCCATCTTCGCGCCGCATCATCTTCCCTTCTCCCTGCCACTTCCTCTTCCTACCCTCACGCTCTTCCAAGTACATTCCCAGCTCGTCCGTCACGACTGTTAACCTCACAGATGATTCCCAAGTAAACGGGTCTTCCTTACGGCAATCATGCATAATATAGTCTTTGTTTTCTTCGAAAAATTCCATCACAAACGAGCCATAACTCGCACTACACTATAAGTCACTAAATGGATTGATGGATGAATGGATGATTGATAGAGTGATCCAAACTAACAGGTTAAAAGAGAACGAAGAACGAGTTGTACAATTTCTTAATTCCTGTCGTCTCTCTCTGTCGGTGACTTTGCAAAAGTTGGTTCTCAATTTTCAGTAGCATGTTTGCGCTGGAGCGACAGAGGTGATATTGCACGTGCGGGACCAGGCCGGGGAAGGTTTTTTTGGTGAAGCGGTTGCCGATTAAATACGTTGGTTGGCAGAGAAAGGCCTCCATGTGGCCTCCTTTTGACTCCAGAACTTCGAGTTGTACTCTCGATCAGGCCTCTTGTAAGAGACTCCTACGGCCCCTGTAAAGAAATATTACTTTAAACCCGGGTATCATACATAAATCTCATTTATCTGGCTAATAAGGTCAGTATACACATTATACGTGTACTAGCCAGAGGCCAGAGGGTTTTTACTACAAAAGTTTACGTAGTACCGGCTACCGACGCAACGGTCGGTTCAACAGGGCGCAAAGTGGTAATAACTAAAGTACTAGTCGGCCGTCAGAAAATTTTCGCGTTTCTTCAGTGAATTTTTTAGTCATTCCGAAACCGACGTAAATCGGAGGATAGTCTCATTTCGAAATGTACTTCTTTTATTAGACCATACATGTATGTATATAGTCACTAACTACTAACTATTTTAAATATTTTTTTAAATAGCCTTTGCTTTACGTGTACGTAATTCCATTCTTCAAACTTGACCTATAAGTCTCTTATCACTATGCTAGCTTTACCAATAAATTTCCTTTACTCACGGGTTCGATAACCGTCCAAGACTTGTTGTTTAACACAAGTCCTCACGGTACGTAACTCAGGGATAGTCAAACGTGTTGTTACAATTTAATTATTACTAGTGATCGCCCATAGATCGAAATTCGATTACAATTACATATAAAAAAATGCCATTCGATTTTGAATTCAGATTGCCTGTAGAACTTTTTTGTAGACATTCTTAGTCTGGATATTAATACTGATACAGTTAAAAAAAATTTGGAATCTGTCATTTTTCTACGATTGTTCATTATGTTTTCTCATTTTGGCGCCAAAACATTGTATAATATTTTGCGATACTGAAATGGAGGGGGTGATAGAGAGAACAAAATCGCTGTGATTGCATTACACAAAGTAGGTATGGAGCCGAATGCAGTATTTTAACAAACAAATAGTCCGTATTTATGCTCAAAGCCCTAAGGAAGCTTCCTAAGTAGTCGACAGAGTACAACGTGGGCATAATCCGACTTCAGTGATGGTTTGGTCGGGTGTTAGCTATGAAGGAGTGACTGAAGCCATATTTTTGTAACAAGGTAAAAAGGTATCAAAATATCTGCACAAGTGTATCAAAATACCATTCTAAAGGAGCTAGTTAAGCCCTTTAATAACACCACGTACAGTAACCGGGTATGGTCCTTACGTGAGTCTCGAGACCAGATCATAAAGGTCGATCCACCCAATTTTGATTAAAACGAACGTTCCGGACTAGATCAGAGCTGAAGACTACCCTTCACCTAGTCCGAACCTTAATTGGATTATTATGATTTATGGACAGTTTTAGAGTAAGCTTGCTCTAAACGCAATGATAGTTTGGAGTCCCTAAAACAATCCATACGATTGGCAGTGAAGAATTTCTCCATGGAACGTGTTTCTATTGATAACTGGCCTCGACGTTTAAGGGACTGTGTTGCAGCCGATGGACACCACTCCGAATAAGCTTTTATATTTTAATTGTTTTATGTTTGTGTATTAAACTAACAACTGTAAAACATATAAAATTAAATGCAATTAAAAGTATTTTTTTACATTGTTACAACATTTACGGCAAGACTAGGTACACTAAAAATTAAATGTATCATAGTATGTTTGATAGTCACAAATTATGTAACGGAAACCATCACTGAAGTCGGATTATGCTCACGTTGCACTCTGTCGACTACTTAGGAAGCTTCCTTAGGGCTTTGAGCATAAATACGGACTATTTGTTTGTTAAAATCTTGCTCATTTATAAAAAATCTTATCGGAAAACAAAATTTTTCTACGACCTCTCTATACCGAAATAAACTGTTTTGCTTTCGGATAGGATTTCTTCAAATTATTTCCCTTACTGCTTTGTCAAACTTTTTCGTATGAATACTACGCGGATGACCACATCCTTCTCTGTCACAAGCAGAGGAAGTCTCATTGTACCTATTAATAGCCCGGTATACAAACATTTGTCTAATACCAAGTGCATGGAACTCTCCATTCTCTCTCACTCCAACTCTCTTCAAAAATTGCATTCGGCTCCATACCTACTTTGTGTAGTGCAATCACAGCGATTTTGTTCTCTCTATGACCCCCTCCATTTTAATATCGCAAAATATTATACAATGTTTTGGCGCCAAAATGAGAAAACGTAATGAACAATCGTATAAAAATGACAGATTCCAATTTTTTTTAACTGTATCAGTATTTATATCCAGACTAAGGATGTCTACTAAAAGGTTCTACAGTCAAACTGAATTCAAAATCGAATGGCATTTTTTTATATGTAATTGTGATCGAATTTCGATCTATGGGCGATCACTAGTGATAATTAAGTTGTAACAACACGTTTGACTATCCCTGTGTTAGGTACCGTAAGGACTTGTGTTAAACAACAAGTCTTGGACGGTTATCGAACCCGCGAGTAAAGGAAATTTATTGGTAAAGCTAGCATAAAGATAAGAGACTTATAGGTCAAGTTTGAAGAATGGAATTACGTACACGTAAAGCAAAAGCTATTTAAAAAAATTATTTAAAATAGTTAATAGTTAGTGACAACAACAAAGCGGATGTCCATGGGCGTTGGTAGTAATCAAAAGGCTCCGATTACTCTTTTGCCCTCCTATAAAAATATATACAATAAAAAAGTTTGTCTACACTCACTGACAAGTTAACGTGCAGTCAATTACTGGATAAGCCTTTTACGACCAAGACCGTATGTTTCAAGAAAGGAGTCCCTAATCTCTTGGCGTAAGTAACATGTAGAGAGTAGGGAGCCCTTTCTTAGCGTGAAATAGTGTTCGAAATTTTGTATGATAGTCCGTTATTTTAAAACTTTATTTTTGAGCTACTGTTTAAAAATAAAAAAACTCATGTTTCTGCTTTTGTGAAAATTCGTTTGAAAGTGACTAAAAGTTTGTATGGCAACATCCGTTATTAAGAACACTAGAAACTTAAAACGTGCGTAGATGAAACCGCGGGGCGCAGCTAATCAAAAATATTAATTTGGAGTAAAAAATAAAGCCAGAGTGCAAAACTATATACTTTGTGCTTCTAACACCTGAACAGAAAGTTCTCTAAACTCTATTCTATTTTTAAATTAATCTTACTGTTTTACAACCCTGACCACCATAGAAGCGACACTCGAAGAACAGCTTCTTCATGATATAATATCTCTCTGAAGCACTGTGCAAGTTCGATTGGTATGAATCTGGTTGTGGAAATCTTTTGCTATCAGGAGCCTTATTGTTCTTTCTCAGCGACGCGCATGGCAAGTTCTTTTTTCTACATATTTGCATGTAGAATATCACCTGCCACAATCACGATATAAACCCGACGCCGATATCTGCTTAACATTTTACCTTATAATTTATTTGTGTAATTTTAGGAGTCGCAACTCATAAAATTAATAAATCACAAAGATAAATAAATGCAACATAAGGCATTAGCCTTATGCCTGTTGAGGCATTAAACTAGAATTGTATAAACGTTTAGGCCGTGACCACGTCGCTGCACATTTACTTCTGAATAGTGTACCTTTCTTTTCTTAAAAATCATGATCGGATAAGTATTTCCGAAGATAACCCCCAACAAACACATAAAGTTCGAGATTTTATCTCTATAATATTAGTTAAGATGTTGTTAAGCTATGATGTGCAGTAATACAAAACATTTTAAGAGATGTAAGTCGCTCACTAATCGTGTTGAAGACAACAGGATACTACACAGAGCCGTTGAAATTATACGCAAGTCAAATATTCAAAATGATCAATTCTAAAATATCTTTAAAATAAAAGAATAATTTTAATTTAAAAGATATTTAATTTTCTACCAATTTCGTTGTTACTTTGCATAAATGGGTGTACGTATGTACCGACGAACTTCCTGTTAGTAAACTACCTTGTGCTGTAGCACCACTTTTTTAATCATATGTTAATAACATCAGTATATAAATCGTAGACTATTAAGGCATTGTTGATAATTTTGAAAATAAATCTGAATAACACAAAACATCGGAAAAGAAGTATGTGGGTTATTAAAAAAACACATTTTTTAACAAACCTAAAAAACTTATCTTAAAAATTATGAGCAATTTTCAAAATAGGACTTTTCTGATATTTTGGAAACTGCTGTGATGGATACACGCATTACAGTATTTTGTTACAATTATTTTTATAGCAGTAATTTAATAAATCTGTCAGGATATCTGCGGTAAAAACAGATCTAACATATAACCTGCACAGGAAAGATCTAAGACACCAAATCTACAAAGCACCTTCTAACCAGCCTAACTCTGGCAAAAAAAGTAAGTTGCAAAAATAACTAGAACTACAAGACAATCCTCACCTCAAAAATCTTTGTAAAAAAATGCAACACTTCACAATGTCCAATGTAGGCACCGATCAAAAAACAAGAGCCATTTTGGCGAATATCCACTTAAGAATCGCCATTATCCGACCACCGCCGTCTTGCAAATACATGATTTAATCAACCATTTCGATGGAAGTTTTTAGTGAAAACTTCCGCCATTAACTTTGCAAGAGTAGCTGTGTGCGAAGAGCTTGTTGACTCTCTATTGCTAAATTGATGGCAGCAAGACGGTCAAATTAATAAATACAGAAAATTGTCGTTAATTCACCGACCAATGGCGGGTTGGCATTCGTGTATGTGTGGAATTGGCCCACTTGCCCGGCAGGGTCGTACGCTTGCCGGGTCAAGACGCGTATTGCGCCGTGGGATAAGGTTCTGTATATTTTTAGAGTATACTTTCTGTATACAATGCCCTGTAACTGTGTAAGCATTCCTGAGAAGAATTGAGATATTTGCTTCTTTCCGCATAAGGGTGATTCTGACAATTTTGGGAGGATAAAGAAATAAACCATAATATCTAAGGCTAAGATATTGTATCCGATAACCGCTGAAGAGCTAGGCCGGCCACGTTTCTTTCTACGTGAAGTGCGGTTTCTATAAGGATTCTATACAATATCAGATAGACTACAAATGTTTGACTTAGGATATGACGTACCTATTTGAGAAATGAGGACATACCTCCCTTAAATGGGGCCGGCCTGACCTACTTTGTAAAACATGACTTTATTCTGCTTTACTTCTTATTGTAATGCGATTGCTCACGTTAACAAGGGAACCACGTTGTAATAAAACCATTATGATGCCTGAAAAGTAATTTTGAGATGAAGAGCAGTGTTTAGCAGATTATAAAAATCTTTTTTAAAAGCTACCATTGTTAAGGCAAATTAAAATACGAGATACAAGCAAATGTTTAGTTTGTTTGTTCCTTATTCGCGGGAAAAATCCATGTGGTAAAGTGCAAATTTAGAAAATCAAGATTCTTTTTAGCCGACTGCGTCACGCAAAGTAGGACTATGTTTTTAGCTGTATATATCACATGTATGTATATTCGTTCCTTTGAGGCACTACAGGTATTAAAAACACGTGGGTTGAATCGAACTGTTATATATTTTTGTTAACTGTATATTATTGTTGCTGTGTGTTAATATAGTATAGATAATATTCAAAACGTCGTGTCGGGGTGTATTAAAAACGAAGTGTCGTGTGGGGTATTCTTGGATAGGTATTTTAAAATCATTATTGGGTTTCCTTACTTAATTTTCAGTTAACTTACGGAAAAACCTAAAAAAACAAAACTGTCTTCAAGCAAGACGAAAATTTTGATTTTTTAGCTTTTACTATCAAATACACTAGGTTTACAAAATACCAATGAGAATAGTTAATGGGTGTTTTGAATTTTCATATACACAAACGGTTGCACATATCTCTGCTAAGCTTTACTAATGGATATACTATAAACATACACAAAAGACAAGATATAATCGCAGCGCCGAATAGAATTTAGGGTTGGCGTCGTACAAACTAAGGCGTTAGGGACATTATTTATTTTCAATCTTAGGCAAGAGCACGTCTAAAGTCCAGAAGGGGTGTGAATCGTTAAGTGGCACATCAATCCGGGCGTCTTAAGTACTTCGTAAAGTAGTTTACTTTAGATGTCCCGCATAATTCCGGTTATCCCTTAAGAGCTACAGTTGTGAGATATGATATAGGTACGTTTAGCTTGATGAGGATGTTAACATTTTGAACGTCTTCTTGCAAGTTTGCAAAATTGTTACTTTGCAATTTGGCCAGACGAGGTACTTGTTATCTCCACGTTTCAATTAAACACAAATATGTATAATATATAATAGGTATGTAATATCAATAAAGTAATTCAAATATTACACGGAATTTGATTTTGGTTCTAAGTTGATTAAAACTTAGCTCCGTTGCGATCAAATCCTTGTGATACACTGGGCCCACTGTCTTTGTACAAGTCACATTACCGCAGAAAATTATCTCAGGTTTCAGATTAATGACCGCAAGGACATTATGATTATCATAACGTCCTCCTGTGCACTCGTGCCCTGTCAGTATCTGTGAAACAGCGCTCTCAGATCCCAAGAAAGGCTAAATACGCGTTGTATCTTCTAGAACGAAACAATTGCTTAACGTGACGGCCAAGTGGAAATAACATCGTGTGCGATGACGCTTTTGTTACTTGCGTTTACTGCCCTTGAGCTGTCCGCTCTCTTTCTCCGCATTTCCCACTTGAACTACCTCTAAGTCGGTAGACACAAAGAAACAGTAAGAAAGAGAACTGGTAGCATCGCACAGTTGGCTTTTGTCCTGTTCTTATGGAGGCGAGAGCTCGAAGTATTTTACTTTACCACTAGCTAGGCGAAAAAGCCCCACGGAACTCGCTGTGCCTGTCCATTTCCTGATATTCCTTGTCCACGACTTCATTCAGCGACCCAATTCTCTTTCTAAAATGCGACCTGAGATTTTTTATAACGGGTTGATGATTTGGCCGGTTACAGATGCCCATAACCTTTATTTTGGCAACGCTTAGGCTATCGTCAGTAAAATAGGATAGGGTACAATAATGCCCTTTGTAGGACTTACAAATGAGAGCTTCGACACCAAAATGCTGTGTCATTTGTCAGGTGTTCCGTGGTATAAATACCTGGTCTTTAGAATGATTTAATTATGAGGAATTTTAAAATTTAGTTATAATTAGGCAGGAAGTTAAGAATTAGGATAAGAATAAGATATTTATTTGCCAATACACGTAAAGTATGATCTTTAAAACAATTTTCAAGTCACAGTGTATTTGCCATTATTTGGCGTGCAACACAAAATTTATGAAATCTATTTATTTATTAGATAGTAATTTAAATAACCAGAATATAGGATTTTTTAACCATAGTATTAGCATTTATCATAGCATCACAAAAATAGTGTGTCAAATGAAATCAAATAAACTAAAATAAGAATTAAGTCAATTTCATACAAGCATTAGTCATTTTAAGATGACATTTTAAGATGCCATCATACTTGTAGGAAATTAATTCATAATATATCCCTTTAATAGAATTGTAATAATGTATTTGTCATTGTTGATATTAATTTATGAAATACAATTTAAATAATCATTAATAGTATAAAACATTTTTCTATAAGCCATTTGTGTAAATTATATTTAAAAGCCAACATCGTCAGTGATTCGAAATTTAGAGGAAGCTTATTGTAGATTTTTAATGCCATACAGAACGAATTGTTTTTAAATAGGGACAACTTGATAATATGCATATTTAATCTCTCTGAATGTCTTGTTGCTTTACCTTGCGTCCCGTCACGCGTGGTAAAATAATATTGATGTTTTCTTACAAAAATGCAATTTCTTTTATGTAAATACAGGGTAAACGGGGAATACAAACACTACAAATACTTCTTATACATCTTTTTTGTACTTTAAACACTCTAAGTCAACTGAATTTCCCCAAATTATAATTAATTCCATACCCAACAACTGATGAAATATATCCATGGTAAGCATTCAATCCCCACCATGGTTCAAGCGTTGTCGTAGCGGTTAGGCTTAGTAGCCTGGGGTGATCCGAGACACCTTGGGCGAAGCCAATTGAACCGAGGAGGTGGCGGCTCTTAGTACCCCTCCTATACGAAGAGGGGACTAAAGAGCAGAAGGAGGTGCCGCTCTTTGTACCTCTTATAGGAAGAAGGGACAAAAGAGAAAAGTGGCGGCGCTCTTGTGCACGGGGCATGGGGCGAGGATGGGAACCTCATCCCATTGCACTATCCCAAAGTCGGTGGGGTTGTCATGTGGTGCGGGACAACCCCATCTGTGGGGGAGGCGTCTCTTCGGGGGCTGACTTGCCGTCGAGGTGCCTTGATGATTTGCTGTTCC
>JAFELO010000637.1:67711-79150 GCA_017140195.1 Eumaeus atala | reverse complement strand
CAGTATCTCTAGTGGCTATGGTACTCAATTTTTTTAACGCAAACATAAATCTATTATTTTAGAACAAATTTTTTCAACGTGATTTTTCCAGTTGCGTCTGTTGTCAATTTTTATACCCAAAAAATTTGTTGAGTCTACTTCGATGATGTTATTCTTACCACATATTATTTGAAGAGGGATATGTTCAGATTTATTATTTTTAAATAATACTACTTTAGTTTTCTAGATTTAGCATTAGGTTCTTATTACGTAGCCAGTTTTGGATAGAAGCAATAATATAGTTTATATCCAAATTGAACGTTTTTTTACTTATATATTTAACTAATGCAGTCGTATCATCAGCAAAGATAATAGTCTTGTGAGGTGTAGCATGTGGTAGATCATTTATTTATAAAAGGAACAAAATTGGACCCAAAATAAAACCCTGTGGGACACCGGTTTTATTGTAACTTAATGTGGATTGGTAGGTGTGTTTTGTGTTGCCAGCAATCTGAATTATTTGTGTACATTGCATCCTATTATGTAAAAAACTTCTGAACCAATCACTTCTGATTCCGCGAATTCCAAATAGTTCTAATTTCGAAAGAAGTATATATAGCATACGTGATCGAAAGCTTAATATGCTAGTAAACCTTTGGACCTGTCAAAAACTTGCCATTTCCCTTTGGTAATGATATCAACGAACCTAGTTTTCAGATATCTGAAAAGACCCGCTGTGTACATCAGCATCATTTCTTCGGAAGAGTTCCTCCATGCGTTGCTGTATCCGGTAGGTACTGGTGGCAATACACGTTAAGTTTTTTTTGCGACAGCCAACCGATACTTTCGGCTATTTCCACAAATGGTACAAAGCGTGTTAGCACAGCCATTATTTCACACAAGTGTTGTGTATGGAAATATTTGGGGGGTGGTGCCTGCCCAGTTGCAAAGCAGCTATGGTAAAATTACGAATATGATAAAATATGAGTATTTAGATCACACGATTGAAGTAAAGCTTAATACTAACTTAGCTTTCTTCCTGATATGACTATGAGGGGAAGAACCTCTCTTCTTGTCCCTGCAGTAATATACGAAATGTAACTCTGATTCTCTTTATATCTACACTAACTTATATCCCTCTCAACTTCCATTGCCTCGTTTTCGTAACGCTCTTGAGAAAAATTATAAGATTTGATAACGTTTCAGTAAAGTTTATGTTCATCAAAAATGCCCTGCTATATCTGTCATCAAGAAAATCCTCTAGTCTAGAAAACCAAATAAACACCCTGGCATTTGTGCGCATGAGCATTGAGGGTGAGGAACCAGTACAATTGCTACATTCCGTGTGATGTGTGAGTTTCCGGTGACCCATCGAATAGCGACTGGGAAGGAGGGCAAACCTACATAGCCTCTAAGCTGTCGTTGGGCGCCGGAAATTCTCCCCGGCTGCCGGTTTACCCTCTTATACTATAAAAAATTTATTTCTCTCACACATACCTTCGTTAAAAAATTGCCAAGGGAATAGCATGTTCAGAAGTTCGTTCAGATGAAACATGCAATTTAAACATTAACACAGCAATAAAAAATACGTTGAATGATTTACTCATCCAATCAAGAACAATGACGATTAATGAGACGAACGCTACAAACGCCCAGTTCATAATTGTTATTTATTGAAACAATTAAAGGGTTTCGCGACATACATCTTATAAACAACGTATTCACATCTACGTTATTCCTAGTGTATGTAATAAATGGATGGAATATGGATAGAGATGTTCTATATATTCTATATACCATAAAAATAGTTATAGGCAGAGTTATTGCATGTATTTCTACAAGCGCAGGCGTTCTAAAGATAAATCTCGCAGCACGCCAACGCTAACACAAATACATACAATTCCATCTATTCCCTTCCCCAATCTATCCGAATTGTATGGGAATGAATAACCACCGAAACGTATTGGAAGGAATAACCATACGATTGGAATGAATAACCCTACGTTTCGAACAAATGGCATTTTAGCCTATAAATACTGCTCTACTTACTAGAAACAAGCATCTTTCGGGTATGGCTAAAATGTCGAATGTCAAAATTTTGTCGGAGTGTAAACTTAGTAAAAATATAGCACAAAACTACTATGTATTTGAAGATTGTGCTGAGCCCAGATTCAGCTAACACTAAGTTTCGTAAATCAGAGGTAATGCGTAAAGACTAAGTATGCTCATTAGGTGTTAGCGTAAGACTAAGTATGCTCAATAGGTGTTAGCGTAAGACTAAGTATGCTCATTAGGTGTTAGCGTAAGTGTTCTCCGGGTTACAGTTGAGGTCGTCATGACTGTTATTTAGAATTTGAAAAATTTCGAATACAGATTGGTTCGAAACCGGAACGAAGTACGGCCGACCAAAAGTGATCAAATTCCGAGGCATGGATGACGCATGCCCATGAGAGCCAACATGTTACGTTTCACTCTAAGGTATCTATTATCTAAGTAAGCATTTTAATACTTAGATAAGTACCTCTAAAAAGGAGCCTGAAGACATTTTGATGTACCAGATTTTGTAATGGAAAATTTCTCGTTCGTCCTGCAGTTTTACGGTATAGATACACACTAAGAGAATCAGTATTGGTCAGTAGTAGTAGATGACATCTGCCATCATCTACCAGTCATTTGTACTATTATCTGTACCAGTCTACTGTAGGTAGTTTAGCCTAGAATTAGAGAAATATTATTTTTATGGGATAGGTGGACAAACGTGAAACAAGGGACATTTGGTGACCACCGGCGCCAATTAATATCCTCACATGCAGATGCGTTAATCTACATCACACCATCCAATAGGCAAACATTGTTCTTGAATATTACGCTAGCTTCACAATTGCTAATGGCAGCCATTAGCAATTGTGAATGGGAGATTTGGAAACACTACACCTCGTATGCCACCTAAGCGGGGGCCAGAGGCTATTCTTGTCGATCTTTGCTCGGAATTTACCACTATTTGGACAGTAAAGTGATAATTGTAGTTACCACTTAGTACCTTGCACAGACATTGGGGTTAATATACCAATAAGTGCCCATCATAATCTAGAACTTGATATTTAAGCTTACCATTAAAAGGAAAACAGCAAAGGAAGAAGCTCCGGATGTCAAGCGTCCACTTCTAGTTTTCCATACGAAATCTTCATTACCAATTTATGAACAGCACAAAGTATTTCCATTTATGTGACTACGAATACGGGTTGAACAAACTATATTCCTCTCGCTTGTCTGTCTCACTCTATCAGGACTCGTTGAGCACGTGATGCTTCTTCAGTCTGTAAAGTAAGACAACACTTATTAGTAACACTCTCTGTTCCTCAAGTACAAATTATCAGGTTTTATCGCTACCTCTCCTGAACTTAGGCCTCTTTGGAGATAAATAGTTAATAATATAATGTCGTCCCAGCCAAATTTCAGCGATGGCGGCCATCTCTATACAGATTAGCCAACTGCGCTGAAAATATCGAATGAAACGTTAATTCGTCACGATCGGATAGAAATCAGGCGCGGGACCGACGGTTTAACATGCTCTCCGCGACGCGGGGAGTTGTTAGACATTGTGAAATGACAAATGGGTCCGACCCGGGACGCGAACCAAGTACCTCACGAATTTGGTTGAACACGAGGCAGACTAAAGTTACTAGTCCGATGAACTGTTTTTTAATATTGCAATAGCATCGCCAACAGTAGTAGGTTCCTTCGACAAAAAAATATAAAGTAGTGTGATGGGAAAACTATTCCAAGTACAATCAACCCATGAATAAATACGTGTGTAGAAGATACATGAAGCCGTTCTGCTGTCTGACATAGGGTCAATTCATACTAGCGCAGAGTCGAAGCGCATCGAAGCGTCAATCCGAAACTTAATATAACAAATTCACCCTTATTTCCACAATGTATTTCTTCCAAGGAAAAAAAAAAGACGCGCGAATTCACGCGCATAAGAGGGAATTCGCGCGCCTGCGCGCGAGCTACTCTGTTTGGTGCGCGCGCATTCGCGCGAAGCCAAGCGGCTATTAGGCGAACTACGCTCCGTCTGGTCAGTCGGCAATCGGAATCGGACGGAAACTGTCTTGTGTCGAAGTGAATCACAATGGAAAACGACGAGAAATTAATTTATTTGGTCCATTCCATACGAGTTTCAACAACGAGATTCAACTGGCAACTGGTGTCCATCACTAATGCCACGAAAAAGCGCGTATTCTCGCGCTAATTCACACGAATACGCGCGCATTCGTGCGACTTCGCTTTGATTGTGAGGAATTTGACGCTTCGATGCGCTTCGACTCTGCGCTAGTATGAATTGACCCATATTGTATCAAGTATGAACTTTTAGTTCCTTGCTACTCAGTACTTACTACTTAATTCATTATGTACTTAAGGAAACATAGAATATCGTAGGTACTTGATCATTCTGACTTCTGTGTACCGGTACAGACATCCCTGCTAACTTACTCCGTCGCACTGGCTGACTGACCCTAGATTCTTTAAAGTGCAAAAGTTTGTATGTATGCTTAACATTAACAGTCTTTCACGTACAAAGTACTTAAAAGACGTGTTGAAACAAGCACATATATGAATCCCTAAATCAACGAATAATTTATTTACGATAGATTTAAGACGAGTTAAACCGCGGGGCGCAAATAGTGTGTTTATAAGTGCACTAAATATGACAAGACAAAAAATAAGAAAGCCAAAACTTTGACGCTACGGACAAAAGTTAGTCAAGTATTGAAGCAGTGTTGATCCAGTTTGATGATCATTATGTTCGCTATCATTATCATGAGTAACCTTCGGGTCACGTGATCCTTACAGGCTCGGTCTTGCGAAAAAGCAAACCCAGACAAATGAATGGTTGATAAATCTATATTTAATATAATAGAAGGAAGAAGACGTTAACGTCTGTCTCTACAATTCAGATTTGTGAAACATTTTTGTGTAATATCTACATTCATGAGGAATGTTATGGGATATATTACATGATGTTACGTACAGTAGGACTGGAGTTACGCGGGTGAAACGGCGAGGCTCTGCCGAGGCGAAAAATCACTGACGCCTGGTTATACAGAAAGCTGATTCGCAAAAAATTTTAGAATACTTAACATAAATTACCATGCATTTAAATATCATTGTCGGTCCACTGCTGGACATAGGCCTCTTTTAATGAACGCCAAGGCGACCGATCTCCTGCTACTCGCATCCACCCCGGACCGGCTACGGCACGGAGATCGTCTTCCCACCTGGTCGAGGAACATTTACCCACTACTAATGAGTTTAAAAGGGGAAGAACAAATCCGTGGGAAACTATGACATATTAAATTAAAATAATTAATATAATTAATTAATCAATTGGACTGTTAAGCGAATTTATTAAATTGAAATTAAAACAGATTAAAAACGGGAAAAGTTCTATTTTCAGTACATACAGTAGTTGGAATATTATTTTGTACAAAAATATAATTTAACATAAAAGCACTTAAAAATTCACGAGTTCAGCAAAAGTATTGCTTTGGAAAACAGTTAACAGAGGTCGCACACATCAAACCTCCGAGGCACACTCTCATTACACAACTACAGAGAGAAAAATTAATCATTTAAGACATCGTCATTGCAATATGGACATTGAGCAATTGTGTTAGGGACCCTTAGATAGGGATGTCATCAAGTGGTTTGTCCAAAGTGAGATTTATTGAGATCGAGTGAGTCTGAACCGGTTGCTGCGAGAACGGTGCAGTAGGGAGATTTCCACATCAACGCTCACATTGAACAGAGAGAAGACTATTTTTTAATTTGTCATTTTGAAAAGGATGAATTAGAAAATGAAAATTTTAGAAAAAATATATATCTAGTCTTTTTGAAATGTGATAAACATTATTTATATACCTTCGCCTATTTACCTTTTCCAATAATTGATTTATGATTACGATTTTGAAGCTAGAAGTATTAGGAAGATCCTGTATATTAAATAACAACAAGATGACACGAATCCTTATCTAAATCTTGTAATGATATCATCAAGAGTTTATGTTAAGATAAGTGTTTATAACACAAAGAAGAACAACAACCCACGATTATGATACATTCTAACACTTACACAAATGTTGTATGTATAATATACATACTGTAAGCTAACACTATCAAATACACATAATAATAACGGATAAATATTCAATTTATTTAAATGGGACTGAATATCAATATCTACAACAAATTGAGGTAGCGCTTATATATCAGATCGATGAGATCTATCAGAGATATCTACATGATGACACAATCATAGGCATTGGCCCTTACCTTAAATGCCTCTAAAAGGAATTGTAAATCAAAATTCCAATTGAAGAGCTGATAAATGTGAGATTGAGAAAATAAAAAGAAAAACAATTTTAAGGCACAATAATCAAATTTGTTACGTACAATGGAACTCACCAGAAAGCATCGTAACCGCGCGAGGACGTAGCAACGTCCATTTTGCGTTCAAAAATCAAAACGTTTGCAAATGAGTTCGAAAAACGTTTTGAAACACAACGAGACGCGTCAGAATGCGGCTATACTCTGGATTGCTGCGCCTTGTCCCAATGAGGAGGGCTCACAATTGGTGCAATACAATGACCGCTGAGCTAATCAACAACGAATTTCTGAATAGATTACAATACTTTTTGTATAAACGTCTCAATTACTCTAAACTTGATAAAAACGCGTAGGAATAAAAAAATACTAGTACCTGATTTGGAAGAAACGGCTGAACTGAATGGGAGATCTTTCAAATACAACGAATCTGGCTCTGACAGCGAACAGGAAGATACCGGATATGATTTGGGCCAGCTACTCATTGCGAATTAACATTTACTCATTGTAAAAATTTGGTGTTTGGGTGTCTAGTGTTGTATCACGTGAGAGAAGTGGGCGCCAAAGCCCATTGACAAATCCAGTAGGAACATAAGTTCCCATGTCGACTTGGAGAAGAGTAAAATTACAACAGGAACAGATAAAATTGTCTTGCGGCCCGCAACGGATTTAATCAGACGAAAATATAAGTAGAAAATAATTCTTAAAAACCAAATACATGGTGTATTTAATAGCAGAGGTGTGCTAGTACATCCACAACTCGTAAATTCATAGATATGCTGTTACACCCACGATTAGTCAAGATACTGAAGCCCACGATGCCATAGGTGGCAAGCCTATGGCCACTTCGGGCGCATTCCAATCCCGGACAATGTAATGCGTGCTCAGAATAATCTGAGAAACATTTAAAATAATTGTAATTTAGAATGTAGAAAATTCACCATTTAGCTGCTTGGTTGGATCTATCATAAGGCCTTCTCTCTACCAAGTGTCATATAGCAGTAACGTTAACTAACCCATCCTAGGAATAAATAATTGACTTCTAGCGTATGAAGTAACCGTAATGAAATACCGCGATTCATACAATCGATCTGCGACGTCTACATACATATAATGTAAACAGTAAAACATGTGTCTGTATACAATATAGTAATAGTATAAAATGGGAACATTTGATTGTTTGCATTGAATAAGCTCTGAAACTACTGGACAGACTTTAAAAAATATTTTACCATTAAAATCCTACATTATCTGTCAAACGTTTTGATCATGCGACAAAAATATCAATGTAAATCCTTATTTAGCTGCAGAAATTACTGACAACTGACGATAGACGATGTGCTGTTATAAATAGAGTTTGTTGTCATTTTAACGTGTAAAGTTCACGAGGCCGAAATTAAAATGTATAATTTTAACATTTTAATAAATCAATGAATTTTTATCATATTTTGTGAAATTTAGGCGCGAAGCCGGGAGGGACTGCTGGTATCAAATGTTAAAAAAAACACCAAGTAAGGAAAAACAGTGGACCGCTGGAGGGGAGGATTTTCTATATTTTTCTTAATAGTATACCCTATTAATAATAGGTCACCCTATATTATACTAAGGAAACAGTAGTAGACAAAAATTGTCTACTTGTGCACGCTTATCTCCGAATAGACGGATTTGAATAAATTTTTTTGGTGTATGTAGCAGGGATGCTACAGCCTGAACGTACTTGCTCCGTCATGATTACGCGCCTCGCGAATCATACACATAAAAATGTATTTTAAGTAGTTCAGCTTTGTGTATTACAATTTAAGTTTAGGTTATTTGTTAAGTTCTCTAGCCTCTACCTCAATTGGCCACCTCTTTGGTTTTTCAGATATTATGGGATATATCTCATAAGAAAAAATATCTACCATTTTTCTTGACTTCTCTTCTCTTGTCTGTTTTTCCTTACTTGGTGGTTTCGTTTCTACTTTTTGGTCTTCATGTATACCAGCTTGTTACCTCAGTTTTAAGTACTATGATCCTCGATAGTCTTATCTACTAAAGATCCCTGGCGCATGAGGCTGAATACTAATCTAGTAATCGGGTGTATAGACTATGGTGCATGGGTGTAATAAATTCGCAACACCCATCATAATATGATATAAAGTACGTTACTTTATATCATATTTTTTACATAATTGCGATAGCTTAGGCTAATTTAATTTAAAAAGATCGATAATTTGGAGGTTTCCTATAGGCACTAAAAGACGGCATATGGTACTTGACATTATCTCGCTTAACTTCAATCTCTTTCATTTGTTTTCATCTTTCGTTAGCGGCCTGGAATAATTCACCGTGAATTTTTCAGCTTCTATGAAATGAGGGAAGCGCGACATCAACAGATTTTTAGTCAAGTAATAGTGAAAAAAAAAACATACTCATCTGGTGATCTCTAATCTTTCCGTATTTTGAATTTTGATTTTTAGCTTTTGAAGATCAAGTATTTACCAAATCTAGTTCAGAGGTCGTCATTTTCCGACAGACCTCCCTAGGTATGTGTATGTGAATTGTATGTGTGTATGTACATTACACAAACATTCAATAATTAGTAACGACTGGACCAATCGAAATGCAATTTGTTGTATTCGAAGGACTTTTAGCAGTTACGCTTCGTTTTAATGATAATTAATCAATTCGCCACGATAGAATTTAGGTAGACGCAAAATAAAATTAACTAAAACGCGAATGAAAATAAAACAACATGCGTGTGTATTATGGTGCATGCACAAAAAGTAAAAGCTTTGAGAGAAAATCGCAGTCCAAATAGATTTCCATGACCTGAAACGATCATGCGATACGTCGATTTCCGAATCAACACACAAACAGTAATTTTTAAAGATCTTTCTTGTAATTTTCGCAACTAAAATTTCCGTCCACGTCTTTAGCTAAATGTTGATAAACGCAATACGTGTGATAACAAGGCGGTATCTGAGTCGACGCACTTGGTCTACTGTTTTGTATTAGGCAATCGATCCCTCGGAGTGATGATGATGTAGTTCGACTTTAACGACACTGAAACAATCATCAGCGCCCGAGACCTAGAACGCGTCTGTCAGAGCACACGTTGTGAAAGGGCATAATTTTCAATAAGTGTCTATATGTAAATTCTTTGCAGCTTGACGCGTGCGCAATAAAATAACATTAAACTTGGTTGTCTCGTCACTATACCGAGGCACTAATTTCTTGGTATCCTGTCCCATATCTTTTAATTTTTTGCGAAATTGTCTCTGATATATGGTATATATATATCAGAGACAATTTCGCAGATGTTTAGGTATTGTGTGTCCTATCCATACTGAAATCGAGCACTTGTTAGGTTAATATTCAAGGTATTGTATACTGTGTGACCTAGTTCACAGGAATATACACGAAAGAAACCTATTTACATCTCTTTATAGGAGAGCAGCTAACTTCAAGTGCATTTATAATTTATATATTCTTTAAAGCAGAACCGATATTCATATTTTCACATTCAGGTTTATTGGCAATCAGTGATTAAGGAATTTATTAAAACCTGTCGATAGGGTAACAGCAATAGTCAATCAAATTACTTGCTATTAAGCCTCAAAATGCTAGAACTGTCAGTGCGAACCATAGCAAATTTAGCATTTTTATTCTTTCGTCATTACGTAAGATTTTATTAAAGGGTTTCTGGCTATGATGTAGTAATTGCTGTTGATTCTACTGAACATACATGGCCCACCATACGTCCAATGGGGCGAGGCTTAACATCTTAATCTTTGGTCATTTTTGTGGTACCCAGGAGCATGCAACTACTCGTTACATGCTGTATCACACCCGAGTTGGGGTGGTGGCTGTCACTCATTCACTTGATACCGCCTTAAAACCGTTGTCGCATTTCATGCAATTTGTAAATAGTCAGACCGGTGGCCCATTGGGGGGATGGAGGATGACCAAGAGCAATTAATATGCACATGTGGATGGTAATGGCCGTCGGTAGTCCTTAAATGGCTATGACTGTACAGTTGTGAAAAAGCTTTAAATGTTATGTAGTATACAGGGTGTTTAAGACACTGTATACAAGCATAGAGCTTATTCTGTTCTGATTTCAAATATGTAAAAATAGGAGTATAAAAATTTTACCTATTTGTCTTTGAAATTCTTACTATACTTAGACCAGATAGCCACTAGTCGGCTGTACAGCTGGCGTGCCAGGGTCTTTAACCTTTCCTAGTCTAAGAATATTTGTAGTCACACAGAGCCGTATAAAATTTAAATTTTATTATTTAACATATACATAAAATAGTAATTAAAGCAATCTATTTGATCTATAAAATCAACTAAGTATATCAGCTATCTGCTATATCAACGAAGATCTAAGTCTAGTTGCCGAATGGGCTAAGACGTGGTGTCACTGAAAATCCACTCAAGACAAAAGCGTTGATTATACGCACGTCTTCGTAGTCGACTTGACATCAAAACACTATCACCTTTACTTTAGACGGTACCACAATCGCCCTCTCGGATTCAGCTAAGAATTTAGGTGTAATTATAGATGCCAATCTTTCCTGGAAAAACTACGTTAGTGACATTAAAACTCTCCAAAACTTCCTCACTCTATCAACAAAAATTTCAATCGCTCTACAGATTATTCATTCAACCCATTATAGATTACGCTGATATTTGTTACCCTGATGCCACCGAGGACATATCAAATAAACTCGAACGACTACAAAATTTGTGTTTGCGATTCGATTTTGGCATGGAAATAATATGATCACGTCACTGATTTTAGTAAATAATTACAGTGGCTCCGCCATCGAAGAAATTTCTGAACTCTGTACTTCCTGTTTAAGGCGCTTTTCCATCCTTGTCTTTCTTCTTATCTTTATGAGCGCTTTTCCTTTTGTCACCTAAAAGACTCTTCTTCTAGACCACTAAAACGCACAACACACACACACTCACACACACACACACTCACTCACACACACACTCACACACTCACAAACTCACACACTCACTCACACACACACTCACACACTCACACACACTCACTCACACACACACACACACACACTC
>JAFELO010000637.1:47441-67567 GCA_017140195.1 Eumaeus atala | reverse complement strand
CACACACACACACACACACACACACACACACACACACTTTCACAAACACACACACAATTTTATTCCTACTCCATTACTGTACATTCTATAAGCCTCTGGAATTCCCTACCACGTCGAATTCAGGACTGTAAGACGTTATCCCTTAAAAATAAAGTAAGAGAATATTACTTACATCAAGTTACATAAGTTATAATTGAATTACGTTTATAGTTAATCTTTTATCTATCATTATATGTTCTGTAAGTGGTTTATAGAGTACCTATTTTATATTTAAAAAAAAACGTATGTATGTGTTCAATCATTCTTTTATTTTTCTTTATAGAATAGGGGGGCAAACGAGAAATCGAAGCCTTTTGACGACTACTGACGGCAATGACCATCCACATAATTACTATGCCAATGTTCTCCTTCCCTCTCCCCAATGGGCCACCGGCTACTCACAAACCGCACAAAACGCGACACCGTAGCTGTCACTTTACGGAGGTATCGAGTGAGCGAGATGTACCACCTCGGTCGTGCCGGCCGAATTTCGTTGCGTCGGAGGATGTAGTGTCGTGCACCATGCATGGCACTACCTGTTTTCTTGATTTATCTATTATATGTATTTTATTATTATATATTATTACTTTAATATTTATTTATATTATTTATAAAGTTAAGTGTACACACTAACATTGAAATATACCATACACTTTCCTGTAGTAGGACTACTGGAAGAACTTCCACTATGTGATAACTAATACCTTTGTACCAGAACTTTCAATATTCAATGTTTTTGTTTTATGTGAACCATCAAATAAATAAATAGCTAAATGAATATGTAGGATCCAAACGCTACTAAATACATACATGTTTAAATTTAAAAAAAAGGCCAAATGGTCTCTCATTTTCAAGCTTAACAGGTGTCATAGAATTAGAATGCTGATAGTGGGTACGAAATTTTATAAGTTAAATAAGGAGCAAATATTCAACTAACAAAATTGAATTCATATGTAATGAAAAACACTGATGTCTTGAAAATATAATATAAGTAGTTGAAAATTTAATATTCTTATAACTATATGCTATATAAAGTCAGTGAACACTTCAAAATGATGATTTAAGGATGTCACAGCTTGCAGTTGTGTTCGTGATTTCAATGCACCATTGTCTAAATTATCCAAACAGAAGAAAACACGTTTTACCCTCGCATGAACTAATGCCATAGCACACATAAAACATGGTTCCCTTAACAGGTAAACAAAATATCCAGTACAAAGGTAAGGTCCTTCTTTGATATTTGGACAGTCGGCCACATTAGTATAGATTTTAGGTCCAAATTTAACATCTGGAAATTTCTTTCTTAGATGAGGCAAAACTTTCTCATCAATACCTGTAAGTATTTTGTCATGCAAATTTGATGACCAGACCCCTCCACTTTGTGTCTTAGCAACATTGTCAATGGCGAGCATAACGGAATGTTGAACTGGATGTTTTCTTCTGTTATCAAATGATACTGCCACTATAGAGTCAATGTCTGGATCTACCACAACTGCTGCGTTTACATCTTTTGGCTTATCATTCACAGTGATGTCCATGTTTTCCTGTTCTATGTACCACTTCGCAATCTCAAATACAATCTTCATAAACATTTTATGTTGTTTTAATTCATCTGACGTAAAAAATTCTTTGTTCACTAATTTTTCTAAATATAAATCTGGATGAAAGTTACACGGCCATAGAGGATTTGCTTCTTGATATTGTCTTTTTACTTTTGGCGGCAGTGACGGAACTTGAAGTTCTTGAAAGCTTTCAAATACACCACTCAGTTCCTTCACATGTGTTTCAATAAATTCTTGTATTGATAATGGCTCTATTGTATGTTTCCGACACAAAATGATCTCCTTATGTTTGGCCCTCTTTAGATGTTGTAGATCTTTTAATGGAAGCTTATCATTTAGTAGTAATATTGTTGTAGAAATATCTTTGACATTTTTTATAGTTCCTATGCATACATTGACTAATGGTATAGATTTATAAATATCTTCAAGCATTACAGCTTTCAAGCTTTTTTCTGAATTCTGTAGTTTTTGTAGGCAACCCTCCAGTGTTAATTCATTCACAATCATATTATTTAGTTTAAGTCTTTTCACTGCTGGCTCTGATTCTGAAGACATTATACAAGATGTATTTATTCCCTGCACTGTTTGTTTTAGCTGAAATGAGAAAGCAATAGAAAATGGTAACAAATAAACAGATCTCACTCAAGAAAATACTTGGCACTGGAAAGAACAGTGACATTTCTGATAAGACTATCAATATTGTACAACCACTATCTGTTATTTGCTGTTTCATGATTCAATCCCTATGCTTAGTATTGGTTATATATTTTATCAAGTTTTTTAAATTCTCAGTTTTCTCTGCCTACCATTTGGGAAATGGTGTGTTGTTGTTAGATTTCATAAATATTTTTAAGCGACTAAAATCATTTTGTTTTCTCATAAAATATAAATATAATTTTAGTATTTAGGAAAAAAAAAGATAATATACAGATTATTTTCAGCATGGTTGTGAATATTGAATAAATTTGTTATAATCTTAACAAAATTCAAGTAATCAGAAAATGAGATACTGACCTGCTGAAAGGTCCTGTGTTATATTCACTTCAGAACTGCTCCAAATATATGCACCGGTTTTTCGGGGCGCATTTTCGATATTTTAAACCAATAGTAAATAATATATCAATGATTACGTATCAGTGTGAATCAAACACAAATTACATCAATGGCAAAGAAATCACGAAAAGAACAGCTAATAATTAGTGTATCTTTTAGACACTACAATCTTTACTTAGAATACTTAAGATGCATTACCTGTAGAAGGATTTGGTTTTACATTCGTATCGGAATTCGAGCGATAAGAATATCATTACGAAAAATAATTATAATTCATTGGTTACGTTTGAATATTTGTCATAGATGCCTATTGCGTTAATTATACTATAATAGTGAAAACTTGTAACATTTTTAACCGTAAGTATTAAATTGTTAACACGTTAAACTTGTAAATAAATGCGATAATAAAATAATTATACCTACTTTGAAAATCCGGATTAGTGTCTGGTAGAAGATGAGAATCTCGTACCTCTATGGTAAATCAATTGTATTATAATAATAAATCACATAAAACACACGTTCATAGGCACTTAAAATATCATAAACTCAAAGTACACGTAAAATTGCTATAAAAATAGCAGCCATGAGACAGATCACTAATATCATATTGTTTTCATTTACACAACGTGGCTTATTGTTGACAGATTTCGTGCCTTTGTAACACTTGATTGGTCGAAATAAACAACGTCTATTATAAATAACTATTGGTCGAGTGACTATTTTGACATTACATAAATGAAAACAAGCTCATATTTATAACAATTCCATTTTACGTAGACAATAATTAGTGATATAAAAATAGCTGTCATCTTCCTTTATATTTTATATTTATCTATACATATAACAAAACAGTAAAAAAAATGTCTGTGCCTTAAATATTCATCATCATCATCATTATCATCATCATTGGCCCTTATCGGTCGACTGCTAGACAAAGGCCTCTTTCAATGAAAGCCAAGACGACCGATCTCCTGCTACTCACATCCATCCCGGACCGGGACTGCACTGAGATCGTCTTCCCACCTGGCTAAAGGTCGACCAACACTTCGTCTTCTTCACTTTCGTATTTTTCACTCGTGCGATGGGTGTCAGCTCAAGTACGACTTCTCGATGCTCTGTCACTCCGATGCTTCCGATATCTCGAGTTGGGGGCATGTTGCGGCGAAGTGCAACTCGAGTGTTAACGTTGGCCGTCTATACTTACGCTGTGGCAGAGAAGGTCACAAAGCTCGAGAGTGCACATTAGAAACACCTCCCTGTGTTTTTTGTGCGGCGGCCGGCAGGACTGCAGTCCATAAGACGGGCGGAAAGGCTTGTGTGGTTGCTAATCTCAAGAACAGTAAACAAGTCAATAAGGTGTCAGGTGACCATTCTATTGGCGTTACGGCGTAAACAATGCTCATAGATTAATAAAGGCCCTTAAGATCATGCAAACCAACTTAAACTACTGTGCAAGTGCGCAAGATCTGCTATCCCAAAGTCTGATAGATTGGTCTATAAAAGTAGCGGTAGTTGCTGAGACTTAGCGCGTCCCACTTGGCACCAAGTGGGTTGCGGACTATGACGGCTTAGTTGCGATTGCAACTCTGGGGACACCACAACACGAGAGAGTGGAGAGGGGTAGTGGCTACCTGTCTGCCTTTGCCGGCCCGGTGATGGTAGTTGGAGTCTACTTTTCTCCAAACCGGAGTCTTGTTTGTTCTGCTATCGGCAGTGCTCTGATTGTTCAGAGTCGACCTGGCCAAGTACTCGTAGCAGGAGATTTTAATGCCAAATGCGTACAGACGGTCTCACCAGCTTCTGATCCTCGAGGGAAAGTGTTATCCGATTGGGATGCCATTTCTGGGCTGAAGGTGCTAACCGTGGGACAGTTCATACATGTGTACGTCACAAAGGCGGCTCAGTCGTGGATATTTCGTTACCGGGCGCTGCTAGCGACTCGTGTGCAGGGCTGGAGGGAGATATTGGAAGAGGTGGAGACGCTATCGGATCTCCGATATATCCTAATTCACGTGACCACGACTTCCAATACTCAATCCGACAGGTACAGGTCGCTAAAAGCACCCAAGTTGTCTCTGTCCCAATTCGATAAGGAGGTATATATACGATTAAGTAATAAGCGCATAACATTTTATAATCTTTATTTGGGAAATAGTCAAAAAGCCGATATAAATATTATACTGTCGGTCCATTCACTATCTTAAGATATATATTTAATTTGCGTAATAAAGCCTAATTAATTACTTATATGTTATCATGACAAGAACCATCTTCTATTGGGGCTCATAATTGCATTAATTTTGCTTATTTTCCAGCTTCCGATAAACCATACCAGGTCTGGCAAGCCTCGGCAGCAATTTCGCAGAGCGCGTACACCGAGGAGCCCGCTGTATCATAATCTGAAAAGAGAATTATGTTTATGCACTGATTGACAGAAAACACCAAGGTACACAGTCAGCGTCCTAAGCCGTCCGTATAAAAAAATGTGTCTTTTTCAAATGATGCACATTTTAAAAACAATGTTTAAAGTGTGCACTTCTTTCAAATAGAATCGACTTTGTAAAAATATATGTATATTACACAAAAGAGCAATTAGAGTAGTTGCTGACAACCAGCGCCCATGGACATCGTCATAATAGTTATGTAAATGCGTTGTCCTGGCTCCGCCTCCCCTCCAATGGGCCACCGGCTACTCAAACCCGCACAAAACGCGACAGCGAAGCTGCCACTTTAATCCGGTATCTTGTGAGTAAGAGGCACCACCCCGGTCGTGCCTGCCCAATTGCGCTGCAGTACAGCATGACCACTTACTAAGGTAAACGTACCCTACTATTGTTCTGTCTCTTTAGTTTGGGGATTTTTTATCCAATTTTACAAGAACATGACAACCCATAGATGTAAACCTTACCGTTATTGTTGCGCTTTCCAAAAATGGAGCCGTTAAAAGGCAGTTTCTTCGAATTGGCATCGCACCCCACCAAGCAGATGGCAATAAGCAGGCAGACGACAACTATTGTGCAGCGCATCTAGAACGGTAACAATATACATGACATAGGTTTCTTCATACTTTTACACTGGCACTGGTTTCTACTAGTCTGTAGTCTGTGCCTAGTTATAGTATTAAGGATGCTCCGACTCGTGAACTCGGGTCGTAACAAACAATAAGTGTAAAAAGTCTAACAACAGTCCGGGGTCAGGAAATTGGCTGTATTACAGCCATATGCCTCACAGAGCGCGCTGAGCCATCAGTCCTGCGTCATGTCGGATTGCCGTCCCATCGGAACGTGCGAATCAGTGGATACCGCCGTGATACTGCCGTAAAGTGATCTTCGGTATCGCGTTTCGTGCAGTATGTGAGTAATCCTTGGCCCATTAGAGGAGCGTGAAAAGGAGGGCAACGCATCGGCATAGTAATAATGCTGATTTTCATGGGCGTCGGTAGTCGTAACAAGGCTCCGATTGCTCGTTTGTAACGCTATACTATAAAAAAAGTCTGTTTACGGACGACATAATTTTAATTGATGATGGTTCTCTAATATCTAGTTCTTGATTATAGAGTGACTGCCAGTTTTTGTCAGTGCAGCTTCTTTGTTACTGTAAGACGGTGCCACTGCTATTGCCCATAGTCAATCCCACACAGGTAACACAACCATTTTAGGCCCTCTTTTCGCCTTATCAGGAGACCAAACTGATGTGGTCCTCCGTGTGTCTCGAGCCAGAACATCCTCCCTTGACCCACGGCCGATAAGGTAATGGAACTATTCCATAAAGTGAACTAGACGTACCTTGGGTTGGTCTTGTAACAACTAGTTGCTCTTAGAAAATGTAGAAGTGTACTGATGCACCGAATCTAGATCACCCCGCTTTTATACCCTGGCGTGGAAAGGACTCCGGTAATGTAATAATAGTTCCCAGTGCAGCGATATCAGATGTTCAATCTATTTGTTGTGATTGGTTCTCAGTTCATTGAGTTAGTGAACATATTTCATGTCCACAGCTCATAATTGTATCTTATAGCAAATTTTTAAAATTCGTTACTCGTAATTTCTTGTCATTGCTGCTGTGCGTTGGAAGTGGGCTTGCGAAGCATCTCTCGGTCTCCCCCATGTGATGCGGGTGAGAGAAGTGGTGGACATGTCGCCGCGCTTGATGTGGGTTGCGACAGTCCGAATGGCATATTTTGAGGATGATGTACGGGAACGCAAAATATGACGCACAGACGTCATATTTTGGGGTTCGGTAGTGTATAAAGGATACAATTGCCCGTTTGCTATAAACCTAAACAAATTTTTTTTAAATTTTTTGTTTTAGTTTTTATTGTTTAGTAAACAATTAAAATCGATGTTTTAAGTATTTGGAAATCGCGATTTTATATTATTTTACCGGCATCACCCCGCGATTTTATATTATTTTACCAGCATCACTCCGCGGTTTTTTTATTACTTTACCAGCATCACCCCGCGGTTTCAACGGCGTAACTCCGGTCCTACTAGTCGTAACGTCATGGTATATATAGCCTAAATCCTACCTCGATAACTGAACTATCCCGAATAAAAATGTTTTCTCAATTTGGGCCAGCAGCTCCTGAGATTAGCTCGTTCAAACAGACAAACAAACTCCTACATATTTATATATTATTGGATATAGAATTAAACTGATACGCGATAGAAGTAGGTATTCCGCCTAAAACTCTACATAACTTTGTGAAAGATTGTTACTTGGCCTATCATGAACAGCAGAAATTTAAACTTTAGAACGAATATCTAAAGTTTCACTGACTGACTGACTCTTATCAAATTTGTTTGACTGGGGATAGGGACTTGGGACTGGCATCTTATCATTTATCATATCGAACACAACTCATTACTCGTATTTTAAATTTACCTAGTCACATTAGATACAAGTGACAGTTGAACTTTCTGTAGTTTCAATAATTTACCAACAGATGTCACTAAAATGGCGTTATTGCTACGTTGGTATAAAATAAATGTAGCCAAATGTAATGCAACGTGTGTTAGATGTACAAAATGTTTTGACGAAAGTTTTAATATAAAAATAATTTCGTTATCCCCATTTTACGGTCAGGGACTGGGAGATTTGAGAGAAGAGACCTTTGTCTCTAATCTCTATGACCACAGGAGGGAAGGAGGATGGGAGGACAATACATCTACATGACAACAAGAATGCGGATGTCTATGGGTGTCGGTATTCGGTTATACTATATACAAGACTCGGTGGTATTTAACCCTGACGTGAGAACCGAAAAAGAACCGGCGAAACAGACTCAGCGGGACTGATGATTTATGATAATACAAACAAGTTACATTGTAATTGCATTCCATTCTATTACTCTCTATTATAACTATACCGAAATTACCTGGAGGGAGAGTCTCATTCACAATGTGTGGTATCCTCCAAAAATATTTTACGTTATATATATAATTTAAAGATTGATTTGAAAGTTTTTTGGGATCCTATTTTATAGACTTATACATTGCCCCTGAAACGAATTGTGTACCTAATTTGCCATGAATATTGTAACAAAGAAAAAATATTTTTTTAATAGCAAAGAACATTTATTACTTTTACAGTGTGTTAGTTTAATACCCAAACATAGAACAATTAAAAATATAAAAAGCTTATTCGCAGCGGTCTCTATTGGCTGCAACACAGTCCCTTAGACGTTGAAGCCAGTAATCAATAAACGCACTCTTTCCACTGGTAAATTCAACGTCGATTGTATCGATTGTTTTAGGGACTCTAGATTATCATGGCGCTTAGAGCAAACTATAATCTCTAGAACTGATTATAAATTATAATCCAGCGGATTAAGGGACTAGATGAAGGGTAGTCTTCAGCTCTGATCAAGTCCGGAACTCCATTTTAACCAAGATTGGGTTGATCGAGATTTATGATCTGGTCCTGAATCTTGCTTGAAGGACCATACTTGGCTATTGAACATGGTGTTATTGAGGGGCTTAAATTACTTCTCAAGAATGTTATCTTGATACACTTGTGCCAATGTTTTGATACCTTTTTCACAAAAATATGGCTCAGGCACTCCTTCATAGCTAACACCCCACCAAACCATCATTGAAGTCGGACTATGCCCACGTTGCACTTTGTCGACTACTCGGTAAGCTTCCCAAGAGCCTTGAGCAAAAAGACGGTATATTTGTTTATTAAAATGTTGCTTATTTGTAAAAAAAATCTAATCCGTAAACGAAATTTTTTTGCGACCTCCCTTTGCGTACCGCTTGAGTGGTTGTTTCGATTTTACCGCTCCATTCACCTTTAATTTATTACATAAGAGATGACCAGAGCGTCTCTTATAGGCCGTAAGTCCTAATTCATATCTTAAAACGCGCCACATGTTTCTAGGTGCTATCTTCATTTCCCGAAATAAAATCTTTTGCTTTCGGACAGGATCTCTTCAAATTATTTCCCTTAGTGCTTTGGCTAACTTTTTCGTATGAACACTACATCTCTCTCTGTCACAAACAGAGGAAGTCTCATTGTACCTATTAATAGCCCGGTACACAAACATTTGACAAGTACCAAGTGTATGGAGTTTTAAAAATTGCATTTATACCTACTTTGTGTAATGCAATAACAGCGATTCTGTTCTCTTTATCACCCCATTCCATTTTTATATCGCAAAATATTGTACAGTGTGTTGGCGCCAAAATGAGAAGACACAATGAACAATCGTTTAAAAATGACTGATTGCAAATTCAAATGTAATATTTTTTTATTTTATTGTAACAGTATTTGTGGCGAGGCTAAGGATATTATTGAAATTACAGTGTCGACAGCCTGTGAAACCAGCTCAATTGACAGATCACAAACTTCTAAACTAAGGCCAAAACATACTTTCCAATCCATAGTTATAAAATAGCGTGAGTACGAAGTAATAACTACATAAAACTATCTGGTATCTATTAAGGTACACTTATTATTAATTTATGTGTAGACCGCTCCGTGTTATTAGTCGGGAGCCTGAGAGTGTGTGCTCAAATAAATCCTTTACTTCAACCACATTATGCACTAACGAAGTTTTGATCCCAAAGGACTTAGTCCTGCCAGAGCCAATATGCGGTCGGTATTCAATAATCTTATAATTGACAGTGGACATGTGGGTGGAGCCGGCATGTTCTAATTTTCCAGTATAAATTGGCGTGAATCTTATCTCTGACATCAGTTGTCACTTCACCCTCAACTGTGATACCAGCTCTACNNNGGAACATCTGCCGATCGTATATCTAAGTTCAATTTTTTTTCGCTCAACCAAGTTATGTAATAGTAGCTAGTGTAGGGACGCTGACATGAACATCTATATCAGCGAACCTTTGTTCCAAATTAAGTGTATTTTTTTAACTTAGAATCACCAAGCATATGCATTTTGATTATTCTTTTATAACTTCAGTTAATTTAATCTACAATTCGCTTACCAAATTTTGTAGAAATTTATTTGTATAACTATTGCAAAAATACTTAGTTAAATCCAATAATATTTTGCATATAATGGAAAATATTTGCAAGATGGTTTAGGTATATATTACATTGGTATATCTTTAAAATTCACCTTACCTGTCTTTTAGTTGATATCTGTGTTTTAAATCATTCTATAAAGTAGTAATATGCAATGGTATTTAGTCAATGTATGTAATGTAATTTTATCACAAGAGATGTCGCTACTTTGTACTGTTATTTCATGTAGAACATACATAAAATCGTTAATCTTAATAGTTACTAGGAATTACGTATAAATATTTTTTTTATTTCATTTTAAAAGTACTTAATGGATTTTATATAAGTTTAATTAGGTTATGGCAGAACAAAGACAGAAGCACTATCATCAGAGCGAAGTTAGCTCATCCAGCTACTTTCGTAAAATTTGGGCTAGAATTTCAAATACTTTTAGACTAAAGTAACTTAAACATAAATCTTCAATTTCGAACAAGTGAAGATAAACTGATAAATATTTTATTGTATATAATTAATTACAGCAAATTTTAATTACAGATGATTTCTTCAATCATGAGAATAACGTTCACCATTGCTGTGATCGCAATACTATTCAGTGTCATTGGTTTGGCTGAAGCTAATTATAAAAATGCACCGATGAACGGTATTATGTTCGGCAAACGAGGACCATCAGGTAAATATAGATATAACAATTTTAATTACAGTATTTTCAATAAGATATACATATAGATAACATTATTTTACTTTTCAGAATATGATCCCCGAAGCAAAGCGTATACGAGTCTATGCGAAATTGCTAACGAGGCGTGCCAAACCTGGTTTCCGTTGCAAGAAAATAAATAGACCCTACATAAACGCCCAACGCGTTGCTAAAGTTCTAAAAGCCAACAAATTATACAGTCGTTAAATATATGGAAAATGAATTAATTACTGCCAATGTCGTATTATTTTATGTATATTTCTATGTAGTGAAAATGAAATGTATGAGTCGTTTCATAAAGAAATGTAATGACATATCTATGTATTAGGTTAAACTATAAATAAAGTAGCTGAACACATTGCTTTATTTTTTTCTTATTGAGTATTCCTTTCTCTAAATACCACCACTAGGGGTCATCAACGGAACTTTGGTTTCGAAATTATCGGTTAAACAGAGATAATGTAGATAGAGTAGGAAAGTCAGGCCAGAATACATCCGTTTAATTCGAAAAGTGTGGCTTATCAGATGTCTATTTTTTCATTCAATTTCTCTGCGCAGCGTGCATGCGATACAAAGATTGTAATGCATTCTCATCTTCTGATACATTTGCTGTCATAGGCCTACACCTACTGCTTCCGTTCTCTACTTATCTTAAGAAACTCAACTAGAGTTAACAGTTGTTTGTCGGTTACAAGATACTATTATTCTACTCGTATTTTGCAATTCTAGATAGAATTTTTTAAAAGTGGGATTATGCCAGTTTTTTTTATTTTAAAGCCAAATGGTGTAGTTTTGTCATGTCTGTCCGTACGCATTTCTCAGAAGTTTTGTAGATTTGAAAGAAGAAACTTGGGGATTATGGGTACAGTATGTCTGCAGTATTGAGGGTAACGATCCATAATTCATTTTTTGAGCGCTACCCATAATAACTGTGGAATAAAAATATTTGTGTCGCTGGAAAGATCTTATTAAAAAGTTTTTTGATTACGCTAATATTTTGTGAGATATTTTCTAAAGAGATTATAAATTATTTATTAATTTTGAGATTATAAAGAGAATTCATCGCCCCCTCTTAACACGCTCCCACTTCAAACGAAAATCGGTTTTTATGTGCAGCAATCGTTCAATAATAAGGTACCTTTCTATCTGAATTAAAAGAGGAATTGGTTCACAATTCGTATATATGTAAAAATTTTTGTGTGATACATTTTATTTGTGTTATACATAAGCATACGTATGTACATACTTAACATATTATATTTATATATTTTTCATCATGTCCAGTGTTTGATGATTACGTTAGGGTTGACTAAATTAAAGTAACGATGCATATTGATTGCGTTTAATAAAAGATGGCCATGTTCAGTATAGGACATAGTGCAACCATCGACGATGTTAGTGAAGGTATAAGATTTTGGAATTTGAATTTCGAATTGCGCGCCAAGACACATTATCCACAGTCGACTAAATCAGTATGTCATGTACTGTAAATATTGATTTAAATAATTCACAACCATTTTAGTTTTTTTTTTTACTTAGTTTTTCCTCGATAAGACTAGTGAGCGTTTTTTCTTCTTTTGCCAGGTTTCTTATAAAGTGGTATTTATTTCGTGGGAAAATTCGATGACGACTTTCAATGTTCTTATTGTTTGAATACAATCGCTTCTTGCCGCATTATATAATATTCCCACTTCCATACGGAAGGAAGTGAGCTCTCTAAAACAAAGCTCAGTAGACATCTGATTGCGCCAGGTCTAACATTCGAATTTATTTAAAAAACATTTTTTGTCGTGATTTATATTTTTGACACATGTCAATAACAATGCAGTGACGTTTCGCAATTTACAGTAGATTTACAAATTTAAACCTACCTTTATTTCTAAAATGAATTTTCAAAGAATTAATCTGGTGGTAAAATAATGAAATAACAAAATCTATGAATATTTTATAGTTAAGTTTCTAACGAAAATAATCTTCAATATGACCACCAAGGAACTGTATACGAAGGTAAATAATAATACTTTTTCTTATATCAACAAATTGTTTCTACCTACTTGTTTCTGTAATATAGATTTATAGCTGTGAATAATCCCGATCAGGTTTTTTTTCGTTTGTTTTCATGGTCATGATTCTGTATACACACGCTAGTAACCTAGTTCAAGTAGATTAAAATCACTCTCACTATCTATGTCAGCTGCATAAAATCATAATGTTCGCAAATTACGATTATGAATAATGCATAACTACGTAATTGCATGATTATTTATAAAAGCTTATCAATATTACATTTAAATTATTACCACAAAATACAGTTATGTATTAAATAAGGACCACATTATGTCTATTATTTTTTTCTAAATGTAAATATTATCCAAATTCATATTTATGCATCAATAGCGCCCTCAGGCCCTCGTATAAAGGGTTTGTTTGCTACCGTAATATATTCAACCCAAAAACCTTGGGAATCAATAAATACATTAGTGAAAATTTCATAAAGATCTGATCATTAGATAATAAATAATTTCAGATTTACTCAAACACTGACTTATATAAGTCACCAATAAATTTTTTATCAACTATTTCTTCACCTTTAAAATTTTGCTAATAAGACTTGCTTTATATATAGTATATTAAATCAGTTTATTATCAACACCACTCATGTTTCTTAGTATTACAAGTTCTAAATTATTGACTTTACTTGATGTTTAAATGTTGTAATCATTGAATATTTGGATTAATTTTGTAAAATTAATTTAATTTGTAGCACAAATTGCATATGTAACAACTTTTAGTGCCCGCATCACCAATTACAACTAGAAATGTGGAAATACCAAGCTCTAAGGATCAAGTAACATGTGTTATATATTTATTTATTTTCAGTTGTATCATATATTTTTAATTCTTTACTGAATTTGACAAGATGACAATGTTGCAAAACAATTAATTTCTACACTTAGAAATTACACACTATTATTTGTTAAATTGTTTTAGTTCTCAACAGGCTATTAATCTAAGGACTTGATATTGGTTAATTAATTTTTCTCACCCAATTTGTTCTTATCACAAGATATATAACTAACAAGAAAAGAAGCTTGGTTTTCTTTTTGTTCATTGATATGTTTCCAC
Organism: Eumaeus atala; assembly: GCA_017140195.1. Taxonomy (NCBI): domain Eukaryota; kingdom Metazoa; phylum Arthropoda; class Insecta; order Lepidoptera; family Lycaenidae; genus Eumaeus; species Eumaeus atala. The sequence continues at coordinate 53,599 of JAFELO010000637.1, read as the reverse complement.
TTAGGTGGCAAAGGAACAGGTGGGTAGTGACTTATATGTTGCATATAATATTGCTTTCACAGTAAAAATATACCAATAAAAGCTATTGGGTGCTTGTGAAAGGTATATAAGTACTTAGCATAGGCAGTTCCAGGCAAACTTTTACCATTATATTATTTGTTTATTATACCATGTACAGAGTATTATCACTCAATGCAGAGTAATAAGTTTCCTTATTTTATTTCATTGTGCTTGTATAGTATGAAGTGTGAAATGTGAAAATATAAATTATCAAGCCGATAAATGTGTCTGAGTTAGGAGTATTAAATATACAAAAAAGAGATTAATTTTAATAGAACATTTACTATATTTTTCTGCAAATAGTTTGTGTTTTTATATACATATTATATTTCTCATATAAAAATAATTAAAAATAAAAGTAATTGGTCTACCAGTTTTGTTTTTATTTTTTATACATATCAATTATAATACACATTTAGCTCATAACCCCTTGTTGATAATAGATCTTATATCTTAGTTTTTTCTTAATTTATAACTTGCTGAATATAAACAGATTTTTACAATTAATGTGTAGGATACTGAAAAATTGGATGGAAAATAGCCTGTCTGTGACAGGAACAGATATTGCTTTCCGTTGTTCATGTCGAAATTTTTTATAAGAGGTAATTTGGTTGCAATTTGGGCCAGTATGACCGAGTAGGTAGCATTCACTCACATGATACCTCTGTAAACTGATAGCTGAGGCTGTCGTGTTTCGTACGGCTAGTAAATAGCCGGTGGCCGATTTTAGGGGAGGCGAGAAGTAGGGGAACCCATCTGTACGACAATAATGCAGATGTCAATGGGCATTAGTAGTATTCAAAAAGCTCTGTGTGCTCATTCTCTATACTTAAAAAAATGTTGGTTTAAATGACATTCTGGAAGATTGTAATCTATATCTATACCAAATTTTATCCAAAATCTCTTGATAGAATGAATTTTTTTTTTATTTCTTGCACTTGTGTAAAATCTTTATAACAAATTAATAGTACCTATCTATGTAAAATATTTTCTATGGTTCTTCTCTTATTATGGTTCTTTTCTAATTGGAAAATCATATAGAACCTTACAACATTAACAAGTATAAAATAAAAAAAAAACAAATTTAGCATCTTAGTTCTACAAGCAAAATGTTTACACACACAACAAAGAACCTAGGACAGTAAAAAATAAACAAGCTTAGTGGTTGTACCTTGTACTTTAACATTTCATTAGTCAGAACTGTGTTTACTTAATAATTTAATATTATATGCCAAATGTCCTACAAATCCACTTTGTTTGTTCTTTGGACATTCTTGCATTACTTCCACTTCGCTACCAATGACCTTTAAGTATTGTGTTTAGGTCACATTTCACAATCATAACATACTGTGCATAATATTGTAATAATAAATATGTCTTTGTGACGGCATACACCTGTGTTACATCATGCATTGATGAAGGAACCATATTTTTTAATAAATTTATGAATCTTATGACATAATACATAGATAATCAACAACAATATACATTAACTGGCCCAGGTTCCAACCCACCACTGCATGCATTACGTGCACCTTATACTTGCTTTATCACTATTGCACCATCGGCCATCAAGTAGGATATGTACAATATAGGTAGATATATGCATATTGAATATAGTTTGTCTACTTGTAGGTTTAGAATGAAACTACTGGTTTAGCAACAAGACAATGAATCACGTAATTATTATATATAAATTTTTAACTATATATTTTCTGAATTAGACTTAAGGTACAGGGTTATCAATAATGTTTTTTTTAATTGTCTCCAAAAGAGTGTTTATGGTATAAAAATTCTACGAATATGTAAGACTTATACCTACAAATATTATAATATACGAAAGCTTAGTAAATGAGATTAATGTTTTTACTGTTCAACTATTTAAAGTATGTGCGTTTCAAGTATGTATGTGCTAGCAGAACGTTTATGTTTGATGAGTTATGAAAAGAAGAACCTTGTAATAGCCACCTGAAGACTACCGCCCGCCCATAAACATCAGTATAATTGTTATGTAGATGCATTGCCCCCCCTGTCCTGGTTCCAATGGGCCACAGGTCACTCACAAACACAGAAAAGAGGTATTATGAGAGCGAGAGGTACTTCCCTGGTGATGCCGACCTAATTCGGCTACAATGCTATACGGCACTACCTCTTACTGGTACGGCACTCCTCTCTTATTAGGATGTGAACCTATTTTATTTGTTGGAAGGTGTATGGCTAACCCACTATTTATGTTATAACATGTCTCTGTGCGCAGGACGCTCGGGTGTGGGTGGATCATCCGGTCGACGTGTGGGAGGGTGCGACGGTCACCAGCGACTACCGCTCCGGCGTCCTCATCGTCAAGATAGACCAGTCCGGCCAAATAAGACAAATTAAGGTAAGCACTTTTTTATATCACAAAGTGACGCCCAACGCCCATTAACGCAAACGAAGAATTTACCCAAATTAGTTGCCCTTCTTCCCGTTATGCAAATTGAGCGCGATAACTTAACTGACGCCTAGTGGCGTAGTTGATTTTAAACCTATAGGTAACGTCCCGGTTTTGCCTAATTGCCTTTATATCATTTTAATGCGACTACCTACCCTGTAAGGAGCCCCAATATATGTTTTTACAAATGTGTATGTAGATAAAGTTACGTGAGTCTGTATGAGCTTACATCGCGTCCATACTATACGTGTGAAGCATAAGTGTCAATTAAAACCACCCAGCGAGCTGCCCGCGGCGGATTAATCGCGACGAATTTTGTTTGCAGCGTAATATTATTTTATTTGTATACTAGCTACGAAACCCGGCGTTGCCCATGTCAAGTCGCAATCCAATAATGACAAATCATTCAATATTGCATTCTAAGCTACTAAGCTCAGCGCCAGCTTATCCACATAGCATATGTAGCAATTGCCACGATCCTCTTTATGAATCATAGTTCCCTTAGCCATTAAGTGTATTGGGGGTTCTTTTAGCTCAGGTCCGAGAAAAAAACCATTCACTTCCTGCAAAAACGTGCACACAACGTGCAGGTTCAATTCGGCCGTAATGCAGTAAAGCAAAACTTTTTTAATTTTTTGAAAACTTTCTACATACATACATTTCTTCTAAATCACAAAAATACATTTTTGTCAAAACAAACAAAGTCTGCTTTCATGCTTTAAAATTAGATTTAAGCTCTTTTTTTCACTAATCTTTCACGTGACGTCTTCGTGATAACTAAACACAGGCATGTTCCGGTGCACAGCGGCCTCATGTGGGTAAAAATTAAAAATATATTCTAGGAACTTGTGGATTTTATAAATTGTTATACATACCGAAATATTACCAGTAATAAAATCCTTCATTGTGCACAGGCACAATGAAGGATTTTATTGAGATATAAGACACAATTACCTAATTGGATTCTGCGATTTGCCTATCAAATATGCGAAAATCAGTTATGTTTTCGACGCAATTTGTTGGCAAGAGTATTGTAGCCAGATTGTGCCGACACAGCCGGGGACGTAATTCTAGCTCATGTAAGTGTCTTGTGATGGCTATGTTATTGCGTTTTCGATTTATGAGCTGGTTGTTCCCATTCGGTGGGTGGGGTGAAGGAGGGCCACGTATCTGCACCGTTAGTCATCCAATAGCTCTGTTAGGATTAGCCTTAAGCTATATATAAAAATAGTGAAAACACAATTCCGGTTCGTTGTAATGCTAGACAAATTAGCGACTAAAAACAAGTAGTGAAATATAATTTCCAAGGAATAATCATAACGGAAGCCTGATTATTGTGTTCACCTCACGAGGTACAATGACCGTGGGTCTAATCCCATTAGCCCCAACCGCTAATTGTCAGTCTTAGGGTGCAAATGTTATGTAATGCTTAGAACTTCAATGTTACTAATACTGTTATTCCAAGAGCCCAATTTATTTTTGATGACGTCTAGACTAGCCGCTGACGTCATTGAATATGCAACATTTTGGTAACAGGAATGTAGCGCTAGTTAATTACGCTTAATACGTAAATACGCTGGAACTGGTCTAGGTAGACCTAGGACACTTTTTACTATACCTAGTATTGACCAGAAGAAATATTTATGAATAAAAGGATATGTTCGGGTTCATAACAGGGGTAAGAAAGGCTAAATTATATTAGTTGGAATTCTTGTGTGATTATCAATCAAAATAGTTATAGTATGTGCGAAATGTAATCACTTTAAATAAGTTTTTGGCAGACTTTCTAGGGTCGTAAATCATGGCCTCATTAGTTTACACTTATAAAAAAAAACATTTCGTCTACCATTCGATTGTCAATTTTCTCCATTTGATAAAATTATGTGACTTGAATAAATCCGCAATTTTAAAATTGGCGTCTACGTTTATGGAAGCAGCAAGAATTTGTAGTCACTACCGTTTCTACAAAGAGTATGATTACAATAAATGACCTTTTCAATTATACCTGAGGAAATAGTGTTACCAGAAACAGTTTTTATCCAAGTTAGGTAACCTCACTTTGTTAAATTTTTCCTCTTTAGACCAATAGAAGTCAGTCAGTCAGCTATTGATGTCAGAAGGATAAAAAGGACTGATGCCTCCTATACTAACATTGGCTTCCTGCCAGAAGTTTCAAGTTTGTAGGTTGCGTCTGCTCGCGAAGCGTTTGCTTTTAAAATCTATGTATCCGGTTCTATGTTACGTATTATTAATCGTAGACGATTATTGTGTTATTCGGTTTTTGATTAGTGAAAACCGCATTAAGTATTGTGGAATGGTTGACTACTAGAATTCGTTGAGAGAGTAGCAGAACGTGATGATACTTTTGAGGAATAGGCATATTTATTTCTTTATTTTTTAGGAAAATGTTATGCTAGTTGTATTCTAAATTCTATTCTGGGGCCCCTGGTCCACCGTTATGCTCGAATATCTTAGTCTATATTGTCTACAATACCTATATCTAACTTGCTCATCCCGTGGTTCATCATGGTTCAAGGTTTAGCTCCACCCCGTTATCCGCAGGTCAGTTAATTGTTTCTTTTGCTGCATGATTATTTTCGCACAGATACATAATTGTTCAAAACATAATCGTGAAGTCGAACGAAATTGGATGGGCGGATATTGGTAACAGGATTTCCAAGTTCCCAAGAGATATTACGTTAGTGCGTATACAATTTCAGCGGTTATCGATTCTTCGCCACAGAAAACGACCAGTATTATGTATTAGGTCAAAGCCAAGTTGTGAGATTCATTATGATCAACTTACGCTCTATTACAGGAATAGATTTCTCGTCGTCATTTTTTACAATGAACACCAGTACGGAACATAAACTAAATCATTGTTTCATAGCAAGTTTATTAAACGTGTCCAAAGACTAAGTCTGGCTGCTAACAAGATTTTTTTAATAGAGCATCGTTTTCCTCCTCGCGTTGTAAATATTAATGCTGAGGGTCGTGATCTTTATATAGCACTTTCCTCTGGACTATGTGGTGCCATTTGGTCCAGCTTTCTGCGTTATGGATGGCGTCGCTGAAACTGGAGTCGAGTGCTCAGCTTGTTTGGTCAGTCCAGCGCATAGGGTATCGGCCCCGGGGCCTCTTTCCTTGCCCGTGACCAGCAGCGTCTCTAGATTGTCACCGCTCTTTTTTTTCTACGAGCCCGCAAAACTCCATTATTCATATTCATTCGGAGACATAAGGTGGATAGTCTGAACTTGATGTGCATGTAGTTCTTGGATTATGGATGCGTTGGTGCGATGTGCCGTCCATGGTATGCACAGCATCTTTCGTCAGCACCACAGTTAATAGAGTACAGCCAGCTATTTATCTGGCCAGCGCATTCGCAAACGTCAACGCTTCGTCAGTTTAAAATAGCCCTTAGATCATGTATTAAATCATCTAAAAAATAGCCGCATCTGCTTCACTCATTTGCTCTTGCCACTTAGAAACACTGATAATCTAAAAACTTTGTATTTTCTTCCTCTGAGCGTTCTAATTGCCATCGTTGCACTTTCCCCCTGCACCACGGCTTTCAACGCAGGATACCTTTTTTTTTGTTGACGCGGGAAAACGCATTTACGCGCCTTCACCGGCCCTGGGTGGGGTCCTGATGATTTGTTGTTCCGGG
>JAFELO010000637.1:34662-47349 GCA_017140195.1 Eumaeus atala | reverse complement strand
GTGAAGTGCCCCGGAACAACAAATCATCAGGAACCCTCGACGGCTTGTCAGCCCCCTAAGGGACCAACTCCACCTCCACAGATGGGGTTGCCCTGCACTACAATAGAATCCCACCGACTTTGGGACAGTACAATGGGGTGAGGTCCGCATCCTCGCCCCTTGCGCAAAAGCGCCACCTCCTGTTGCTCTTAGGTCCCCTCCTGTTATAAAAGGGGTACCGAGAGCGATTACTCCTCCTGATCTTTAAGCCCCCTCTTCTTATAAGAGGGGTTCAAAGATCCCCTCGGTTCAATTGGCATCGCCTGGGTTCACCCCAGCCACGTCGCCACGACCAGGCTTGGACCATGGTGGGGAACATAGTATAACTAACCTATTCTTTGCTATTACTAGGTGGATTGAAAAGTACTCGACCTAAATTCATTCAATTCTAAAAATCATATCTACTTACATAATTTAGTTCAGTTCAGACTAGTTAATTGTGTGAAGTTCGGAACGTGTGCGATAACTAAATTGCCGCCATTAAGTATCTCCATCAGAAGAGGCTATCACCGAAAGCCATCCATGAAGATCTGGTCAGTACTTAGGAGTACATAGGAAGTTCTGCTGTGTCTTATTCATCCGTCTAAAAATGGATAGCAGAATTCAAGCGTGATAGAGAGAGTGTGAAAAATGAACCCCGTTTTAGAAGGCCTTCGACGTCCACTACTGACGAAAATATTAAAAAAAGTACTTGAATAAATGGGAGACCGCAAATTAAAAATGAGAGAGATAGCAGAGATAATAGGCATCTGTTAGGTACAAACTCGGAACATCATAGTCAACGAATTGGGTTTCCACAAGGTGTTCGTGATATGGGTTCCGCGAATGTTTTCAATTGAACATAAAAGGACGCAATTTACTATTTCATGTGACGTTAGGAGTTATTTGAAGCCGATGCAGATGATTTTTTGAATTGGTCTGTTACAATGGACGACACATAGGTTCATTGCTGTACGCCAGAAACAAAACAACAAACGAAACAGTGGAGAAAATCTGGTTCATCACCCCCTAAAAAGGCTAAGGCGATTTTATCGGCAAATGACTTCATTATTCTGGAATTCAAAGGATGTGATTATGATTGATTATCCTGAGGGGGTCAGACTAAAACTCTGATTACTACTGTGTCTTTTACTACGTCGTTTACAAGAGGAAATAAAAGAAAAGCGTCTAGGAATGCTCAGAGGAAAACTCCTGTACAATCTATTGTGACTAGTGTCAATAGTGCGCTATGGAAGAAAAACAAACCAAACAAAAAAGGGGGTGACCAGACACGTCACGTATTTGGTCACCCCCTTCCTTTTTTTTTTACTCAGGGAAATTGGTCACCACCTAGCTTATACTAACTATCCGTCCCATAAGTATTGCCATAATCAAAAATCATCTAAAAAATCTCTATACCATTTAAAATAAAGATATATGGGTTATGGAATGTTGTACTCGTGTGGTAATTAAAAATCTGAGATGATGTTGATGTCTTAAGTTCACTCAAATGCTACTCATTACAATAAAACTACTTTCATAGATTTTATCGCTGTTTACTTAATTATTTAACGAGGCCGAAATTTCAGAAGCGTTATTGGAACCATGGGTGGACCCGTTTCATTGTAATCTTAGACGATTAGAAAAAAATATATTCATACAAAATTTTGTAGGTCTTCATAAAATACATCTGCATTTCAAATTTTAACCACACAGAATATGGATACTATTCAGGAGACTATGGTCTAGCAGAAAATGAATGGGACATACGGACGGACAAACGGATATGACGAAATTATAAGAATTAAATTTTTTTCCATTAGGCTTCTCCTGAAAAGCTGTTGTTTTTCGTCACGTATACAGTGTGTATATAATATACTCGACGTGGAAAGTACAGAAGCGATTTTTTTATGTCCAATTGGACGCGGGTCTGCTACTCACTTATAATTCACTTAAAACGGGTCCTAAACAGCGAAACTTATTGGACCTTTGACAAATGTTATATTTTCTCTTCGTTGGCTACAAGAAGTCACATTTATAATCTTTAATACCGGGTGCCCGCGACTTCGTCTGCGCGCATGTTCACACAACATCTTTATAAATTGTCGCCTGTGCGTTATTATGATGAATAAGCTGTATTATTGTAAAGCATTTCATTACGATCCATTCAGTAGTTTCTACGTGAATAACATACACCCACCCACCCACACACACACACACACACACACACACGCACGCACGCACGCACGCACACACGCACGCACGCACGCACGCACGCACGCACGCACGCACGCACGCACGCACGCACGAACGCTCGCACTTGTAGTACTTATTAGATAATAAAATCCCCAAAGACCGTCTGTCTGTATAAGATCGTTTTTATCACAATCTGCTAAATGGATTTTCATACAATTTTCACCAATGGATAGAGCACAGAGGAAGGCTTAAGTAAGTGTGAAGTCACGGGCGCAGCAGGGCGGTTCGCTAGTTTGCTATATTGCCTGTATACTAGTACATAGAGCCAAGCGAATTATGCCTAAGCTTGTTTACAATTATACGTTCCACATAAAAATGGGTGTTTATAGCGAATATTGTACCGATTTACATTGATAATAGTCTACAGAGCAATCAATATTATGGGGCGGAACGTGTAGTATATAGACTGAATATATACCAGGGTCATTCGTGTACCAGGCCACACGTGGTATAGGATACAATGACAATATAAGTGTAGCACTGTAGGCACAGGACAATTCATGTTGCACAAGCGTGAGTGCAGACACCAGTAGCAAGTGCACTCTGTATTCCCTTATATCCCTATTGCGATGGGACGGCTATCTGACACCACCAGAGAGAAATCAGACACAGGATCCGACAGCTGAACGCAATCCTCGTAGCGAAAGAAAAAGCGAAGTGGTCAGGAATACCCGGGGGTACACCTGACCACAGACTTACGATCCTAAATTAGGAAGAAGTCCCAAAATTAGCTCATTTTGATTCGACCCTGGACTCGAACCCGCCTCACATCAGTAGTTCAACATATTTACTACTAGACCACGAGGTGGTCATGTCAGTACCTAAGCAAAAAGCTACAGCCTTACTCGGTAAGATATAAAATAGATCATTGTTCTTATATCAACATCCTATATTTGTTCACTGTTGGACAAGTCTTTACTGCTTTATACCGCAGACTTTGAAACCGTGTGTCAAATCTATGTAATATCCTACTTCCTAAATGATCAACAAGACCGAATCATCCGGGACAATTAAATATATATAAACTAATCAACTGGGGACGACGCAGTTTCCCGGCCAAGACGAACTAGCACAATGGTCACGACTTAGAGGTCTCGCTTCGATACGCCTCATTTGTGACGTAGGCGAGGGTGCTACTAGCAAAATATACAGAACAGTTCGTATTACACCCACCAGATAGTTAATTAGCAGTAAAGCTTAATACTTTAATGGTCTTAGTATGTATCAGTAGGTTTTCTAAATCATTGTATTTCATACTCAGCGTTGTCGGTGTAAGAATTGGCGATACTGTCTTGTAACTAGATATTTCTAACATTTGAAATGAATGAAAACAAAAGCTTTGGTTAGCAAGAGTATAGATATATAAATATAGAGAAGATCGAGGTACATTTTCAATGATAACTTTGCTACATTTATTTAATTTTTACAAGTGTAAGTGTTAAAATTAATTCGAGATTATTTATTAGAAACGTCACTGCTGCGCAGCGTGCTCATACGTGAGTCTGAGAGAGATACTTTTGGACTAACGCATGCGTATGTCTTTTCCTCTTCTCCTTAGGAAGTTTCCGAGAGATTGCTCTATATTGAACCCTGTCCAGTTGTCCGTGGTTGTGAGATTACTAGCTGGCTGCCAATAGATATAAAGGATGACCACAGACACGTTTTCAGAGGTATTGCCATTACTGTAGAATCCATAGACAAACGTTACAGCCGTCCACCTTTTTCTTTCAGATCACAGATGAGAACCACATGCCGCCGCTCCGCAACCCTTCTCTGCTTATAGGTCAGAACGATCTCACGTCGTTGTCGTATCTCCACGAACCTGCTGTGCTACACAACCTCCGAGTAAGGTATAACCTAACCTGTGAGCTATGATCTCAAATGTGTTATACTCGTATAAGAATATTTAGGTATTACAATCCATATCTATGTTAACCAATGACATCCCAAATCCGAACTCATAGGGTTGCCAGGGCATGGAGATTACCTACGGGTGGCTATGGAGCAGGGCTCGTTCGAAGATTAATACGGATTTCTCATTAGAATGTGAAATTACACAAGGAGGTTACTTGACACAGGTGTAAGCATTACTACCGTTGTATATACTGTGCTATAGCTGCTCTGCACCTGAAGACGGAGTGCTGGACGGCTTCCTACTTGGTGGACTGACCTGGTTAAAGTCCCAGGTGCCGCTGCCAGCTGTATACTAGTGGCTCGTGACCGTGACGTATGGCGCTATTTGGAGAACTATGTTTAGCGGACGTCCTTCGGCTGATCATGGAAACTATAAAGAGCTGTTTGTCCTTGATTTAAAGTGTGTAAACGAAACTTGCGCTCTATGGGTCTATAGATAATGATATTTAAAGAATTTTTAGATTTATTAACATAAATAGTCGTTATGGAGTTATGAAACGTCTCCTTGTTAGGTACCGGTGGTGTACATTACAATAAGTGAAAGGTCATTGCTACATTTAAAACGCAATAAAATATATTTTTTATTTGCATTATACAGGTTCTGTGATCGCAATGCCATCTACACGTACTGTGGCATCGTCCTCGTCGCAATCAACCCGTACTACAGCTTGCCAATTTACGGTGAGTTTCAATCTTTTGGCCATAAATACACTCAACCCCGTCGCAGTATCTGATCTGGTGATGACGTCATGTCGGCGCTCTGGTAGTGTCCTATCCGTACCAGGGTGTCCACGCCAGCGTTGGAGACAAAGATGGAGTAATGCAACGCGTAGCGCATTGCAGCAACGTGCAAGTCGTCGTTATCGAGTATACCCCTACTATCTGTTATTATATATGGGTTTAATTTTTTTCGATAGACAGATATCGATAGATTTACATGCGATTAAATGTAAGCCGAAGTATTCTCGATCACACATTAAGACGACTACATTATCGCGATTTGAGAAATGCCGGATGAGAGACAATAGGGGTTAGGGGGTAAAGAATGGTGAGGTGGTGAAGGAGGATAAAATAATTTGAAGTTTGTTTACAGGCGACGAAACCATCATGGCGTACAGAGGACAGTCCATGGGAGACCTGGACCCGCACATATTCGCGGTGTCGGAGGAGGCGTACAACAAGCTCGAGAGGGAGGGACGGGACCAGAGTATCATAGGCACGTGCCCCATGTTATACCACAGCATATCACGACCACGAACGCTTCAAACTCTCTCTGTTACGATTCTACTACTACTCACTTACTCCTCAATATTAGAAACTTTATCGGTGACTCGTCAGAGGCGAAGACAGGGCCTCGTTACACTTCACCATCACTTTTCAGTTCATTATAAGACGGAGGTGTATTTCAGTAGACACCAGAGCTGACTTATGTATCTATTCATATTTCTATTTACTATATAATGAATACTAGCGATATACCCCGGCTTCGCCCGCGAATATCTGAGAGTTAGGCAATTATACGTTAAAACCTTCCTCGTGAATCCCTCTATCCATGGGTAAAAACTTCGCCTTAGTACATTTAAAAAAAACCAAACACTTCGAGAGATCTTTTCAAGGTTTTGTCTTATATTAAGTATAGATTTAAAATATATTCTTATACTACTGCTCTTACTGCTAAAGGTTTGCCTGGCTGATGGTTGACCAATACTTGTCTTCCCTAATGCAGGCCGTACTAGAGGTGAGGTAACTATTAGTTTGTAACATTTTTGACCCAATTTAAAAAAAACGAGCTATGAGTTTCCGTCCCCTTTCTCCTCCTCCCCTCCAATGGTGGTACATTGTACAGGAGGAGGGAAAAAGAGCAACATGTCTGCGTAATAATTATGCTGATGTTTATGGGGATCGGTTGTCATGAAATGGCTACGACTGTAAAATGGAGACTGATCGATGTGATGAGATCAACTTAGTCAAGTGTTAACTTGCAGTAAGCGGCGAGTCGGGCGCCGGTAAGACGGTGTCTGCCAAGTACGCCATGCGCTACTTCGCGGCCGTAGGCGGCAACGCGTCAGAGACGCACGTCGAGCGGAAAGTGCTCGCCTCAAGTCCCATCATGGAAGTGAGTGGATGTTCTGTTATAGTAACAAAACGCTTTTACTACTACTACTACTTAAAATCGTAGGTCGATAAATCAAGAATTTGCTAATTATTAATAATCAAAATATTGATTAATATCGTCATAACAAATTTCTGTACGAATATCTTCTACGACGAAGCTTCATGACACGTGGTCAGTTCATGACCCTTCGTGCAGGTACCATCATCAATGCATCTTGAATGTCGGCGGCACCTTACGATATAAGGTAATATTGTAGCGATCTATTTTATATTTTTATGTTGAACAGGAGCACTAATTAAAATGAATGCTAACAATTGAATATGCCCTTGTCAGATAAACGGAGACTCGATTAGGTAACTTGATGACAATGACGTCTCTCGGCGTACTGGTAACAGTATTGCGGCGTATAAGAGAGAACTGGGGGGTAAAAAGGGTAGCCAAAGGCGGATCGCATTATAGAGATGCAAGTCTGGTGTAAAATGTCTACACGTTGACCATTCAGTACCCGTGCTATCTCCTGTTTATTTCGAGTCTTCCTAAACATGGTTCCAGAACCGTTGAGCAAATATAGTTGCACTAAAACTACGTCTCAAGGCACAGCACTTGACTTGCGACTGGGAGCTAAAATGTTGTAACAATGCTGCTATTCAAATGGGTTAAGGTGGTTGATGATTTAATAGTTATTTTATATCCTAAAAAATAAATGATTCTTTGGGATAGATGTTACTCGAGTAAAACCGCGACGCTTCCTTGGAGAATGGATTCTAATTTTACAAATTGATTTTGTAAACGACTAATGTGATACATTTTTAAAAGTTGTGTGGAATATATATATATATATACTTTTTCAACCTCTTGTATATAAAATGCCTTAACGATTCGTATACTTGACGTCAGGGTCCCTTATTTCTCGTGAGCTAATGGAATCTAATATTTCAATAGTTGTTCCCGTAGCCTTGAATGTTAAAATCCATTTATTAATGTTTAAATTTTTGTATCTGTTGTTAAATGTGTGTATGGTAAATTGAGCTACGTTATAATTGCCGTGCTGTTTGTACTGCATTATTGTATTGATAGTAGCTCGTACGCAAACTGCACGCTGTGCATTATTGTATTGATAGTAGCTCGTACGCAAACTGCACGCTGTGCATTATTGTATTGATATTAGCTCGTACGCAAACTGCACGCTGTGCATTATTGTATAGATAGTGAACCTTAACATTAACCCATTTGAATAGAACATGTTTACTTATTGGAGTTTAAGAATGTAAATATATCATTACAATAAAACTACTTTTACGGATTTTATCGCGGTTTATTTAATTATTTTAACTAGCCCGATGTTTTAGAAGATCAACAGCAACCATGGTCTCGGGCGGACAGAGATGACAGATTACAGATGTCATATTAAAAGTACCCGAAGAATTATAATTATCTAGTTGATCCGATTATCGCAATCAGTACTTATTATATCTTGCTGTCTTGAGGTGTTGTTTAGTTTTTGATTTGATTATATTTATCACTGAGTCCCAAGCAGAGAGAGGAAGCCAGCTATCTTCTCTATTGAAATTTGGATGTTCTTTAATTTCAATAGCCTCACGGTACATCCTTGGAAGGAATCGGTGTTCCCTCGTGAGAATTTGCGCTTTATAAAATCTAATGTAATGGCAGGGCCCAACTTTAGCATGCTAACAGACCGCAGATTTTGCAAGATATCAATACGTAAATATCTGTTTTTACCTTGTACATGTATCGTGCGTTGTCGTTCTAGGCTATCGGCAACGCCAAGACTACCCGCAACGATAACTCGTCCCGCTTCGGCAAGTTCATAGAGATCCACTTCGACGCTCAGTACCGCATCAGCGGCGCCAGCATGCGCACGTACCTGCTGGAGAAGTCGCGCGTGGTGTACCAGAGCGCCGGCGAGCGCAACTACCACGTGTTCTACCAGCTGTGTGCGGCCGCGCGCAGCATGCCGGACTTGAGACTAGGTGAGGATACTTTGTGAGATATGTCTCACGTTCTTGTGAGTTTTCTGAATGTTCAGAATATCTAATCTAGAAAGCACAGTATAAGCGTGCTTATGCAGCATCAGAGATTGGTTTGTTTAAAAGTTTTTAAAGTAGGTAATGATTTGTGAGACAAATCTCCCAAAAAAGTATTATGTTTTGTAACTGTTTGATCCACAGATCATCAGGACTCCTTCCACTATCTGAACCAGGGCGGCAGTCCAGATATAGACGGCGTCGATGATCTTAAAGCCTTCAACGAGACCAAGGCAGCTTTAACAACCTTAGGTAACGCGCATTCTATAAATAAATAAACTGGACTATAGAATAAAAAAAGAAGACACAATGCTCATTTGAATGCCCAAAAAAAAAAACTAACCCAAAATTTTCGTGTCCGACATTGAACATGGAGACATGTTCTTGACTGTACTGTCAGTGCTTCATTCTTTTTAAATATAAACGATCAGTTATCTGTGTTTATATGTTCCAGGTGTATCAGAGAGCGAACAACAGAACATGTTTACAATATTAGCGGCCATATTGCATTTGGGAAACGTAGATTTGACAACAGACCCCGAGTCGGAGGACCAAGCGGACAATACGGAGGGAGCGCACATAGACGTAAGTGTAATATAGGTGATAGATGTAGATCTCAGGTAGACGTAAGAGTAACCTACGCAATAGATGTTAGGTAGACGTAAGAGTAACCTATGCAATAGATGCCAGGTAGACGTAGGAGTAACCTACGCAATAGATGTCAGGTAGACGTAAATGGAACCTACGCAATAGATGTCAGGTAGATGTAAGTGTAACCTACACAAAAGATGCCAGGTAGACGTAAGTGTAACCTACGCAAAAGACGTCAGGTAGACGTAAGTGTAACCTACGCAGAAGATCTAAAGTAGACGTATCGTAACACTGAATAAATATAAAAAATAGATACAAAGAGCCATATTTATCTATGGATAAAAAATATGTTTTTTCCCCAGAGCCACGACCAGCACCTGAGCATAGTGTGCTCCCTATTGGGCATCTCGCGGCCCGAGCTATCCCGCTGGCTGACGCACCGCCGCATCGCGTCCGCGCACGAGGTCATAGTGTCGCGCATGGACGTGCAGCGCGCCGCCTTTGCGCGCGACGCGCTGGCGAAGAGGCTCTACGGCGAGCTGTTCTCGTGGCTTGTGGCAGCGGTCAACAGAGCGTTGGACACGGGACACGCCAAGTCACATTTTATAGGTATACAATATGGTCTCTTATACTCGACTGAGCATCCCACGAGTTCGCCAGTGCTACTCACCAACGAAAAAACTTAAAATATATAAAGCGTTCCCAGTTAAAGTCCTGATTGAGTAAAGTGTAAATTTGTGCAGGTGTGCTGGACATATACGGATTCGAGACGTTCGAGATCAACTCGTTCGAGCAGTTCTGCATCAACTACGCCAACGAGAAGCTGCAGCAGCAGTTCAACTCACACGTGTTCAAACTCGAGCAGGACGAGTACATCAAGGTGAGCATATCTCGTGGGATGTTGACAGTTTTGACTTGTCAATTTCAACTGTTGTGTATTATTTCGATTATTACACAGCGCAAGTGATTTTGAGTTTCCGCTTCGATATATCAGTCACATTTCAGCGGCCATAGTCAACGGTGGACAGAAAGGGGTAAAGTTTAAAGTGTTTAGAAACAGCAATAGATTTGTTTCATTCACGTAAATTTATGAAAGTAATTCTAATTAAAAATCTCAGGAGGAGATATCGTGGAAAATGATCGACTTCTACGACAACCAACCGTGCATCGACCTCATAGAGGACCGGCTGGGAGTATTGGCACTACTGGACGAGGAGTGCCGCGTGCCGCAGGGCTCCGACCGCGGATTCGTCGGCAAGCTACATCAGAAGTGCGCGAGCTACCCACACTACCTCAAGCCAAGGTTCGGGGATGCTGGTGAGTTCAACTTATTATTATTACTTAAGAAATATAACTCATAAAGAGATACGACGAATGTACGTTTTATTCGCAGCGTTTATAATAAAACATTTTGCGGACAACGTGGAGTACCAGTGTGGCGGGTTTCTGGAGAAGAACCGGGACACAGTGCTAGAAGAACAGCTCGAGTGTATCAAAATGTCCACCTGCCGCCTCGTGCGCGTCATGTTAGCGGACGGTGACGGCGCTGCCAACGCCTCCGCCACGTTGCCGCCGCCCTCCCGCCGCCGGACCACGCCCTCTCTACCTGTCTCCAGTCTCACGGTGAGACGATCCTGGATTGCTTCAGTTTTCTTGTCTATAAACAATATAAATTAAGGCGATAAAAAATACTAGTGAATTTGCCACAACAAATTTAGGAGTAGCTTGAATCAGAAACTTTTACAAACGACTATTTACCAAAAAAACATGTGTAATTGCAGCAACCCCCGCGTCGCGCTTCGGGCCAGAAGGCAACCGTGGGCGCGCAGTTCCGCCAGTCGCTGTCCGCACTCATGGGCACGTTGTCCGCCACGACGCCGCACTACGTGCGCTGCATCAAGCCCAACGACACCAAGCAGGCCTTCCAGTTCGACGCGGCACGCGCCGTGCACCAGCTCAGGTGACACTCTCATACGCGATTGAAGCGTGATGAGGTTATAAATTTCTTGAGGTTAACAATTTCCTCAGCTTCATAAAGGAATCGAATTAATTTATTACCATTAAACTTGTACGACGATATTTGCGTAAATATAGTGTAATAGATGATGGTAAAAGATGAAGGAGTCGTAAATAATTTGTATAGAAAACTGATGAGTCGTGATAGCCTAACGGATAACCAAAGGTCAATGCCCTCGGATTGGGACAGACGGAACGATCTATCTTGCTCTCACTGTGTTAGTCCAACAGGGCCGTTGAGACCGATATCCGAAAGATAATTAACAAGTCTGACTAAATATTTAATGTGTGGATGTTTATGGATAAGTATTTTTCAGGGCATGTGGCGTGTTGGAGACCATCCGCATATCGTCGGCAGGGTTCCCCTCTCGGTGGCAGTATCAAGACTTCTTCAGTAGGTAATATCTGCAGCCATTACTAGTAGAATCATTACAGTATAACTAATATGTATAATAGTTTTGGGCAGGTTACTAAACCGAAAACCTGACCGCGCCGTCATAGTATAGCTGTTCATATGGAAGCAATGCACTTATGTAAATGTTTCTAGAAAAATAGAAGTGTCCTAGACGGCCGATTAGCTGAGTGGCAACGTGAGCGTGTATGCCGCGCTCGTTAGGCGCTGTTGTGAAATGCCGCCCATCTTTTTATTTATATATACAGTACCTAGTAAAATCCCTTACGGTACTAAGTGCCGTGAAGACGTTTAACTTAACGGTGCTAAACACCGTAAGGGCTAGGCTAGCGTTCGGAGGGTTCTTGTCTATGCCAATTTTCACCGCAATGCTCGATATTGTCGAGTCCTATCAGGCGATGGCTTCCTTTTGCGAGTTTGCAGTCTCCCAGAAGAAAGCCGACGAGCGGGTTACATTGGATGCCGTAAACGTGGCCGTGGACGAACGGGGGTGTGATGGAGGCGCTAAATCTTGCGCCTCAAGCAATTAATGCATCTGGGCTCGTGTCGGGTCCGGATGGGAACCCGGAGAGAAGTCGTGACTTTCTCGCCGAGGCCAGCCTGGCGTTGTAGGAATCTTGTTGCCTTCAGATCCCTCCCCCTGAGGATGTTCTTCAGCCGCTACAATTGGACCCTCCAATTGTAGCGGCTGAAGAACATCCTCAGGTGTTTAGTCGGTATTGCATCCCCGAGTGCCAAGCCCGACATACGGTAGCCCCCAGACATGATACCTATGGGCTGGAGGAATCCTGAAGCCTGCAGATCCGGGACCTCCAATTGTAGCGGCAGAAAACATCTTCAGTTGTTTAGTCTGTATTGCATCCCCGAGTGCCAAGCCCGACATACGGTAGTCCGCAGACATGATATCAAGGGTCCCGGGTGGCCTCTAGATATCTGGCGTGAATTAGAATTCCCCTGTGTCAACAAAAAAGTTGAAGTTCCTTGTCTTGTGATTCTCAGATTTTGCAAAATGAAATATAATATTGGTTCCGAGTTTATTCATTGTAAACATAGAAATCTTTTCGCTTATGTTGAGTAGTACATAAGTGAATGTTTGTTGGTCAGGTATCGACTACTGTGCCTGTTCAAGGAGATCGACCGGGCGGACATCAAGGCGACGTGCTCCCGGATACTCAACAGGCACATCAAGGAGCCCGACAAGTATCAGTTCGGCGCCACCAAGATATTCTTCAGGGCCGGACAGGTGAACTCACGTCACTAGTTTATATGTGCTACATTATTATACGGTTATCTGAAAATATTCTAAAAGCACAATATCA
>JAFELO010000637.1:565-26733 GCA_017140195.1 Eumaeus atala | reverse complement strand
CCGAAATCAAAGCAACAATGCAAACAGTGGAAAAGATCAGACTCTCCTACACCGAAAAAGGCTAAGGTCGTTTTGTCGATTAACAAAGTCATGGCTTCTGTTTTTTGGGATGCAAATCGCATTATTTTTGTGGCTTATTTACCGAAATGTCAAACTATAAATTCTAGTTATTATTGTAACCTTTTAAGAAGACTCCGGGAAGAAATAGAAGATAAAAGGAATGTTGCGTAAGAAAGTTTTGTTTCATCAAGACAATGCACGTGTTCACACTTCGGTTGAGACAATGTCTGTGATCCATGATTGTGGCTACGAACTGCTGCCCCACCCACCTTATTTGCCGGATTTAGCCCCCTCGGATTATTATTTATTTCCAAATTTAAAAAAAAACATCGAAACTTTCAACCAAAGATGAGGTGATAGTCGCAGTAAAACGAGTATTTCGCGGACCTTCCGGAATCTTTTTTTCGAGGGGATAAACAAGTTGCAGGTCAGGTGGAAGAAGTGTGTTGAACTAGATGGAGACTATGTCGAAAAATAAAAATAAATTTAGATCCACTTTTCTTTCATTTTCTTGATCGGGCTTAGAACTTTTAGATCCACCCTCGTATCAAGAGATGGGACTTCTAATTTGTCAAATGTCAACAGCTCGATCTTTTGCACGTTAATCTTATGCTGTGGACGCATAGCCCATAGCAGCTTCTTCGGTCCTCGGGCAATGAGATTAGATTTTGGATTGAAAGGTCGTCCCTGCTCTAAACCCGCAGATGGGAGGGATGCATCCCGATATAAGTATTATAATAGCGAATGGGATAGAGTTATTATGGCTGGCTGACGACGGAGCAGACAGACAATTGAGTGCGTTGATTCACAGATGGCGGACGCGGGACTGGTGCTGCGCATGCAGAACCGCATCTCCGTGCTGCAGGGCGAGCTGTCGCGCACCGCCAAGCGCGCCGCCGACCTGGAGGAGCGCCTCACCGGTGAGCACGTGTACATACACGAGCCGACCTGCTCTCACATAGTAGATCGTCAAAAAATGTGATATACTAGCGATCCGCTCCGGCTGCTCCCGTGAATAAATCATACGCTAGACGCTGCCTACTGTATCCATGGGTCAAACCACATGAAAAATTTGTTCATAGGTTGTAAGAAAATCGATCGCACATGTACAAACAGCTTTTGGAGGCTTTATTTTATAATAAGTATGGACTTGGATTTTTCCCGTCAAAACTCTTAGAAGTCGAATTTCACAAAATACCGTCGTAACGTCCATCTACGTCCTAAAAATAGCCGCCATGCAAAATTTGAAAACCTTGCATTCGCTTTTACATGCAGGGATATCTATACTTATAAACCTAGTCTCATGCTAAGTCCCACTAGAACTTTTGTTACAGATGTGTACTGGATTATTGACAAAATAATAAACATTTATGATTTCACTATATCTATAAGTACATGGAAAACATTTTAATGTCAAATGTTGTCATGACAAGACCCATTATTCACTGTCCAAAGTTATCAGATCTCAAGTAGAGCCAATCTATAATTCCCCATGCCCAAACTCTCAACGTTCTAACTGCCTGAAATACACAGAGAGGTTATAATTTGTGGCTTGGCCGTTTGGCTACCGTCAGCATGTTACAAGCATATATTATGGTAGCAGATAGCTTTAATTCAAGCAAAGAACGGCAAAGGAATTTTTCACCTCACATCCGTGTGACGATAGCGAAGCGGCCCAGTAACAGTCAAAATTACGATTTCCTTAATTCTCATACTGACGCATGTGTTGGTGCGTAGCTCGCCTGACGTCGCCGCCGTCCAACCCCGACACGGACCGCTTCAAGGTGGAGGAGCTAGAGATCGAGAACAAGAAGCTCCGGGAACACCTCAGCCGCCTGCGCGCCGCCGGCGACGGCCAGCACGTCAGCAAGGAAGTCATGGGTTAGAGCCGTGATGCGTTGCAGCCAGTGGGGACACCACCGGGGAGGTGCCTCTCGTTCATATCATACCGCCGCCAAGCCAGTCTGTCACGTCTTGCTGTTTATAAGTTTCTGGTGGCCCTGTAAGGGACGGAGTGCAACGTAGCCGTTATTAACATCTCTTGGTATATAAATGAGCCAACATTTATATGTCCGCTAACATACAATTTTGATTAGATACTTTAGTTTACTATTAAAAAGAAAATCTTCACTTTATTTTCATTAAAGTAACATTGAAACAATTTAAAGTATTAATTATGAGTCATTATTACTTTGCAGAAACCCTGAGCATGATGCAGAAGGAGCTGGACCGCAGACGCGACGAGTGCATACAGCTGAAGAGCGTGCTCACCCATCAGGTAACATCTGCACACCAGTCCACCAGGGTTACAATAACAATAGCTGCGCTTCGTGGTGTTACCGTAAATTTGGATTAGGTGGAAATATCGGGTTAAAAAACTTGCCTGTACACAATGTTTTCTTATAAAAATATCAGCCGATTCGGCCAAACATGTGTGGCTGTTACACAGTGAAGTAAGTTACAGCCTATATTATATATAGGTTCGACTAACTAACTTACATATTGTCTGTGCCAATTTTCATTAAAGTAGTTTTAGCAGTAGCCCGGACAAACACCGCGAAACACGAAAATTTTATATATACAAAACTGTAATGTACTAAACGGCGTGTACACGAGTATTTAAACTTTTTATCCCGACTTTTCTAAGGTATCGATATTTGCGCGAGTGAAGCCATGGGGCGCCCCTTGTAGTGTTACATTAATTAACGAATACAACAATATTAACATTTTGTCATTCTGTTGACACCCCGACTGGCGTTACCTAACCGCGCCGCAGACAAATATTACGAAATGCTGCGAGCGTAAAGTGCACTATCTGTTGTCATATCTCTTATCAACTCTCCGTTGATAGTAAACGTAACTTTGACTCACGGTTTCACTCGGTATTGTTTTTTTTTTTCACGAATGAAAATGACATGCGGTTATTTTACCAAACTAAATGTAAGCTAGAAAACATAAAAAAAGAAATTTTAAATATGTAATATGTTTGCTCCCTTCGATGGATCTGTTATCAAAACATATTTATTTGGTGAATTAATTAGTATAAATTGTTCTCTGTTTTATATTTAAATAGTGGTGATAGAAGCAAGCTACGTGTGAAATTATCAACATGTACACAACCAAAATATATAAGTTTTATACGATTGGATTGAAATACGGGTGGATCGAAATGTATTCCGCTTAACTAAGAAAATATCACATACTAAATCAGTTTTAAATTTCTACATAATCACCGTCAGGTTCGATTCACTTTTGCCATCTCCCATTTAAAGCATTCAGACCGTTGATAAAAAGTGATTCTTAGAGTCAAAATATGCGTCTACTGCTGTTTTGATCTCGTCGCTTGCCGAAAATCTTTGACCTCCCAAGGGCTTTTTTAGGTTGGGGAACAGAAAAAAGTCTGACGGTGTCAGATCAGATGAATAAGGCGGATGTGGTAATAGTTCAAAGCCCACAATTGATGACACAGCCATTGATTTCGCGACGTGTGCACGCGGGCGTTATCTTGATGAAACAGGACTTTCTTCTGAGCATTCCTGGACGCTTGACTTTTATTTCCTCTCGTAAACGACGTATAAGACTCAGTAGTAATCAGAGTTTATAGTCTGACCCCTTTCAAGATAATCAATCATAATCGGAGCCTTCAAGTCCCAAAATACTAAAAATCGTCTTAGCCTTTTTAGGTGGTGAACTAGGTCTTCTCCACTGTTTCGATTGTTGTTTTGTTTCTAGCGTACAATAATGAACCCATGTTTCATTGTGCATTCGGCTTCAAATAACTCCAAACAGTCACGTGTAACAGTCAATCGCGTCCTTTTTTGTTCAACTGAAAGCAGTCGCGGAACATCTCCATCTCGCGAACACCTTGTTCGTTCGTTCTTAACAGATGCCTATAATCACGACTATCTCTCTCACTTTTGTTCTGCGGTCTCCCGTAATTGAATCAAGTAATTTTTTAATATTTTTGTAAGTAGTGGACGACGAAGGCCTTCTAGAGCGGGTTTCACTTTTCACACTCTCTCTACTACGCTTGAATTCTGTTATCCTTTTTTTGACGGATGAATGAGACAGCAGAATCTCTTAAAATACTGACCATATCATCATGGATGGCTCTCGTTGATAGCCCCTTATGGAAGTACTTAATGACGGCACGCTGCGCGATTTGCTCTGAACTGAACTAAATAATGTGGGTAGATTTGATTTCTAGAATTGAACGAATCTGTGTTAGGCTTAGTACTTTTCAATCCACCCTCGTATGTATATGGTTACTTTAAATGTCTTTCGTGTACTCTGTCGCGTTCCGTGCAATTTATAATAAGGATAGCAGGAAAGGGGAAAAACGCATTTGCATAACAATTGCGCGGATGTTTATGGGCGTTGGGAGTTATCAAAGGGCTCTCACTGGAAAATATGAATATTATAAAAATATAATGACAAGATTCAACAGCTAGTCAGTGCAAATGCGGATATAGCGTCGTGAACGATTTGTTGACTGTACAAATAATTTTATCAAATCAGTAAACATTTGCACGTCAACATGTCCGACAGGTGAACATTCTGTTAGTGTTTCTCAAAACTGCGTTTTGCAGTCAATCAGAAATATGTTTTATCTCAATAAACTGTAGTGTTGAGTTTCATTGTATTTTGTTGCAATGGAAATGATTTTCTTTTTCAAATTTTAAAATAATTTCATCACACTCGTCTTACGAGAATGAATAACGTGAAGTGTTCAATATGAGTGGTATATTTATTAAGACTTTGTTTTTGGACCAGCCTTTTAAGCGCGTGGCTAGACCAAAGAGGAAGGTGACGTATTTTATATCTATATATCGATGTTATGTCGGAACCGCAATACAAGCCCGTAACAAACATTTTTAAAGTATTCTTATGAAACTATTTTAGGCTAGTGGTTTGAAATAAAATATAAGAAGTCAAACAGTGACCGTCCGAGCGTCACGTTTTACCGTGCTCACGTCGCTCTTCCGCACAGTTTCAACTCGGAATAATGTGCGTTCTTAAGGGGTAAACTCCTGCTGCGTATCGAATCTGTCACGTGCAGTTTCAAAAAGTATAAGTTTAGTGTGTGATATATGACAGTATTCAAGGTGTTTTGGGCCGCAAGCCATATCATGACACACAATTTATCGCTCAATTCTAATATACGACATAGAAAATAGGCCCCGATCTCATCCATGTACTTAAACAATATATTTTATGTTTGCGCAGAAACCATGGTTCCAAGCGTTGAAAAGTGTTGTGAGTAAAATGGTTTCATTTGCCATTTAAGTATATTTAACACTTAATGTTTAAATGTGTTTTATTTTCAATTGCGAGTAGCGCAATTTTCTAACACGCTTTTTTATTATTCACTTAGATTATGTCCCTAATCAGTTAGTAATTTTATTCTCCCATGCCCACTATTCATATAGATTTAGAGCCAGTTTCGCAAATTCTTATTAAATTCCTGGATAGCCTTTAAGGAACGTAACTGGCAAATAAGCTATAAATTTCTGTTTCAAAAGTTCCGATCAGATGCAATTTAATACGGTGTCAATAGTAGTAAAGTATTAACTAGGGACTTGACACTTTATAAAGTAGCCTTTAGTCTTCATGATATAAAAATAAAATGGTTTTATTCAAGAGTCCTGCTTCAGTATGGAATGGAATACTAGAATCTAATACATTTATTCATCGTATAAATGTAATAAATACGCCTTGCTGTGTTGTTTCATTGTATTTTAATTTCCTATGATAGATTTTATTTTTAATGTTTTTTTTTGTTTCTTTTTCTACGCTTCCTTGCTGTTGCATGGTATTTTTCTTTATTATTTACTACGAATTATTTTGTGTTACAAATAGACAGTTATTAAATGTAACTTTTATGCGAATAGACGGTGAACCTAAAGTCGCTTGCGTCCAACTACGGCTCGGACGTCGACATTATCAATGAAGACGGAGAGCTGGCCACCGCGTACGAAGCTCAGAAAGGCATCAACAGGTGAGGACTAAAGCCACCCAGGTGTCGCAAACCTAAATATTACTTTGTGCATTGTGTACAAATAATAATAAACTCCGTAATCGATACATCTGCCGGTCCCACACGCCCATCCCATATTACTCAGGACTTATGGCAGTGCGTAAAGGTAGATTAAAAAAAAGGCTTAAATCAAGTATTACATAGTAAGTTATCAATAACGTGTTGGTGTTATATACTTCAATTCGTGTATATACTCAAACCAAAAAGCTAATAACGCTATCTACCCGTTTAGAATCCCTGAACTTGAGTATTATACATAATTAGTTGTGAACAGTTGTAATATCTAAATTGACTATTATTCTTAAGGCAACTCCAAGAAGAGCTCGTGGCTGAGAAGAAGTTTTACTCGGAGCATCTATCGACAGTCAAAGCGGAGATCGAGAAGTTGAGAGAAGAAAACGAAAAGTATCAGAAGTAAGTAATAATGTTTGTTCTTGCGACACGTATCAGAGAATGACAAGTATTATGCATGTGGATGAAGCTTCTTCTGTGTAAATAGGTGTGTCATGAGTGACTGTATATTCCAAGCTATAACATAGCATTCAATACCTTTTATACGAATTTATTAATTAATACCATATAAGTAACGCGATGATAAATATACTTATTTTATGTAAATTTAATAAATAAATTAGTATAAATAGATATCATTATTTAATATGATTTTTCATACTCATCTCAATAAACTAGTTGTTTAATGCAATCTTTCATCATCTATAAACAGCTCACTAAAACCTGGCTTAACACTTTCATAGCCATCATATCAATTATCTTTATATTATTAAGCTTATGTCTTGATTGAGAAATCAGCTCCTCCGCTTCAAATTAGTTCGGGAAAAATCTTTGGATGAGCGAATCTTCATCTACAAACTACTTAGAGCCCTTCACTTTAGTCTGTCGTAACTCTTTGGTTACAGTTTAGAAGAAGACTCGTCTAGTTCATCTTACAAGAAATATTTGAAAATTTTATACGCAAGCAACACTTCGAAACCAATTCTGATATGCGACAATATTTTCACCAACATTACATTTGCTGTTTTCAACATATTCTCACAATAACTAACTATTTACGTCACCTGATAAAATTCAAATACATAGACTTTAATGAAATTTATAAGAAGCATTAATCATTTCATTTATAAAAAGAAAAAAAATAAACATATTAATTATACATTTTTTTAGATAAATTAAATATGTGATTTTTTAATTAATTCCTTTCTTGCATTTACTGGTTTAACTAAATTAATATATAATTAGTAATATTCAACACTCTAAAAACCGTTCATTTCAGTATCCTAAAATCAGTATTGTCAAATTTTTTAAATTAATTTAGCCAAGTTAAGGAAAAATGTAAAACCTTTAATAGTGTTTAATAATTGTTCCCATAACATTTTCCCTAAACTCAGTGTAAGCAAATTTACGAAGACATTAATCATTGTCAGCCTTTGATCATTGGCCCTTTTGAAAAACTAAATATAACTATGGCCAGTATTTAATTAATGGCGCTATATGCACCTCATCATCAGTGAAGCTAAATGAAAAAAATTAAATCTATTTACACATCAACCTGGAGGACCTCATTACCATTATCAGTGTTTAACCATCGGTCCTTTTCAGGACCACAAATCATTGCAGCCAAATTAGTGAAAGATTCGTAACCAACAGTATTTAACCCACGGTCATTATGAGTTACAAAAAACACACAAAGTTAAAATAAAGAAAAACAAAGAAGCAGCTTTGTATTTTTCGCAATTGAACGGTTATCGAAGGTTCCTTTTCGGAGCCAGTTCATCCTTCGTAACATCACACGTGATAGCCTACAAGTATCTTTGAAGTTAATTCTTAAAGCAGGCCAGACTTGAGTATGCTGATGATTGCGTGACATGGTGTATGTGGTCATTACGTGTGTAAGCTAGTGAAAATAGAAGGAGTTTTGTTTCGTATATTACAGTAGGGGCAAGAGGGAGAAGTGTGAGCACCCAATCTCTTTTTCTCATAGCCAGTTATGTCTCGTATAACTAAAGGAGTTTTTTTTTTTAAGTTTTTTCTCATTTCGTCGCCAATACATTGTACAATATTTTGCTATAATGGAGTGGGTTGGTAAAGAGAACAGAATCGCTGTGATTGCAGAACACAAAGTAGGTATGGCGCTAAATGTAATTTTTAAAACTTCATGCACTTGGTATTAGTCAAATGTTTGTGTACCGGGCTATTAACAAGTACAATATGACTTCCTCTTTTTGTGACGGCGAAAGATCTGGCCGTGCACGTAGTGTTCGTACGAAAAAGGTGGTCATAGCAGTTTGTGAAAGAATTCCAAAAAATACTGTCCGAAAGCAAAAGATTTTATCTCGGGAAATGAAGATTGGACTGCAACCTATAAGAGACGCACTGGTCATTTCTGAACTGATAAATTAAATATGAATAGGGTGGTAGGATCTAAGCAACTACTGAAGCGGTAAAGGGAGGCCACAGAAAAATTTTGTTTACAGATAAGATTTTTTTACAATTGAGCAACATTCTGACAAATATAATGACCGTATTTATGCTCAAAGTCTTAAGGAGCTTCCCAATTAGTCGACAGAGTGCAATGTTGGCATTATTCGACTTCAGTGATGGTTTGGTGGGGTGTTAGCTGTGTAGGTGTAACTGAGCCATATTTTTGTGAAAGAGATATCTAGACATCGGCACAAAGGTATCATGATACCATTATAGAGGAGGTAGTTAAGCCCCTTAATAACATCATGTTCAATAACCATGTATGGTCCTTCCGGCAAGACTCTGGACCAGATCATTGAGCTCGATCCACCTAATCCTGGTTAAAACGAACGTTCCGAACTTGATCAGAACTGAAGATTACCCTTCATCTAGCCCCGACCTTAATCCGCTGGATTATGGTTTATGGACAGTTTTAGAGTAAGCTTGCTCTAAACGCAATGATAATTTGGAGTCCCTAAAACAATCCATACGATTGGCAGTGAAGAATTTCCCCATAGAAAGAGTGCGTGTTTCTATTGGTAACTGGCCTCGACGTTTAAAGGACTGTGTTGTAGCCAATGGACACCACTCCGAATAAGCTTTTATATTTTAATTGTTTTATGTTTGTGTATTAAACTAACAACTGTAAAACATATAAAATTAAATGCAATTAAAAGTATTTTTTTCTTTGTTACAACATTTATGGCCAAACTATATTTTTATTGTTATTGTAGTCCGATAACACAGGAAATGTAATCATTTCGACGCTGTTGACGTCGATTTGTCTCGCCAATGCTATCTTAGACACGTATTTTTTTCCATTTCTAGGTTATTGAGCGTGGATCTGAGTCAAGAGCCAAAGAACAAGAGTCAGGAGTATGCACAAAACGAGATTATACGGTTGGCGTCCGAGAGCCTTGCTATACAGGTGACTACTATACTCTCCGCCATAAGTCGATATGCGCGACACTTCACAACTTCATAAAGATGTAACCTAAGGAAATTTAATTTATTGTTTTAAGATATACTACTATAATACATTCAAATATTTTTTATAAATCCAGACAGAGGTAAAACTAAAAACTTCACTTTTTTATAGTATAAGGACAAATGAGTAGGCTGAGTGTGATATCATGCTACCAAGGTGCCACCTGAATATGACAAACCGCACCAAACGCATAGATGTAGCGTTGTAGAGTGCAGCACGGTGTACGCGCGGAACGGGCTATGAGTTGCTATGGTTACGCGCTGCTTTTCGCTTTGCGCTCCATGCCTTACCCCCTCTGAGACCGTAAATGTGTTGCTACGCATTCAAACATATGTACCGCGACTAGGTAGTAAAACCTATTATTAAAAGATAAATTAAATAGGAACGCGTGGACAAACTGTCTGAGAGCTGTCGACGGTACAAGAACCAGATCCGGCTGCTCGTGTGCAAGCTGAAGGAGGCCGGAATAGAAGACGTGGCCGACATTCTGGAAGGCAATGGTAAGTGGCCACACAAGCAAACAGACAATAATACTGTACTAGCAGCTCCTCGCGGTTTCACCCGCGTACTCCACCTCCAAAATCATATAGGGGTGGAGTCTCGTATAATTCTACCTACTTGCGAATCGCTTGTACATATAGATAGTTACTGTAAACGTATTAATTGTTTTTTTTTATATCTGAGCACCCTGTATTAATGTGGTGCTCGGTTCCCTCTGTCTACATCACTATGGAATTGAGGTGACAGTGCGCTGTTGTGCCGTCCTGATTCTTCAGCACTGCCTTTTACAAATCGCATAGGTTTTACATATAATAAGACATGTATCTAAAGTGGTGCAAGCAGTGCGAGCAGTAACAGGGGATTATATTTCAGACACCATCACGTCGCAGAACGTCACCACCGTGGACCTGGCGCCGGTGCTGCGGAAGAAGGAAAGGGAGTACCTCGGCATGTTCGAGTACAAGCTGCAGGACGAGGGGATTATTATAAAGAAACTGATCACTGGTGAGTCGTGGGTACTTATGAGTCTCCGTTCGAGTGCGTAGGTATGTCCGTGACATCATCATCATCAGCCGGACGACGTCCACTGCTGGACATAGGCCTACGCCATAGAGCGCCCATAGACGTCACGGTTTTTCCCCAACTGTTAGCGATCATGTCCGTATACAAAAATTAAAAACAAAATGCATATCAAAATATAATGTATAAATATAATATTGTAAAGAAATGTCACTTGTATGTGACGTGTACAGAACTGAAGCCGCGCATTGCCATCACGCTCCTCCCCGGGCTGCCCGCCTACATCCTGTTCATGATGCTGCGCCACACCGACCACGTGGACGACGAGCCCAAGATGCACCAGCTCATGAAGGCCATTCGCGTCGCCGTCAAGAAAACGCTCAAGAAGCGCGCCGACAGCATCGACTACAGCGCCATGTGGCTCTCTAACATGTTGAGGTAGGCTTTGTCAGCGCTTATCTTCATGCTGAGGTTGGAGTCGGCGCCCTGCCACTCTACAAACGCTAAGCTTCTAAGCCCTGCTAGCTAGTCCTGGTAGTAGACCTGACGCATCTCCTTCAAAGTCGCCATCGCTTGGATAATAGTGGGTATTCTACGCCCATTGTAGCCCGCAAGACCCATCTACCATTGCACCCTACCCAGGGCTAATTCTATACCATCTCCGCCTCGCTATAAAAAAGGCAGAGACAGTTCTGTACTGCCAGCAGAACTGAAAACTTAAAACTGTTTTTGTATCAAATGTTATGTAAGAGTGGCGATGTCGTGAGTTCCATGACTTTTATTCATCCTATTCATCCAAAGGGTGTCCCGCGCGCATAAAGAAATTTACACGTGAAGTGACGAAAAGCGACATGACGCGAGTTCTACGATTTTGTTCATACAGTGCGCAGTAATAATAAACACGGGGCGTACTTGTGTTCGGTGACGAGAAGCGCGCTCTTTGTGATGGTGCGTGACGCGCTACGCGTCACAATGATACGAGTAATTTTTGATCAACCAAAAATTGCTCAACGAAAGAAGTTTTCACTTGAATAATGAAAGTGCTAATTGTTTGTAGGCTACTGAACAATCTGCGGCAGTACAGCGGCGACGCGATCTACCAGTCCGCCAACACGCCGCGCCAGAACCAGCAGAGCCTGCGCATCTTCGACCTCTCCGAGTACCGCCAGCTGCTCTCCGACATCGCCATCTGGATCTACCAGGGTACGGTGCATCAACATTTACTACTTCGTGGGTTTTTATTTTTCATCAGAGATATTTGTTTGTCCTGCACCTGACATCTATCCGATCATGTTGAATTCCAATCAATAACAATAGATCGTGTACCGTGTATACTTCTAATACGCGGTACGCGCCATTCTAGACATGGCAGTTTCAAGCCTCAGTTTTAAAAATTAAAATACCAATGAACCTTCTCAGACCAGATCCAACGGCTTAGCAGACAAGTCACTAATTAATGAGACAGCTTACAACAACATGGTACTGAGGGTTTCCCGGGCCTCGTCAAAAGTATGGGCGAGCCTCTACATTT
Organism: Eumaeus atala; assembly: GCA_017140195.1. NCBI lineage: Eukaryota > Metazoa > Arthropoda > Insecta > Lepidoptera > Lycaenidae > Eumaeus > Eumaeus atala. Next base: position 14,619 of record JAFELO010000637.1, on the reverse strand, counting down.
CATTAAATTATTTGTTCATATATCCGCAATATCTTTACTTTATCAGCCGTCATATGAAGTATTGTGTTCTCAGGGCTGATCAACCTACTGGAGCGGCAGCTGGAGCGGCTGATAGTGGCCGCGATATTAGAGTACGAGGAGATCAGCGGGCTGTCAGGCCCCAGGGGGGCCGCGCCCGCGCCGCCGTCGGCCGGCCCCGCGCGGCTCAAGCACGAGCTGGCACAGGCTCATGATCAATTGCGGCTTCACGCGGTGGACCCGCCGCTGCGAGTCATGATATTTAAACAGGTGAGCGACACTCGCAGGGCACGCGCCTAGTCTTGGCATAACCAGCTGTACTTTTCCACAATGGACTAACTTCTGCCGTTGCAATTGCTATCAAGTTTAAGGAACAAAAATCCTTAGTGGTCTCAAAATTATACTTTTTGTTTATTTATTTTTTTTTTCAAGTTTTTGGTGTCGGTTGTTTTAAGTGTGCAATCTCAGAGCTATATTCTACGCCTTTTATAATATTTATTTACCATGTTTAACTAAATTATATACAATATTTATCACTAGATAACATTATCAACAAATTAGGTTTGTGTTTACGTTATTATTATTTCATATACATATAAATAAGGAAGCTTAAATGCGAACCTTAACAAGACATCGCATAACGAAACAAATTATCTAATTAAACGAGCATATTAATGGAATGTTGAAAGGATAATCGAAGTATTTTTGTCCATGAAGCAGCCTATAAATATATATATAAATCAATCTCACTTTACGGTGTCTATTTATTACGGTTACATACTCTACACTCGACCGCCTATTAATATCTCTAAATATGCGTTGTCCTTCTTCCTCCCATCCACCCAATGGGTCACTGACTTATCATATTTATACTTATATTATTGGAAGCTGAATTGTTTGTTTGTTTCGTAAAACACGATATTCCGATTTTAAAAATCTTTCACTTTTTCCCGTCCGTTTATCGAGGAAGGCTGTTGACTATTTTTATTTCAAGCTTTTTTTTTATTTTTCTTTGAACGTTCCGAGACTTGTGTGAAATTGACTTGTAATTCGAAAAGAAAATATTGGTTCTATTTTGGCTCCTGATTTTTAAACTTATTATCCTCCGAATATTTGATGCGACCATTCGTTAATTGGATCCTGGTGAATATATCGAATGTTTTTATGGTGATTATTCCAGAATTCCTCGACAGCATTCCCGCGTATACAGCCTCCGGCACAATTGCAGCCGAACACGTTGCACTGCCCAATCCCACAGTAGAATCCCGCTGGTGGATGTTTACCGTTGCCGCACACCGAGACGGTACAGCGTCCTGTCATCGTGTCTATCACGCCTCCGAATCCTTGGCGCAAATTGTATTTTGCGTTTTCGTACGCACCACAGTAGTTTGGCGCGCCATTATTGTTGTTTACACGTTTTAAGAGAAAGTTCACTTTAGTCTTATGGCAACACGTCCCAAAAACAATTGGCAACGTAACAAAAAGTACGATAATACATTTATGCAACATTATTGCAGATCTTGTATACAATGAATAGTAGTTCGGTTATCATGTTCCTTTTATAGTGGGCAGACAGTATAAATAAGGACACTCATAAACAATTGTTATTATTGATAAGAGAAGTCAGCAGTTCACGAAAGGTTCAAATGTATTTTAATATTCTATATTATAAATATTAATTACGAACATGACCGATAAAAACGAAACTTCGGACCGTATAGTTTGGCTGATATTTTCATTATATACGTCGTAATGGCCGACGTAAGAGAATTTGTAGAAGATATCACACCTTGGAATAGGTTTTTCTTTTCAGTCTCATGAATAATCTAATGTGTGGTATTTTATAATCTTAACCCGCTGCGTTTGTTACGCCGGTCCTTCTCAGGTCTTGATAGGTTTGGACCGGGCTTAAGTGTGTTTGATTCCATTACGAGACTAGCAGCGCCCTACGGTTTCACCTACGTAAACTAATTTCAATTATGTAGAACTTTCATACAAAAATTTTTCATCACCTTCGGGGTGGAATTTCTGAGACGACATCTTGCGACTCTTTTCATACGTCAGAAGGTGAAGGGGGAGGACGATATATATATCTGTGGCATGTAAGATCCTATGAGTGAGTCTCCTTAAAACAGTATCTCATAGTAAATCGGCGGATATCACATCTGCGATACTTGGTCGTAGAGCGTGAATGTGTTAGCCATAGGGTTTTGGTTTCAATAGTTTAATTTTGATTTGAAATTACGTTTGAAGACAGTTGAGCCCTGCAAGCAAAATTTTCAATTTCCCACATTTCGACCTCGCAGGAAATGATCTCTATATGTATTTTAGGTTCACATACAACGTATACACCTCTAACAACTTGACAGTGACTGGACCGGTGCAAACATACTTTATTGCATTTAGATGGGGTTGTCCCGCACTACAGGACAACCCCATCGGTTTTGGGACCGTGCAATGGGGTGAGGTTCCCATCCTCGTCCCTCGCCCCGTGCGCAAAAGCGCCACCGCCTGTTGTTCTTAGGTCTCATCTGCTTATAAGAGGGGTACCGAGACTGATTCCTCCTTCAGATCTTTCAGCCCGCTCTTCTTATAAGAGATGTGCAAAGATCCCCCTCGGTTCAATTGACTTCGCCTGGGTTTACACCTGGCTAGTAAGCCCCACCGCCACGACAAGGCTTGAACCATGGCGGGGAAAAACTGTGAACCTGGCCTTTAGGCCTTACTTTAGTAACGCAGAAAAATCTGCTAGTCCAACAGTGTATATTCCTCAAATCCGCCCGAGGAACCGAGGTTCCTTGGGTCTATTTATAATTGCCAACAACAAACGAAAGGCAAAATAAGCAAAATAGAATGTCTTGAGAAATTTACAAGAAATGTATTTCATTCAATTTTGATATCAAATTGACATTAGATTCCTTGCTCAAATGGCGCCAACTGGTGGCGTAAATATTCGTAAAAACTCTTACATTAAATTGTGATATACTGAATTATATACGTTTCAGCTTTTTTACTACATTTGCGCGTACAGTCTCAACCATCTGCTGCTGCGCAAGGACCTGTGCTGCTGGGCCAAGGGATTGCAAATTCGCTACAACATCTCGCATCTCGAGACCTGGATTAAGGAGCATCTGGCCGAGTACGGTCAGGACAGCGTAAGTGTCATGCCAAGTGAGCAGGGAACGAAACGGGCGCAACGATATGACTGAATGCGCCACACGCACGAAGCAGCGTGTAAGCCGCACAATAAGTGCCATTGTTTACTCGAATGTGTATGACGCCTTGTTTTACAACAACTTTAAAATTTACATTGTCTTATCACTGACACATGCGCCAAAACATTTTAATCTTGGCTTGAACCAATTTAATGTGCACGTGTTACTGTAACACTTATCTAATCATCTCGTTTTATGGTGTTGTCAGGTGGACGAGACGCTCGGCGTGCTGAAGCCGATTACACAGGCGGTACACTTGCTGCAGGCGCGCAAGTCCATGGCCGACGTCGCCAGCACCGTGGACATGTGCGCCGACCTGTCCGCCATGCAAGTATGCAAGGTGAGTGACGTCACGCGCGCACGCGTTTACGTACTGCGTGCGTATTTAATACGCTGTATGTGAAACAACGACTATAATATTTAATACGTAGATTCTATGAACGGTACTACAAGGATGGTTTATTATTCTACTAATTAATTATAAGTTCTTTCCTTTATTTGTATTAAAATTTAGCAGCCGCTTTAATTCGGTTTAAGGCACTTGTCATATCCGATTGTAGGCAGACTTCAGTCACGGTGCTCGTGAAGTAGTTCCCAATTTTCTTGTGCAATGCGCTATGTGATTGTGTTACGAAATCTACAACAATCATATTTTTATACGCTGTCTGCGTGCGTTGTGCAGATCCTCAACATGTACACGCCGGCTGAGGAGTACGAGGTGAAGGTGACGCGCGACTTCATCCACGAGATCCAGAAGCTCATGCACGAGCGCGGCCCCACCGCCAGCAAGGAGCCCGTGAGTGTTGCTCTCGTTAGCCAGTGCTGTCACATTACTAAATTATTTTACCTCCACTTTTATATCCGCACTATATATTGTAATTATCTTTCTAGTAAACCGACCATCCATATTGTATATGAATGGTTATTTTTTTTTATCTGTTCTTCAGTGTGTGTCTTTTTTTAAAATTCGTTAATAAAGTATAATAATATTTTATGTTATGTTAGCATAGCATAGTTAGTCATGAATAACAGGGTCCCGGATCGATAACCCATCATTACCACGCTCATCTGTGGTTGAAAACCGTATGAAAATACTACTAGTGCATTTAGAAAAAATTTAGAGAAGACAGACTACTTTTGGGGATTTTTACTTAACACTAAATATAGTCTATGCTCCCAATTTTTTTAGTTTGCGGTGCACTTATTGGTTTAGCCATACAAATAATTCTCTGATAATCTCAAACAAATAATTCTCTGAAAACTCACGACTTCTCATATGTTACAGCAAAACCTGCTGATGGACACGAAGATGATCTACTCGGTGCAGTTCCAGTACAGCCCGTCCGCCATCCGCCTCGAGGACGTGGAGGTGCCGGAAGTGCTGGAGCTGGAGGGGTTGCTCACCAAGATATAAGCAGACGCCTGTCCGCTCAGACGACGTGAGTTGTCTTTATTTAAAGTGGCGTCTTCACAGACGCGCTATGTGCCTCGAGCCGAGCGAGGCACATAGCGATGTTAGTAAAATGAATGTGAGCAGCGCCGACCGGCCCGGCCGCCTGTGGGTCGAGCGTCAGCTGGGTATGACCGTAGCAGCTAACAATAATACTATTACTGGCTGAATGTCGGTACCGACTACATACGACACGTATACGACACTAGCGTGTACGTAGTACGCCCCCCCCCCATCCTACACACCTCTCGGTGTACGGATTGAATCATGGGAGACGTCGACGTCGACTAAAACTTTGCTCCGTTGCGATCCTGCTGGTTCACTGGTCCGATAATCATCCGCAAAGTATTACCTTGTAACATTGCATTTTGCTCGTCTTCGTACAAGTTATATTCCCACAGGACATAGTCTCGGGTGTCAGTATTAACACCACAAGGACAGGATGGCTACCAACGCCCATAAACACTAACACAACCAGAGGTTATGCGGACGTGTTCTCCACGTATATCCCTATCTCCCAATGGACTACTCACAAACCGCACGAAACATGACAGCAAAGCTTTCCTGACGGAGTGTTGAGATTGACTGCACTTACACTTTTACTTACAAAATCATTAACATCCTCCTTAAAGAGAGATGAAGATTTCTTCATTTACATTTGATATTTGTCGCAGAATAAAAGTGAAGAGAACTCGGCCGCGCCTGCGTACACACTCCAGGCCATAAGCAATGTTTGCTTTGAACATTTTATTTTAAGCCAACGAGGAGATGGGGAGGTGTTTACTTAGCCGACGTAGGAGTCAGCATGCCATAATGTTATCATCAACGACTTATTTCAAAGATTATGAATTTTTGTACTTAAACATTCCTACTTATTTGATAAGTGTGTAACACTAAGTTATGAAGTAATTATTTATTAATAATCCTATACAATTAATATTCCTTTTATGATTTGTTTATTGATACTTTTTGCCCTTTTTTGTTTTTACATTTTTTTTAAATATTTGTTTATAATATTAATTTATATTAAAATGTTATATATTTTTCGTTGTACCAGCGGTTTATTAGGAAAATTCAAACACACATTCCATTGTTAAGTACCAAGGTCTTCGCTTTAAGGCTTGTTGTATATTATTCCACACTTTAGACTTGAATATCTTCGCCCTCAAGTTACAAATTCCACCTTTCAATATAGAAAATATGCCATGGTATGGCTTCGTTTGCTGTACGATTAATTATTGATAAAATGACAATTTGATAAATTATAATGTCGCGAGGACGTGAGCACGTGAGCACGCGAGCACGTGAGCACGCGAGCATGCGAGCACGTGAGCACGCGAGCACGTGAGCACGCGAGCATGCGAGCACGTGAGCACGCGAGCACGCGAGCATGCGAGCACGTGAGCACACGAGCACGTACGTGGGCACGCGAGCACGTAGACGCAATTGTTACAATGTTAATAGCTGCCATACATAGTGGACCACAATAGCACTAGTATGTAGAACATAGTCCATCTAGCTGGAAATTCTCACGAACCTAGTCAGTAAACAATTAATCCACACTAACATAATAAAACTGAAGAGTTTGGGCTTGTTTCAACGCGCTGATCTCTGGACATAAAAGTTGATTTCGAAAAAAAAAATTTTTTTGTGTATGTTAGCTACACTCACGAGGAAGGATAGAGTTTATGGCGCTAAGAGTTACGCAGTCGAAATTGCGGGGCACTTTTAGTATAGAATAGGTCATCATGACGTAGGTCGTCATGATGACTGTTTTCCGTTATTAATTTATAATCTTCACGTATAAATAGAGTTGACGACAAAGTTTTTGCCTAAGCCCCAAAAAGGATACATTTAATTATCGATTTTAATCATTTGGTTGCAACAAAAACCTCTACGAGTTGTCCCACAGCTGCTTTCAAAAGAATTAACATTGTTTATACCTACAGGATACAAAGTACCTTAGTAGGAATAAATTAATATTAATTAAACACGATGAAAAATCTATTGATAATTTCATACTGGTGAAAGTATAGTCAATTATACATTCCAAGAATAAGAGGTAGTGCCATACTGCATTGCAGCGGAATTGGGCCGTACGATATGGAGGTACCTTTCGTTCACATGACACCGGCGTAAGGTGACATCTTCTGTGTCGCATTTCATGCTGTCTGGGAGTACCCATTGCGGGAAGGTGAACAAGAGGGCAACGCATCAGCATTGTAGTTAAAGCGATGTTCATGTGCGTCGGTAGCCGTAAAGGGGCTCCGATGGTTCGTCTGTGCAACTATAAAAAAGAAAGGGTATAAGGAAAGATATTAGCTATTCTTTCATAATTTCCATGTATATTTTATTTGAGTGAATAACCGATGAGCCAGGATGTCGCCACTGAGACCTTCAGATACTGCTACTGGCTGGTTTCGTCACCTTAGTATCACAACATTGCCTATGCCCCTAGAATATGTGTTATAGTGATGTACTCTTACTTATAAATTGCTTATTACTTTTATACGTTTTTTTCTAATATTGTACTCTCTTTCCGTGGCTAGTTCCATCTCGCACCACAGTTCGTATCATTATTTGTATTTAATGATGTTCTGATAATAGGGAGGCAATGTCAATAAATTGATTTTAATCAATATTAAACCATTTAAGTCCACACCGGCAGCCTGAATCGACCCTAGAGATATCGTCAGGGTACCGACCGCACCGGTAGTGTTACCGACATTAAATACGAAGGTGTTGCCAGAATATATTTATACACGTAATTATATTTATAATTGAGAGTTACCATTATATAGGTGCTTCCCGGCATAATAGATAAATAATTAATTAGATACTAATTATAATTTAATTAATTGAATAAATAGATGTTATTAATTACAGTAAATATTTAATAGTTCAAATTTATTATTATTTAACGTCAGATGAAGTATTCATTTTAAAATTATGATTAAGTATGTATTATCTATTGGATAATTGTATAATAGTTTAAAATTAAACATGAATATATTTCATACGTACATATATTAAGAGTCCACTAATCGTTCAAATTTTTTAGTCAAATTTGCTGGTCAAACTAAGCCATTGCAAGTCTGTACTGTCTCCGGTTTTGACAATAGAATGTTCACTTACTCCCCACTACCCCCACTTTCTTATGATTAAATTTGTTGTCAATTCCAAGAACAAGAAAAAGGAAATAATTTCAAATAATTGGACAAGTACGTAAAATTGAACAAAAAGTTTGATATTTCAATGGATGCTTTTCGTGTCGCGTAGAAGTAATTGAAATTCTAAGTGAGACAGTTTGACTTGCAAATATGTTTCACTCTACTAGTGGCGGGTTCAGGTAGGGGGATGTCTGCTGGACCCCATTCCTTGCCTACTTCGTGACCTGGAGTATCACTTAAATCAATTGGTGAAATCTTCCCACAGGAATTATAGAGTTCCTACGTATCCTGAACGTACCTATTTGATGATTTTATTATATAGATATTATTATTATTATTATTATTGACTAGTTAATTATTTAAAATGTATTTGTCTGTGTTCCTGAAGTATATATCTAGGTGTAGGCGCTAGTTGAAATTGTTTGTTACGATATATTGGAAAATGTTTATCTTAAATGTTATATACGTTCCAACATATAACGTGATTGATGTGTCAATTTGTACGTTTCTCATTTAACGACCGACGAGAGATTGCTTTTAAATGAAGTGGTCATGTGTTATGAAAATTACTACAAATAACATGTAGTCGCTTAAATACTTGGTAGTCTACAGGACGCCCAACGCAGAGTGCTGATGGGACTTCGTCGACGTCTAAACCAATTGGTACGCTTTTTGGTTCGATAGTATTCACTTGCACAAACTGTGCGATTTGTACTATCTAACGCCAGATGGCGCTGTCGTAGTATAATAATATATAAGAATGTCGTGTCACGGTGTTCGTCCGAGGTAATCTCAGCGGGCGAGCCGAGGCGGGGTCGAGGCGGATTCTCCGAGATCTTGTCTTTGTATCCCAACATGTGTCTAGATGGAGCATGTCAGATCCGACGACTGAAGTACATCGCGCGGCTGGTTACTGGGTCAAACGATTCTTAAAGAGTACCTAAGCTACAATAATTTATCTCTTGGACATACTGAAGTGTAAAAATTAGCTTCGTTATAACACGAACACCTTATTTACATCCGGTCTCTCGCTAGTTGCCTATGTACGTCTGTCTTATACTCTAATATATCATAAGCACTGTTAGAGCGATATATTGACAGTTGAAATTGGTGAATCATGTAAAGGCAATTTAATTGCTAAATGTTAATCACATAGTAATATTGATCTATTTACAATATTCAATTGCTTCTAAATATTATTAAAAATGAAACGCCTATTTAATTATTTAATATAATTAGTCACACACGACGGCAATAAAATCATATCTTTGTTATTGTTGATTATAAAACTAGATTTGTTAAACAAATCCTATCTATAGCTTCGCTTCAGCACTAAAATGTACACTTGTAACGATTTTGGCAGGGACTTGTCCACTCCGATCTTATTTTCTTATCTTTCTTTTCACTCTTTCCTCTTCTTATCTTTTAATTGACGTAAATCGTTAGTTGATTATGTATCGCTGACTCTCGCGAATAACCGTTGCTATTGCTTTCGTTCAGTAAATCGGAACGTGATGATAAGAAAGAAAGTCGACGGGGAAATAACGCTCTGTGGGATTAACAGTAGGTAACAAACTATGAATGGGGCCTAATCGACCATGTTGCAGTATCATGTAGTTCTCGCACATTATCAGACTCGTGTCCTAGGCCATGACTTAATCCTCAAAATTAATACCACGGGTCATAATTGGAACAATTTTTCCTGCGTTAGCACTGTAATTAATTTTCAAGATAACATGACTATAGACTAATGAATCGTCTATACTAATAACATAAAGCTGAATAGTTTGATTGTTTGAGCGTGCTAATCTCAGGAACTACTGGGCCAAATTGTTTTTTTTTTTGTGTTGGATAGTTCGTATGTTGAGGCAGGCTGTATGTAGGCTACGAGGCTACGACTAAAAGGGCCGGAGTTCCGCGGGTGGAATCGCAGGGTGATGCCATTCGACAATAAAATTGTAATCATCCGGTGATCTTCGCTATCTTAATTATAGCGGACAAGCACATCCATTAATAACTGGGTGTCGGCAGAGGAGCCGCTTGGCCCTACAAGAGGCTCCTGCATTAATTATAATAAAGCGCCCCACTTGGTCACGACTAAGTCCTTATCAACAGTGCAGATTCTTTGGACACATTCGGAGGGTTTAAATGTATTGATTCTTCCAGTATTGTTATTATATAAGTTGAATTCTTTCGTAGTTTATATGAAGTGGAATCTGTTCCATGTTACCTTCCATATGAATTTTAATATTATTCCAGACCGTCGCCAGTTCATAATGACCTACTGGTAGCTTGTACGCTCTACTCTTCTTCTGTGCATTTACATTTATTACTCAGATGTATTGATAAGTGGTGTTCTGCTGTACTTAGGTTTGTGCTGTGAGTTATATTCCGTTTAGTTTAGCCGTTATTTATTGTTAGACATATACATATGAAATTTCGTTGTAAAACTGATAGAATAAATGATGTTAGTAAATGTTTTGTTTTATTGCTATTTCTAATTTCTATAAAATTTAAGAACTGGTATTTTTATAGATAAACCATTTGGAGCAAACGAGTGCCCACATAACCTCTTTGCGTACAAAGAGATACATACTTTATCATTATGCATAGAAGTGTGAGGCCTACTGGAGTTATTACCTTTACATGCTGCTGCGCGACTGTCAAGTGAAGACGGTGATCTGCAAAGGTCCGTTTTTCCTTGTGTAGGTATTTATCTAACGTCCCGCGAACTCCTGTAGGAGAATGCTTGAAATTCCTTCAGCTGAAAGCAGATCGGCCTAGCAGAAGTCGCCGTAAATTCACGGCCCGACCGACCGGTTGTCAATCGTTCCTCAGGAAAAGTGGCGATAAGACGGTAAATAATATTATTAATTAATTATGCGAGAGGTATTTTTTAAGCGGCCATGTTTGCAAGTTTGTGGCAGCGCAACGGGGTATTGAACGTGCTATGTTGGGTGTTTCTCTGTCCGATAGAATTCGTGACGAAAGCCTGTGGCATTGAACTAAAGTATCCGATATCACGCGACGAACAGGTACGCTGAAGTGGCAATGGGCTGGTCACACACTAGAAGAACAGATGGCGGATGGGCCAGTAAGGTTCTGGATTGGAGTGGAAAACGTGTTAGTCGACCGTTTACCAGGTGGGAAGTCGATCTCCGTGTAGTAGCCGGTCCGGGATGAATGCGAGTAGCAGATGATCGGTCGTCTTGGCGTTCATCGAGAGAGGCTTATGTCCAGCTGTGCACCGATAAGGGCAGACAATGTCGAATTATGATGATGAGGTATTTTCTAAAGTGCGTTGTCATTTGCATATGGAAATACAGTCTGTGATAAATTATATTAATGTTTCACTAATTTTCAAGTGTTATACTTGAAAATTAGTGAAACATTAACAGAAATAATGGGGCGTAAAGCAAACATGTTTTGCTCCTTGTAACATTTATTTGATATATCCGCTTATTTAATCAAACACCAAGTGATAAGGGAACGTAATCGAGTACAGATAAAAATAATTCAGCAACAGAGCCGATAACAGTAGGACAATAACTCTTATCTAAGTCATAAAAAATATTTTCATACAGATTAGTTCATCGTATCTATCCACTGGTTATTCCACTTCGTTTCATATGTAGTGGCGTTACTATATCCCTGGATGGGCCCTTTATATCCCAATGACTTGATGACCGGCTGGCTCAGTTGGTTACTTGGCGGCTAATCCGTTACGCCAGAGGTCACGGGTTCGAATTCTGCCTATGTCGCGAATGTTTATAAGTATCTTAGCATCAATAAAGAGCAAGTAATATATTGCATAAATACATTAGCAACTCCGCAATAGTTGAAGGAAATGTAGCGTATCACTGTAGGGTAGATACTGGCACTAGGCGTTCCTCAGATTGACTGAGCGTTCAGTTTTCAGGATGTTTTCGACCTAATCTACGTTCTGTCAAGGCCTCCGAATACTGCATTTAAAAATACACTTGGTTTATGTTAAGAATTTTTTGTCAGTGGACAACCAGTAAGACGGTTCCTAACAAGTATAATGAGAAACGTCGCACAACCTACCAACATCTAATATACCGCCTGAGGTGTGTGCCTGTATCGTTTAGGTATTTGGTGTAACAATAACTATGTAGATAAAGCGCACAGATACTGTATCATTGGTTCAATACAATATTGGGCGTCTTGTTATGTACGTCACCCTTCTAATCCTCTTCGTGTTATTCGTATTTTGTACCCAGAACAAGCGAGCGGTGGTCACGTCGGCATTGACGGTGTCCTTTTGTATCTATAATTGTATACATAAGATAACACGTAATCTTATCTTAATTTGATTTTCTTGTGGCTTCTATCTTAGTTCAAAAGTTGTTTCGACATATTACACATAAATATACTAACAGTGGAATTTAGATTCAAGGCGCGTATTAATTAGTAAACTCTGATGTGGCGTTCTTTTTTAACCAACTTCAAAATAATTTACTCCATTGAAATGTTACGTTTTTAGAAGCGTTATACGTTCTGACGTAATTTTGTCGTTTAGTTATCAAGGGGGTTACGTTAGGTTAAATTAAAGTATGTGGGGTCGCTGTCCTTTTCTCTATACCAGTGATCATCCAAATCGAAATTTGGTCATAATTATGAAAAAAAAAACATTCAACTTCAAATACAGCTAGTATTTGAAGTTGAATGTTTTTTTTGTCTGTTGTAAAACCTTCTACGGGAATAACCCTAAATGACGTACGCCACGCCATGTAACACACTAGTTAAGATACTATATTTGATAGTAGAATGTTTTTTTTGTCTGTTGTAAAACCTTCTTACGGGAATAACCCTAAATGACGTACGCCACGCCATGTAACATACTAGTTAAGATACTATATTTGATAGTAGAATGTTTTTTTTTGTCTGTTGTAAAACCTTCTTACGGGAATAACCCTAAATGACGTACGTCACGCCATGTAATATACTAGTTAAGATACTATATTTGATGGTATCTTAACTAGTATATAACAGAAGTGTTAACATAGTGAGCACACCGTAGCGTGGGTAATATTTTACGTAATTCAGATAATAAATAATAACACAAAGTATAAATGTGCAAAATTTCATACTCCTTCCATTGCGCAATTTTCGTAAAAAGGGGTCCAAAGTTTTTTGCTTCACACATTAATATAATGATGATCTGATCTGGCAAATTTTTAGTAATTAATATTTTATAAAACCAAAATTCGGTAAGATTAAAATACAATAAAATAATTGCAGGTTATATTTTTCCTAAAAAATATAAATTTAAAAGTTATCACCGAGATAATTTTATAACCTATTTATGGACCAGTGGGGGGAGAAGGAGGGCAAAGCATCGGCATAGTAATTATGTGGACGTTCATGGGCGTCGTAAAAACGTTCCGATGGCTCGTTTGCCCCCATATTCTATATAAAAAAAAACAAATTGATTTAGCAGTTAACACTTTACATGGTCATTTTCTAACGAAAATTTGAAGAATAATTATCCTTTCTTAAAGAAATTACTTCTTTAAGAAAGGATATAATAGTTTGTGTAAAAATAACCTTTTTTTGATATAACACTCGTGATTTTATAAAAAAAATGAAAACTTTTATAGAAGACCTTTCAAGGAATAACTTTGGTCTCATTTATTAAATAAAGTAAAACTGACCTCACTCGTTTTTCAAAGATGACGTTCGAGGGACAAGGCGATAAAATTTGAATTTCACTTTACGTTGATCCCTTGCGATTTAGTTAAAAAATAATATGACGTCCTTTGAAAAACTCAACCCCAAAATGTAGTATTCCAATTACATAATACTCAGGTTAGGACAGGTCATACACTCAACATTACTTGACTTATGTGAAGGACCTTTCATACGAACCAGTTTCAGTTAGTATGTTACTCTGTGTGCTATATTCAGCCACACCTGTACTCAACACAATAAAATTCACACATAAACGTGATAGTGGTGTGCGGTTAATCACAAAATGATATCTGATTACTTAAATATGCAGAGCGTGAAATGTCACTGGACACAGTTTTCCTTTCGTCGTTACTGTGTTCACTTGTGAGCAGCGAGCATTTAATCGTGAATGTAAAACGCGATCCTGAGTGTGTGGAACACTGCAATTTTCGGTATGTAGTTGAACCCTACATATTTAATAAATTTAAATATATATGTATTTTTTTTTAA
>JAFELO010000636.1:78237-93260 GCA_017140195.1 Eumaeus atala | reverse complement strand
GCGTGCGTGCGTGCGTGAAGTAGAATAGCTGATCCGATGACTCTGCCATCGGATCAGCTATTCTACTTCAGGGAAGGCTACACTCCATCACAAAAACAGCGTGGGATACCTCGTGAATAAGTGCTTCGTAGGCAACATTGTCGATATCTCTAGTATGTCGGGTAGGGTGGCGTATCTCATACTTAAACTCACTAAGACGTACAGCCTCAAAATGATACAAGTATATGCACCAACGTCGATACATTCGGACATGACGACGTGGAGGCAACTTATGAGGATATCTCAAATGCATTATGGGGGACTTTAATGCCAAAGTAGAAGTGCGAAATGGTGTCGAATCGAGTCTGGGACCTCATGGAGTCAAAAGTCGAAATCGCAGGGGGCAAATGCTGATAAGCTTCGTCGAAAAATGGGGTCTCTTCTTAATGAATTCTTATTTTAAGAAGAAGCCCAATAGAAGTGGACATGGCAGAGCCCCGATACTATGACAAGCACATATTTAGGGATGTCTAACGTGATCAACAGGTTTAAAATCGGAAGTGATCACTGATTGGCTACAGGCTCTCTGAATACATGCCTTCGACGCGAGCGTGTCGGATTAGTACAGTTAGCACTCCGACATAACGTCCGACGAACCATAGTAGGTTCTGAAAACTTCCAACTAGAATTAAAAAAAACCGGTTCGATGCCCTAGATATGTCAGAAACTACAAAGGCAATTGAACGAGACAAAGAGTGGCGTGATGGATTCGATTGCGGGACGTAGGTGAAGGATATGTAGGAACGCAGATCACACAAATGATGTCAAGCTTCTTTCAAAGTGAATCCGCAAACTGATACGCCGAGACCTTTGCAGCTCAAATACGCAACGGGTTGCCGAAGCGATTGAGCAGAATGCTGGGGCGAAGGTTTTTGTGGAGAAGCTTGAACGAAGTCATCTGACAAAGGTTAGGACTGTTTCTGGTGTGACGAATTCCAGCCACCAGAGTAGGCTGGATTTCGCAGCGGATTTAGTACCCCATGGACCACGTTTTCACCATAAAGCAAATTGTACAAAAGTCACATGAGTATAATCAGCCACTGTCCCTTAACTTTGTGGACTATGAAAAAGCTATTGACTCTGTCGAAACCTGGGCTGTTCTTGAAGGATAAAATCTTAAAAAAATCTGCTCTCATACTACAGGTTCGCCCTGCCCCAAGAAGCTCGATTGTAATTCCGTCCGCCAGAGCCAGAGTAATTTCACTCAAGTTGACGTTCGGCAGATCGCTTACATCGTGAGCAAACAGTACCTTATTTTTGGAACTGGTTCCGTCGTGAGTAAGCAGTATCATACTTCTGGAACTGGTTTCGTCGTGAGCAAATAGTACCATACTTTTGGAAATAATATCGTAGTGAGCAAGCAGTATCATACTTCTGGAACTGTTTTCATCGCGAGCAAACAGTACTATACTTTTGGAACTGGTTTCATCGTGAGTAAGCAGTACCATACTTTCGGAACTGGTTTCTGAGAAACAAACTCAGCGAGTCTTCATCAATTAATTCAATATCTATCAATATTAAATTACATTAACATAAGTAACATCTTAAACAATATTTAATTACTTTCAATAAAATGTCATCGAAATTGCTGAGAAGAGAAACTGTCATAAACATGGATCACACTGTGGACGCGTACGGAGGTACATTGTGGACGCGTACGGAGGTACATTGTGGACGCGTACGGAGGTACATTGTGGACGCGTACGGAGGTACATTGTGGACGCGTACGGAGGTACCTTGCCCTCGTAAGGAATCGCTGAGATACTCGGCCTAGTCTATGAACTGGTATGAACTGGTATATCTAGTTTGCGCCTGTTTCTAGTATATCTATTATAATTATCACTAATCATGTTAAAATCATCGAAAGTCTCACACACCTCACAAGAAATTATCTAAAGTGTATTCAGGATAAACAGTCTTATATCTGTATACTTACTTCCTGAAACGTATCTCTAAGTGATGTATTAGAGTCGTCCATGAGAACTAAATGCTCCAAATTGCCTCGCTGAGCAGGCGGATTGGCAATCACAGGTTAGGTTTCGCTTCGGCGCCACTGCTGCCTAGCGCCGAACCGCTTGATGGCGCTGCCATCACTCGGCGCAACCGCTGTCCGGTGCTGATTGTCATGACTATCTCCATACAGCAGCCGGTCCGGGATGGATGCGAGTAGCAGTATGTCCAGCAGTGGACTGATAAGGGCTAATAATTATGATGATGATGTATTAGAAGCTGACTTGAAGATTGCACCAGTAGCCGGATTCTAAAGCACAAACATCGTTTTGTTAACTCATCGATGTCGCACTGAATAATACACAAGGGATTTCTATGATTATTTATTGATGTAACTTGACGTCATCCGCGGATTATAATTTTAAGCCCATTTTTTCATTTTGTATATTATTGTATTGATATAATTGATTATTATAGTACATCATGTTTATAATATTAAATATGTATTATAATATTAAGTGTCGTTCATCTGAAATAAGTTATTGTTATCGTCATTATTAGTATTTACTCAGCTAGAAACGGGCGTGAAAAGGACAGATATCAAGTCAAGTAACAACCATTGAGTTCCTTTACAGTATAGGGAGGCACGAACAATCGCAGCCATGGAATGACTAGCGACACCCATAGACATCCACATTATTGCAGATGCATGGCCATCCTTTCATCCTCCCATTCTATAGGACACTAATAGTTTACTCGATGATTACCATCTGTGTGGTTTGATATCGTTTTGCCACACTGAATAAATTTTGGAGCGATTCTGCGAGTAGGTACTAGGTGCATGTGTTCAATCTTGCTATACTAATATCTACAAGCTTTCTGAATGCGCATAGAGTCGTGAGTAGGTGCCAAAGTGTTCTTGGTGGTACTGGTTTACGAAGTGGTGTGTAGCACGGCGGCAGTATAATGTCCAGCTCCAGGCGTCTCCGGCCCTCAGCCTGAGACTCTGAGCCCTCGCTATCTTCGCAGAGATAAAGGAGTCATTAATGTAGTGCGCGTTTGTTCGCGACGCACACCTGTCCTGTGTGGGCACGTACATATAATAAGTCTCGTTACGTGACCTGCGGTAACAGTTCAAATTGTTATTAGATAACATTGTTAGACGCTTATCCGTTCGTGTTTATAAAACATAGGAAAGAAATGGCCGTTCTCAATGATTGTCGTCGCAGTGCCGAGAGCGGCGCCGGGGCAGCGTACTGCGCAACTGTACTGGCTCGGCCCTATGCCTATCCTACACTCCTAAAGTAGTAATTTTAGACGTATCAAACCCCAATCCAAGTGAAAGTGGGCTGAATTTTTGCATACACCTCCATTGTATTACATTGATTTGCGCGAATGAGAGGATGTTGTGGGTAAGGTAACGTTAAACCTTGCCGCTAATTTCTGGCTTCCACTATCTCTTTCAGTTCATTGCTATTGTGGGCAGTCTTCCACTTGGTTACTGCGAGCTGATCATGCCGCCCTGATTTTGCGTCAGAACTTGCGTTCAAAAATCTCTCGAAGTTTCACAGTATCCATCTTTCTTGCTTAAGCTGAATGAAAAAGCAGCTTAATATCGATAATCGAATATGGCTTTTTTTACAAAGTTTTGAAAAAAGTTTTACTTATAAGTCTCCAATCATGAGGGTTACATGTCGACTCGAAGTAAAAAAGCAATTCCATATATTACTCCCTTTTACTTGTTTATGTTAAGTTAGTAAATTATTGAATTTTTTTTTATTCACTACAGGATTTAAGTGAGGGTCTCGGTCACAGTGTCGTTGCGATGGGCGAGTGCCGATGGACGAGTGCCGATGGACGAGTGCCGATGGACGAGTGCCGATGGACGAGTGCCGATGGACGAGTGCCGATGGACGAGTGCCGATGGACGAGTGCCGATGGACTATGTTGATTATGTCGTCACCCTCTCGTCCGTGTGATACGCGCAGTCTTTTGTGTGCCTCGAGACTGCTGAGACTGAAGAGACCGCGTGAAGGATGCTTCGGTGTAAAGGTATTTTAATATTTTGTATCCTGAATAGAACAACACTCTCACTTGCCACTCGAGGATAGCTCGAGATAGCGAGATCCAAGACCAGATCCATATCCCCGGCGCTTCATGACATCTTTTTCCTCTTGACAGACACAGAGCAAGACCAGCTCTTGTCGCCGCTTTCAATTTCAATTGTTTTCCTTTTTTTGGGTTCCATCAAAAATATCTCCATGGCGGTTGGCGGTCTGGCGTATCATGTAAGGCACCAGTACAATTCCCCTTGAGGAAGTTAAAGTTTCCCCCTCGTTTTCGTATACTATTGAGCCGAGGCTTCCAGGCTTTCATCAATAGTAGTTTGGAAGCTCTGCTCTATTAAATTTCACCACCATAGCGTCTAAGCTTATTATTCATTAAGTGTCATTTGCGATTATACTTTGTTGCCTCACCGAATTTTTCAAGTGCTCCTGCGAATGGAGTTGCTTCGTTCCATGTTAATACTACAAAGGTCCTATCAGTGGGAGATTCCTATTCTTTAATGTAGACTGCAGTGCTTCAAGTCCTTTCTCTTCCGTGCCCATGAAGAAGGGAACAACGTGAAGTCGTATAATTGCATTGTTTGCCTTAGGCGAAAGGGTTATTCAGGTTTTTATGAGATATGGGGCAAACGAGCAGGTGTGACCGGCGTCTTGCAGACACGTTGCCGTTCTCTAGAGGATAGGTATGCCCTTTTTTTAATACCCCTAAATCGTTACAATAAAACTACTTTAGGGATTTTATCGCGGTTTATTAAATTATTTATGTAGCCCGACGTTTCAGAAGCTTTACAGCAACCATGGTCACGGGTGGACTGAGATGACAGATGTCCTGATGTACCAAGTTTTTAAAAGTACCCAAAGAATTATAATTATATTTTGAAATATAATATAAAATATAACCAGGACTACATCATCTGCTTAGTAATTACTGCATGTGTACCCCGTCGTTAGCCAGTTCTGTACAAGCGGGTCGAGTATGCGGTTCCAGAAGGTAGCTCCCGCTATTGACCCCTGTACATCCCTTCCTGGTTTCTTTCTCGCTCGACGACTCGGGGCACTCTAGCGCAGCGGCCGAAGGCTCTCGCAGTGGTGCGTATTCAGTAGTGGAACGCTTGTCTGCCGAGTCTGAGACACTTTAACGTTCCATCTAGAGATGGTGGACGGCGCATGAAAGCTCTTTCTCTGCAAAACAAAAAAGTGAGTTCTTTCGTCAAAAGTAAATTCCAGTTTTGGCGTTGGACTAAAGTAATTTCAGTCAAACAACACAAACAACATACATATTTATGTAATGAAATGTATCAATAATGTTTCTTTTTCTTGTAAAAGATTTATTCAGGTGTCAATTATAAGAAACTATTAAATTTGAATTTCTTATGAAAAATTCAAGACTTGTACTTGTAAGTTTTTAGTCAAACGTTACAAATACAAAAGAAAATATAGACCGTCGGACCTGAGGTTCCAACTAGTAATGTAGTAGCGGAAATGCGAATTGCGATGTCACTGTTGGTATACACCTAATTATGTTATTTCATATGTCACTGTTTGTATACACCTAATTATGTTATTTCATATGTCACTGTTTGTATACACCTAATTTTGTTATTTCATATGCCACTCTCAAGGACTGGAACTGCGCCCGCTACCAGCCTGACGCCTACGTCAATGTTTCATTGTATTCCAGCTTCCGGCATAAGTGCAAATTTGCACTATCAACATGTAAAGACTCGTTATATCTAATGAGTTATTCGTTTTATGACAATGGTCGTTTGTTCATATCATACCCTCGGGTATACAAGTAAATATGTTTTAGACATTGCACCGCTCTGTCGGGTTCGTGGTAACTCGGAGGTAATGCGATGGCTTGCATCGCTATCCTTGTATATCATATTTCGATTATTGTGACATATTCACACCATTTACAAAATATACTGTAACGATGAACATTCATAACGGAGTAGATATATAATAATTTCCCTATATAATCTATGTAAGATTGCCTGATTTTTATCAAATAAATATAACAAACATTGCGGTGGATGAGAAGCATTATTTTTAACGTCGATCGCGATCATTACACCTATTTCATGAGGTAAATCTTCGCTTAGCTTTAAGCCTGAAGTCATAAGTTATTACAACTGGCTAGCTTTACGCACAAAAGTAATAATCGGACAAGAAATGTGCTTATATATGCACTACTCAAAACCTTATATACAATTACAGCTTTGAAAAAACCTTGCTTGGCAATATGTTACACACCTACGTTACATAACCCCACAAAACGCAGAGGACATCATAGCACATCCCAGATCGCCACAGAATGCAGAGCACATCACAGCACACTACAGAATGCCACAGAACGCAGAGCACGTCACAGCACATCACAGAACGCAGAGCACATCACAGCACACCACAGAATGCCACAGAAAGCAGAGCACGTCACAGCACATCCCAGAACGCAGAGCACGTCACAGCACATCACAGCACACCACAGAATGCCACAGAAAGCAGAGCACGTCACAGCACATCCCAGAACGCAGAGCACGTCACAGCACATCACAGAATGTCACAGAACGAAGAGCACGTCACAGCACATCCCAGAACACAGAACACAGAACGCTAAAGCACTATAGACGTCAAAGAACGCAGCAACAGCAGGAAATGCAGAACACATTTTAATTGACACTTAATCTAATTTTTGTGTTAAACCAAAAGGATTTGTGGTTCGCCAAACATCGTAGAAAAACAATTAACAAATCAGTATCTATATAAATAAACCATGGACATTCAATGTACTGTAATTAAAATAATTGTCAACAACAGTACATTGTTGTTAGTGAGTATTGAACAATAATCCTAGCCAGCAGTACAGTCGGAAGCAAGTTTGCTTCACAAAATATGCAACTAATTATTATAATTACAATTTTTATAATATGTTATCAATTAAATATATTTAAATTATGTGCCCAATTTTAATATTAAAGTGTGTTCGTACTAAGTTCAGGTGGATAACTGCTAGCGAGTGAAACGTTAATGAATGTCAAGTACTTGGCTTGTAAAGGTTTGTGAAGATTCACTTCTCATATGTTATGTAGTACTTCGAATAATTGAAAATAAAACGACAATATGTATGGCAAGCCATTTTTTATTGATTTTTAACAAACACATTTTGCACGAGCGGACACATAGCGATACAGAGCGGGGAAACAGTGGCTGTAACGTTTGTCGTCGGATTTAGAGTTTACTTCAGAAATTAACTTAATTAATACGATTACATTAGATACGATTAACTATTTTGATAACATGATATGATAAGACGAGTTATATTTAATTTAGTCAAGTTTCGAATAAGTAAACAAGTATAAATTCGACAAAAATATATAAATAACTTCCATCTTAGAAATATATCAGGCCCTGTAGCCGAGCATCTAAGTGTTAAATCTAAACTAGACCCAAAATACATTTTATGTTATATTCAAAACGTATACAAAATGATTTAATATCAAGTACGAAAGAGTCGGGAAACTACATTCTAAGTAATATATATGGCATTTGATGCCGAATTAATTGTATAAAAGTAAACAAATATAAGGTGGGCCGATCAATACTGCAGGCGACACGCTTGCACTCGGCGCCTGCGCTTTACACCCCCGAGCCCTAGTTGTTAACCGCTGCAGCCCTGAAACTACAGCGTGTAACATCTAATAGTTTAGTTCCTTTCATCCTACCCATGTATCTTGGCACTTGGGTTATGAGTTGGCCGGCTCTTCCGTATCCCAAGGATGGCGGTCTTGACCAATTTCCACTCGAATTTCCAGCCCAAAATAACCGTTCCCTTATTGTTTCGACGAAGTCCTCATCCAAACATGAACATTTTAAAGTTGCACAAGTAAGTTGTAAACACTACCCAAAATGATTTCAGTAGTTTCCACGATTATTGAAATGATATCGGTTCGAATCATGAGTCATTATCACCAGATGCATAAGTGTGACAAACATTGAGCTGAGTTATATCGTATGTAGGTATAGGAGGAGTACAACAAATTACATCAAATGGAGAGGTTCTCGCAGGGGGACCGCTCGGTCCTTTAATCGAGGAGCTTCTCGACTCTCTCCCTGACGTCGCGGACACGGAGCTGCGCCTCGTCGAACACGGCCAGCACGTGTAGAATGTTGAAACTCTTCGACGCCAGGATGAACTCTTGCTTTGCGACGATTTCTTTTTCAAAGAACTCTATGAAGCTCTCAATTTCCCGATAGAACTTGAGCAGCAACGCGTTCCTTTTAGCCGTGTACTTGGCCACCAGCGGGCACGGCTCGTCGTCCCCGTGGGTGCATCTTTCTTCCGGCTCGTCCATGGCACTGGACATTACTTATCGCACAACTAACTAGCCTTAACAGATATTGAAATAACCGGATGATTGTACGTAACGAAGGATTCGGACACCGCCGAGCTCCGAGCACGTCTCGCGTGTGGAGGCTGCGGCAAATCGATGCGGGCGCGGTCGGGACTGTCAGTCGCCGGGTCGAAGGACCTGCGCGCCACACCCGGCCACTCCTCGGGTGTTGCCGATGCAATAAAATCTTTTTTTATACGACTTGTCCGATTAAGAAATTTTCATCAAAATAACTTTGCAAAAAGTAACAAAAAGTAGACATTTCTATTGCTAAGTATTTAAATAGATCGCGATATACCGTGGTAAACGCGACCGTGGTACTTAATAATATTAATTTTGCATATTTTCTGTCCATTCCTATCATTACGTGTAAGCGAATAAGTCATAAACTAGATGTACCAGTTTATAGGCTCAAGCTAGTTCGATGAAATTTTATTGTTTATTGATTAAGCATATAAATGTAATTTTAATTTTTTATTATTGAATTATACTTGTTATTATTGAGTTTATTGATATAACTGGTGACAGACATGCAGACTTTGTTTCGCCTGTTCTTCTCAAGACACAGTTAAGGTTGAACCAGTGATAGAGTTGTTTCTTTACTGATGTTCAAAAAGTAATTTTTATAATTCTTTTTCGAATAAAAACATATTCATATCATTTCATTTCGGAAACCTTATTACAATTCAACATACGAACGTTAACTAATACTTAACTGGCATGTTCATCTCATTCAATCGAACGTTAAATGTTATATTAAATGAGCTTTTAAATGTACATATGTCATAGTAGATTCCGTCCTTGGGGTTCTATTCGATACTTGAACATCGCTCAAGTTGTAGCGAGTCGCGAACAAGACAACATCCACATGATTACATCTTATGACTTGACACTTTGATTGTACTGTTAACATGACGGTAGGAATAATAACAAAACATCATTCACACAAGTTGATTCCCTCCGACTTTTTTACAGTATAAGGGGACAAACAAGCATTCGGAGCTGTTTCATACCGACATCCATGGACATCCGTATAATTTTGTTGTTATGCAGATGCCCTGCCCTCCTCGTCCCCTTGCATATGTGGGCGAAATGTACCTACGGGTCATGGCGGCTTGACAGGTGGTGTGGTATGCGGATACACTCTGTGTATATATCTTTAACAAGTGCACTATGTTGCATTCATAGGAGCTTCGTGAGGGACGTTTGTGAACGGTGATGAGAGTGGTTCTGTACGTAACGACACCCGACACCTACGAGTTGACATCGGAATACCTGCGCGAGGGTATCATCGATATGACATGAAAATAGCTGCAAAACTATTAATGTAGTTCTGTTAGTATTATTGTTCTCTCGCTTGCGTGGTACCGGTAAGGCGTGGAGGCGAAAAGCTGGATTTTCATTCAAAATTAGCTAGATTTTGTTTGAAAATGGACATTTCCAAAAACTTTCAGTTTTAGTCACGTACAAAATAAAACTACTCATAAAAGAACCGTACATAAGTACACACATTTGTATATTTTGGGACTTTTGTCTTTTTTGTGTAAAGGCACAAACGAGAGCGGTTACGGTGACAGTTGGTAGTCAATGAACACTGCAAGGAGTTTAACTGAACTCTTTTATGTCCAAAATTAAGTAAGCAATTTTAGATAACTCTATTAGAGTTATAATAATACACAAGTCGTAGAAGCATTGCGTAGTCGCAACAAAACAATATAACATCTGAAAGTGCTACTGCGTTTTCCTTGTTTGCTTTTTAACTTATTCCTCTAAAAGCCAATTTATTACAGCAACATATTAAATATAATAAAAGATGCTAATTACTGTAACAATAAATGTTTCAACAATATATGATGTCCCACATGAGTAACGCGTAGCACTTGTTTCAACAATATATGATGTCCCACATGAGTAACGCGTAGCACTTGCTTGTTTCTAATTACTCCAGCCGCCGACAGTCGACATCGTTACACTTCACAGACAAGGCGAATATGTAGGTAAACAGAATTGTATTTGATTGTAGTACAAAACTGCATAACTTATTAATCGACTTGCTTACCAGGGCTGATCAGCACACTGGTGTTCTATTACTTCCCTGGGCGTGCCGGCCCGATTCGGCTGTTCGATTTTAACAATCAGGTGATTGCCAACTCGTTTTTGCGTTAGCGAGCTCTCTTAGGTTAAAAACTGTCCTAGAAACCGGTTCATAAAAAACTCCTACTAACTAACTGCCAAGATACAGTAGCTGACGCCCGTAATCTCTGTAAAACGTTTGTGACATACGATGGACATACATATATGACGAAATCATAAGGGTTCCGTTTTTGCTATTTGTCTACGGAATCTATATAAAACGTGGAAAATGGCAACAACTAGCACGTCAAGCTTTATTCAGATGTGTTATGTGTGGCCTCTAGCTAGAACTGCTCTGCGTAGTTGTATACGTAGGTGTCTACGGAGGCACGTAACACAAGTAAGTTCTAGGTAACACAAGTAAGTTCTAGGTAACACAAGTAAGTTCTAGGTAACACAAGTAAGTTCTAGGTAACACAAGTAAGTTCTAGGTAACATAAGTAAGTTCTAGGTAAGCGCTGCAGTATGCACCGTTTAGAATCAAGTCATTTATAAGTTGAACTCTTTGTTGTTTTGAGTCTAAAATTTTATTTACGTAAAGCTTCTAGTGATATTTTGGGTATTTATACTAATTTGCATTTGCTATTTTAGCAGTGTTTCGACCCTTTTGTGCGTGATGTCGCTCTCTGATGGCGACTGTTTGGAACCCTGTAGGTGTAGGGCCGCATGAACTAGTTACATTAGCCGATTCTACTGCTACTATTCGGTGTTCATCTAACACCGCACAGTTCTTCAAGCAGGTTTTGGCCCACATCAATCAATTGCAGCCGATGGATTCCATGCCCGCCTAGGAGGCCTGCTTCATCCCATTCCGTAGTAACCGACGACTCCGTTCTAACCTGTGCACTCAAATCTAGAAGGTAGAGTTAAAAAATCACAAAATCAAGATAATAGCTTCGTAAAAATCTCGGCTCTTTAAGACATGAGACTCAGTGTTCAATAGGAGACATTTTTGCGAGGCATTTATCAAATCTTCCAAGGAGTGTAGCAGTCTATCGACTGCAGCAGCTCATCAACATTTCAAAGTGTTGGTTAGGGTATGATTTATAACCCCATGATTCCGGTTTGATAATCCTTGACGATTCCTTGGATTTCTTATGACAGTGAATTCACGAACTAACAGCTCTGGAGCAATTGTTAAAATGTTCTTCAAGTATAAGAATGGCTGTGATTCGCGATGTGGTGCAGGGCAGGTTGCAGGGCTCTTTAGGTTGCGACAAATTTAATGCGAGCTTGTCTTGGTGCTTCACCATATTCGTCTTATCAAGGAAGGCGGTACTTGTAACCCAGAAATCCTGGAATAACTAGAGATAGTTAATGCCGCTGGATACTCAAATGCTGTGTAATTTGATATTTTACAGCGATTTGTAGACGAATAAAATGGGAACTCCCAGTTCTTATTATTGTTAACATTTTCTTATTCCAATGTTCATGTATATGAATGGCATTTTTCAATATAATTAATAATTACTAATTTAATTATTCTCTTTTTATTTAGGTAAGAAATAATTAGTATAAACAAGATTAGATTAAAAAAGTAATTAAAGTTTATCGCTTGATAACAAATTATGCTTACACGAGTAGGTAAGGGTACCTACTCGTGTAAGCACAATTTCCTTCAGTAGGGACTGAGATCCCTAAGTGTCTACAAATAAGTACTCAATTATTGAAAACATTATAAATAATTTAGAATTATATATTTATCCTTATTATTACGTATCTTATCATCTTTATTCAGCGTTTCTTGTTCAAAACTACAGATAGACCTCGAATAGTATAAGCACTTAAGCAATACGAGCGCTTTGCCATCTGCCTCGGAAATGGTGCAAGATATAAAGACGTGTTTAAATAAGAATAGTAGATAATTTTATCCTCTACAGTAATTGCAATATATAAATTACATATATACAAGTAGCATAGAACCCATAGGAACCGAGATAAATAGCAATAAATACGTAAAAAATAGTTTTTTAACTTTGACCTAGGAAAACCTGTAGTCGCGGAAACGCTAAAAGGTTTTGAGACTAGTAATAGGTTGTCTAAATAAGTTTATAGCTGACTATCTCTCACTCTGATTAATATTCCTTTACTATTAAAGTTAAACCATATAATATCTAACTCTTACGGAAAAAATCTTAGCTTATTTAGTGACAAAAAAAAAACAACTTAAAAATGAACACTCGTAACGTTGCTAGTTGGAACAGCATTGGTCCAAAAGCTAGGTGGGATATGGAAACCAGTAAGTATATGAACAAGTAGTACGAAGATCAGTTAGTCTATAAAGAACTGCCTCTGCTCGTAGTTTCCGCATATTTGTGGACGGATTGTGAGAATTCTATTCACGATTATTATTCAATACATTAGCTTTGTCGGTTACGGTAGGTTTTTATGTGTTATGATAATGTGTTTTATGGTAGGTACCTGACTACTACAATGGCGTATTTATTCCATTACATAAACTTAACGCATGTTTGACACGAACGGTTAATAAACTACTCCTCAGTTGTTGTATCAGAAGGTTGGAGTTATGTGGTCGGCCTTATGTATGCTTGTGATCCTTCGAACCCACTATTAGTCACCAAGTAATTTATAACCTCTTTTGAAAATAAACATTTTTTTTTCTACTTTGACATATGATTAAATGTGGAGTGGTTACTCGCCAATTCTAATTTACGACACGCAAAAAAATTATATTTAACCAGAAAATTCTCAATACTCAAGTTTAAAGACAGAAAGTGAAGCGGTCGCCCTCACTCTGCTAGGACGTCAGGCCCGTGCACTACGCTTGCTCAACGATTTTACACAAAAGGATTATGATTTGGGTGTATTTTATACTCCACCTATTAAAATAATAAAAATTGTAAAAGCAATGTTAGAACTATAAGTAGTTAATAAGCAGGAAATAATAAGATGTTTTTGATCATTGTTAATAATTTCATGTTTTGTATGAATATATTGAGTTGTTGTAATACCGACTTATGCATGTTAAGTTGCAATGTTAATCAACTCCCGCTTATAAAACTCATAGCTATCAAGCAATAAAAGCATTAGATTAATACTATAATAGCGAAGTTTCGATATTTCCGAGAAATAACTATGGCATATAAGCAATGATTTGTATCTATTTTGGCATTTGCTGTCACATAAAAAACGATATAACATAGCCAGAGGCTGACAGCCATATTGGTCTATATCTGCGAAATCTAGAATAAAAAAGTTTAAAAAATTGTACAATGCACATTGCCTCGCGGTCTAGGGGCAAGTCCAGCCACGGATACAAGATCCGCGGGATCCAATAAAAAGTATAACATGTAATAACAGCCCGGAGCTGGATATACCGAACACGCACTAAAACCAACCTCGCGGGTGCCACCGGCCGCCCATGCAAGCGGCAACCGAGAGTAGCCCTACCAACGTCTGGGTCATGCAGTAGCGTCAGGCTTTCATCGTGTTCTTCCCGCGTTGCAGTACAGCATGTGTAGTGTAGGTGCAGCAATCGGAATAGCGTGCACGTGTCAGGCACACGGCACAAACACTTGTCCACTACGACGTGGCAGACAGCTCGTTTAAAAACAAGTAACAGCAGCACAACATCTCCGTTGCAGCGAGTGCATTTGTTTCGTGATGTGTATGAGATGTATTTTAATCCGCAAAACAACAGTTGGAGCCTTTACATGACTAGCGACACCCAAGGAAATGCGCATAACTAAATGTTATCCACACATTGTGTTGCTTTACTATACAGTTCTAGTATCTCACGAACCGTACGAAACGAGATAAAATAGCATTGATTTCACGCAGGTATTACGTGAGCGAGCGTCCCTCCAGTCTGCAGCACTACATTTAAATGTAGTAGTGACATTGAGGATTGATAACTTAAGGAACTAACAACATACATTACGCCATATATATATATATATACATATGGCGTAATGTATGTTTATATGTACATGTAAAATATAAAATTAATCGACAACTTAATGGAGGTAACATATTATATTAAAATGAAAACAAAATAATTATTTAATGACAAAACAACAATAGAACAATAAGGATACACAACAATGATGAGACGAACAGACGGACACATCGACAGCAGTCGCCATCCATACAATAGTGTACTTGCACAATTCGGGAAATTGGATTGTTTCAAAATGGAAATAACTACATGAAATTTGTAAAGCTATACAATTATGTAATCTGTGTTCTTAATCAACATACAGTTGGCGTGAAGAGTTATGAGCGCTCGCCTTAGATACGCGGAATTGTACATGCATGTGGCGGGGAGGTGAGGCGGATGCAGAAACAGGCATGTTTCTTTTTTCAAGCAAAGGAGGCAAACGCGAAATCGAAGCCTTTTGAAGACTTTCAACGCCCCTGGACATTCGCATGATTGTTACGCAGATGCGTTTCACTCCTATCACCCTCTCTCCCCCCCCCC
>JAFELO010000636.1:67415-78228 GCA_017140195.1 Eumaeus atala | reverse complement strand
CCCCCCCCCCCCCCCCCCCAATGGGTCACCGGCTACTCACAAACCGCACGAAGCGCGACAGCGACGCTGCCACTTTACGGTGGTATTATGTGAGCAAAAGGAACCTCGCCGGTCGTGCCGGCCCAATTCCGTTACATAGGAGGATGAAGTGTCACACACGAAGCATGGCACTACCTCCTCCTAAAAATATGATGCTGAATTGAATTGATTTTCAAACCTGATAGCTGTGCACCGTTCGGGTGTAATATAATAAGTGATCGCACTTCATTGCAAAGTAAAATTTAAATTTAAGAAGCTGGGCGCGACTGGCAGGTATATGGTACACACACATACAGGCGGCACACTAATTGTGGAGTGTAGACATATGAAGGACCAGATACCAAACCAATTAAGACCGATTAAGACCTGAGCCAATTATTGTCTCCAATACCTCCACTGAGGTTTGTTCTTTAACAACCGCCTATTTAATGCTCTTTACCAGGCTGCAATGAATAATTTTGTACTTTTGCACCGTCCAACGGAGATATTGAGATGTCCTCACGGCCCAAGTGTTGTTAGAAGAAACAAACATTAAAAGTCAACAGACCACATGGTGCCCGTGGTCTGTTGACTTTTAATGTCGGGTAGTTAGGTTTTGGTACATGGTTGGGTGGTACAGTGTCACAATTCTGGGATCTTATATTTTTACACTCCACATTAGTGGACGCCACTTACTGAGGCAGCTTAGGGCCTACTAATAAGGCAACATTTGCTCGATACTGCACTAACGCCCCACACTCGTCACTTGCTCGCTGGCGAGATCGTACTTATCTATATTGCCTTGGTTTTTATACATTTTTAAACAGTTCGTATCCTACAATACATTTATTTCTGGCTCACAATAAACACATCAAAATATATACTCTGTATACTCTCAACAACTTTCGCAAAATACTTCGAGCCTTTTGGAAGATGTATCTTAGGAAATATCTACAATACCAGGCTTAAGCGAGGTCAGAGTAACGCGAACCACAAGATCATGTTGGAATAAAAATCTTTAGTCGGACTTAAATACATATATGATCTAATGTGTTTTGCAGTCACCCTTCATTAAATAATTAGCCATCTTCTACTGAAGGTTTCAAAAATATCCCCTAGGAGCAGCACTAGACGGGGTAAAACTATTTCGATTATAATTTAATATACATAAAGAGAATATTTTTCTTCATTTATAATTTTGTCACACTACCTTAGACATCAAGTCTCATTGCAATATAAAAAAAGGTAATGCAAAGTCTATGGTAAAGATAACCTAAAAAGTGTCGTGTCATATTCGTGCTGGTGTGACAACGTGTGGAAAGATTAAAGTTAATGCATTCCTCATTGCTCACGAAACATTTAAATTGTAATGGTATAAAGTTTTGACATTAATTTTTTAAGTAGATTTCATTTCGTTTTTTCCCGGCACTCGTGTAATTATCAAATTGAATGCCAGGTACACGAATATTCGCAGTTACCTCTCACTAAATAGGCAAAGAAAGAATGAGGACATTTTTTAAACATCAGTGTTTTTCACTGCAGGCTGGTACATGTAGCCCAGGGGGCGCCACTGTGTCGCACACTGCATATTTTACAACATTGCACACATACATTTAGACACAATTTGGTTTTGCTAATCATATGCTATTTGTGTGTACACATATATGCAGGGATGTTTTCTTCAGAGCACTTCCTTTTGAGGTATACGTATTGTATGTCACCTGGGGGTAACACTTAAGGTTATGTATGAAACGGAAGGACGACTTTTATGGTTCATACAAATGTTAATGTATTATACTTTCATAATAAATGCATTGACGCCACACAACAAACGCGCTACTCGAACAGAACTTCTACAACGTTTTATATTATAGTTTCCTTAGATAAGGCACAGCCGAGACGTTCAAGTGTCTCGTCCGCTGCCTCCCCCAGTGACGTCGTCAACATCGACAATCATAGAAGTCGACATCAACACGTCAGTGCCTTGGCGTGAGACGTCCACACTAACCGAAACGTCGAGAAAGTTAAATATTCAAATACATGTGATATGATCTGTTAGAGATTTAATATTTAAGCTATCATTCGCGCAAACATACGTGACATTACACTTGTTCTACACAACTCAGTACTTAACAAAAAAGTTGTTTTGTCATAAACTAGACCGCCCAATATGTTATCTTCCTACTTAGCACTTTTCATATTTGTCTACCATCAATATTAAATTATTTTTGTAAGACAAAATAGTTTTTTTCTATTTTGTACCTGAATGTATTATATAGCACATTACATTATTGCACGGCATAAAGTAATGTTTCTGGCGTCAAAATACACTTGCGGTTTTCGAAAAAATACTAATATTATTTTAATTTAATTAATAACGTTCTACAAGATAACATACAAATTTATAGACTAGACTCTGTGCCAGCCTGAACATGCGCTAATAATTTTTGTTACATTCAAAGTATACCCTCATGTAGATAATTGTAATTTGTACTTGTAATCATAAATAGTTTTGCAATGGAGGCATTCCTAGTCAGAAGGGCATAATCAACACAAGCATGGGCCGCGTGGAGACTGGTCGAGGTACCCGCGTGTTCATACGGCTACACATTCTTCTTGTACCTTTGGGGAGAGATGTCTCGATTATATCGGAGCTATAATATTATTAAATATTAATCAAACAATGTGCGTGTGCTGATAAATAATGAGTATAAATTTTCTACAATTTTAATGACTACGATGAAGAAACGCTGTAGACGTACAGGATTCTGAATTGTTGAAATGAAATGAATATACTTTTGAAATTTAATTTCATATATAAATTGAAATAAACATTGTAGGATGGAATGTTTTCAGTAATATCGTAGTAGGCTATAAGTAATGTACACTTGCGTAATATGTAACGTATTTGAAGGATTGTTCCCATTAGTGAACGATATAAAACAACGAATAGAAGATCTAGATGACGGATCCACCGCGAGCGTCAGAGATACCACGTACCAGTCCAGCTCTGTGTGCTAACGAGCGTCGCGAGAGCACACGTGTGCTGTTGCACATACACGGTATGTACTCAGTGTGCCTTTCCACTTTCTAGCCATTTCCCCCGAACTAAATGATTATTTCTTTCAATTTGCTGTAAAGCATTTGATACGTCAGGCTTGTTATTTGAGTAAATAAATCGATAAAACCCGTTACAGCAGTCTCGTTGTAAGTATAAAGTAAATTTTAAAAATTAGCCAATTCCATTTATACTGCTACGTACACACACAAAAACGAGCTTAAATAATAATCCACAAAAACTACCACGGCGTTTATAACCATTGTTACAGAATATGAAACAAATTCACTCGCTTCTGTAGTTAGGCGTATAAAACTACGAAACGGATTTCATACGAGATGATATTTTTGTATAAGAAATGCATATTTTAATGCCGAAAATCTGATGGTTTGAAAATTTTGTAAATAAATATTGTAGCTCCTACATTTAATTGGGAAAACGGAACAAGAGCCGTCTAAAGGCGTTGTTCTGGATTTATACGTGTGACGTAGCGGTTCCTGTGGATCTGTATCACAGCCCTCTCCAGTGTTGTCTCAGACAAATGAGTCTCTAACAAAGTATACTGTAACTTTTTAAGGAAAATATATAATTATTATTTTTGTAGTCTTTGTCCCGCTGTTCTCATTAATATAGAGGACGTAGTTATTGCCAAGCAATACTGTGAAGATTTGATTAATATAATAACAATTACTACAAATAAATTCAAAGTTTACAAACTGGCGTAAATATCTGATTTCCAGCTTTGTTTGAACCAAAATCACTAAAAGCCTGAGTGTACCCCGGTACTAACGGTGCACGGCTGTCGAGCTCAACGTCACGTGAACGATTCACAAACACACAAGTGTATACACAAGGCTCGTGACGTCCTTTACTCGTTTCACACACCGGACGCCGCTCGCTCTTCTAGATAGCTTGTGCATTCGCCTCGCCCTTTCAGGATCTGTTTTTTATTCGATGATCTGTAAAATAACATAACAATTAGATGTTACTGGCACGCTTATCTGAAGTAATAAATAAATTATTCATTTGAAGATCACGTCTAAATTCTAATACATCTCTAGAATTACTTAGAAGGATGATTTTTGTTCACCCAAAACGTGCACTACGCACCTGAAGAAGTGTTCCTTATAATTTATTAACTACTTTTACAGATTTTATCGCAGTTCACACAATTTTTTTTATAATTGTTTATCCTTTCCGATTAACGTAAAAAGTGCTTATTGTGTCTTGCAGCTGTGGGGTGTTTTTGATTTGATCATTTTTATTACTGGGTCCAATTTGTACGTGGGCGGATGTGTGTTCTTTCGCGAGGATTTGTTTTTTTATCAAATCGATTTTAATGAAATGTTTAGCGAGAACCATACACATCCGCATAATTTTTACGCGGTGTTATTGCCCTCCTTCCATCTTCGCTGCCAGTAGGCCACCCGAAACTCGAAACTACAGGAGCCTCAGTGTGCTCGCAAACTGCAGATTTTGTAAACTGTGATAAAATCAGTTAGTTTTACTATAATAGTCATTACAAAATCATGGAACGCAAGAATTGACAGCCTTCTGCTAAGAAGCTAGGAAAAGGCAGGTAGCCGAGCGACAATGATGGAAACCGTATTGGGGATCATTGGAGGTACTTGGAGATCCGCAGGAGCAGGCAGTTAAGTACCGATTCCAGTCTTGAAAGACCGGTCCCCCCTCCTTTCCACCAAGGGTGGGTGGTATGATTTGCATGCGGCCGTAATGGGTAAACAAACCGGTACGGTGGTTTGCTTTGAGCTCGTTGGCTAATCGCGTATGATACTAGCATTACCTCCTATGAATGCACTAACATCATCGGAGTCAAACGTTGTTGTCTGTCATGATGTGGTGATTGTGGATTGGATCCTAGAATCCGCACGCGAATTCCTCGGACGTTTGTGAACTTTGGGCGACGTGGTGTTGTATATGTTTGCGTTTTGTTTACTTGTGTTTGACAATTGTCGCGATTGGATCGTCCTCGTTGATCAGAACCTGTCTGGACGACAATGTCTTTTGGAATTATTATGACAGAGCTCTTTGAAATGCAACGTGATAGTGGGGAGCTCAAAATCTCTACATATATCTTCTGTGTGTAAATTTACCAGGGACAGCCTGTGGCAATTCGCAGGAATCTATTTCGAACGTGTTGCAAAATGGCTATGTTCGATATGGAAGCGTGAAAGAACTACGCTGCAATATGAAATGATGGCTCGAATGCATGTTTTGTATAATGTTGGCTTATTTTAAGCAATATTTTACTACTTATATTATAAATGCGAGAGTAACTGTGTCTCTCTGTCGTTTTCACCCTAAAACACCGAATTTGATACCTTTATCGCGAAAAAAGGGTAGAAGAGGTAGAAATCGGGGACGGAAATTTGTATGATAGTTCGTTATTGCCAAAGCAATCTTGATGAAATTTGGTATGAAGATGGAGCTGAACTTGGGAAAGGGATGTCATCAAAGCAACTATTATGATAGGTATTGTAAAAGGAAAAAATGTATTAATACCCCGTTGACCGGGCAAACGCTGAAAGTAGCAGATGAGCACTTAGAAAAACAGTTTCACGGCTAACTCTGTGTGGCACGTCCAGGGGTAACAAGCTGTGGGCCGCCACGCCATCGCCATGCTCTCGCAAAAAAACAGTTTCACGGCTAACTCTGTGTGGCACGTCCAGGGGTAACAAGCTGTGGGCCGCCACGCCATCGCCATGCTCTCGCAAAAAACGGAAGAACTTAAAAATTACTTTTAACTTATTTCTGGAATCCACGCAGACGAAGTCTGTTTACAACGTTCACACCTAAACTACTTAACCAATTTTGACAAACAGTCCAGACCTTGGCAAATACTCCTTAATACGTCGCAAAACATAACCAAATTCTAGGCGGGCGAACCCGCAGGCGGAGAGCTAGTAAAAATAGTTACACAAACTGCCAGACACATCGAATAAAAATAGGAAATACCAGAACCTACAGACTCAGCAACAATCAAAGGCTTTTATTTAGCATTAACGAAACCGTTATAACAGAGAATTGTAAAGAACAAATAATCACGACCAAATTCCACGGAGCTTTACAACTGATCCAGTATGCCAAACAGAATCGAATCGATTTTGATAGTGCAAAACAACTAGTGATCAGTTTAAAAATAAGGTACAGGGGAAAGGGAAGTGTTGACGACAATAGTTTGGTGATGTGGACAAAGACTTCGTGTTTTAACTGTTGTCATAATTATTGTATGCATGTATTGTGTTTCAAACTCAAAAAAAATCCAGTCTCTTACTTCACCTTCGGATAATTTGCCTCTTGTACAGGGTGGAGTGACAGCCCTGGCCATATTTCCTTTGTCAGCTATCTCATTTAACATAATTAATAAGAATATTAAGAGATACCAATTTTAGAATAACATAAATAATGTATGTTTTTGATTAAAACCATTATCAGAAATAACTCTTTTAGGACCTGGAGGCAGAATCATACTCTTTCTTAAGTAACGAAAACACCAACACGTTTTCGTCCTATGTACTCGCCATCGCTGCGTACACTTGGTAACACTTCAGTTCATGGTGAACTGCCAACTTATATTAATGGCGATCCTATGCAATTTCTTCTCGCACATTGAGTGTGTGCGTTTCTCTCCCGTACGGCATATTAGAAAGATATACTGACTGTTCCGAGGCATCACGAGCGGCTGGTCGTCGGCGACGGTGCACTGGTATTCGTTGTTGTGGAACACGTACTTCACGCTCAGGTGCTTCGCCTCGCCCACACACGGGTCGTAGAAGCCGGCGAGCTCCGACTGGAAACAACCACATCCATGACACTCATGACTAGAGACAAAACATTTCAGTATTGTTGGTAGATACATTTTTTGCGACCTGTTTCAGTTACAGACTGGCCCAATAGCCCAAGCGTCATTCCTACACTATATCAATGCATTAATTTTATTACATAATTTTACAAATTATAATAAATATATAGTATGGATATATGCGTTAGCAATCTGTCAGAAGTGTCAGAATGACACATGGGGGTTGTGTGACGATCCTAGGGCTTGGCGTCTAGGGTAACAGTATTAAATGTGTGATGGCAAGCCGTTACACATCCATAGGGACACGCACAAGATGCCCTCTCGTCACATGGTCATTAGGGCCGTACGGGATATTACATGTCACCAGCTGACACAGCTGTCATCACAAGACTGAGAAATGAGTGACGGATACTACGGGAGTGATGAGAGTATCCCACCAATCAACCTGCATGCTGTGCCTGTGTATCATTATCAACATGTCTGTATAGTGCTAGAAAGCAAACGGCCACACCGAGATTTTTGATAATGCGCCCTTAAACATTTGCGTAATTGTTAACACGTTCCATTCCTCTTCCAAGCTCACAAGATCGCATTATTTACGTGGGTACGAAGGGTGAATGACGTGTATGGCGGTCGTGTTGCAAAATATAAGGTTTTGGTTTCAACGTTTTCGTTCTGGAAATTTTTCAACTTCGATGGGGCAGTCCAAATGGCCTTCAGAGATTTTATTGATTCCCGTCCGACTGTTTTTCTATTAAAGGGATAAATGAACTACCTATGAGATATCAAAATTACGTAGAAAACAATGGTTCATATTTTGATTAATTAAATATATTATACTAAAAAATATTCGACTTTTTGTTCCTCCCGTACAAAACGCCAATTTCGTATGTAAAGACACAGATGTAACCTAACAGATGAGGATATAATATATAATAAAATAATATATATACACTTTAGTTCTCTCCCTTCTGACTCTTTACGAATTCTGTCGGACAGAGAAACGCGCACAGCACGTACTATGAAATATAGCAAAGCCCTTGCTTCCACTTAATCACTAAACGAGTATTTATGCAACTCCCTAGAAAAGCTTTATCTACATATTAAACTAGCAGTCCGCTGCAGCGTCACACGAATAGACTAAAGATTGCAAAAATTTATTGATTTACAAAAGTACAAAAATTTCGACCTCGTAATGAACACCACGCCCACCATGAAAACAAATTCAGCTTATGACAGAACAACGTCTGTCGAGACAAGTTATCAATAATTTCTGTAGCTAAATAAGGATTCTCTTTGATATTTTTTCATACCTTTGGTTACGTTATATTAGTTGTTATACACAAAGTTTCAGAAAATATTTGTATAACCTATGTTTTATCACGGATTCTAATGATGAAATATTTTTTCAAATCAACTAACCTGAACTAATCGGAAACATTGAACCTTTCAAGTCCAACAACCAGATGTTTAAACTTTATAACATTAGTATAGATCATAATAATAATATCTGTGGACTTGTCACACCGCGTCAGCTTAGCCCCGTGCTAAGTACCGTGAGGACTTGTGTTGCAGGTACACCAGAAATATATTTAATATTTTAATTAATTAGTAAATGTACAATCTATTTATAACATAAAACATTTAATTTATCTATATAAATAAAAATGAAACCACTCAAATGTTGGTAAGCGCAGAACTTCAGAACAACCATACAGAATTTGATAATAATGTTACTTTTGCATTCGGTATGGCATGGGCGAGGTTTTTATGTAGGAATACGCTTGGTATGTTGTACGCAAATCTTTAAAAATGGATTGGGAAATCTCAATGCTGTAGAATAAGCTTGCAGGCCTGACCGTTCGGCCACGTATCCATTGAAGAAAGTGCGGCCCTACAAACACCAA
This sequence comes from Eumaeus atala, assembly GCA_017140195.1. Classification (NCBI taxonomy): domain Eukaryota; kingdom Metazoa; phylum Arthropoda; class Insecta; order Lepidoptera; family Lycaenidae; genus Eumaeus; species Eumaeus atala. Next base: position 69,422 of record JAFELO010000636.1, on the reverse strand, counting down.
CCAATGGCCCTGTTCATCCGTGCCATTGGGAAGCTACACTCTTTCCCAAAGGGACCCAGGATTTAAGTAAGGCGATAGAGTTCCTTTTGAAGATAACATTCTATACGTGAGGCAGGTTTCAACAATGTACTACTAAATGGTGAGAACCTAGATTTTGTAGACTCAACGGTGTTTTTGGAATAACGGTAGGTGCTAAATTGCAGTCATATTTCAAAGCTTGCGATTAAGCTAAGTTCTAAATTCTTGTTAGAAAATGTATACAGTATTCTGATGAAAATGCGGCAAGATTCGTTTACAAGTCTTATTTTTTACTTTTTCTTTCTTCGTTTCTTATTTTAGCTACTTCCACAGCATTATGTGTTACGGCATGCTGTTGCTGGGGGAGCCGCCTTTAATATGTTTGTGCTGCAGAAGCGAGCTATACGTGCAACATACAAGCTAGCCCCTGTATGTTTATTCACAATACACTTTAGATAATGATGTATCATTATCTCAATTCATCAGTCCCGCTGAGTTTGTTTTGTCGTTTCTTCCAGGTCAAGGTTAGGGTTGTATCGGCAGCAGTAAAGTAACGACTTTCAAAATGAGATTTGTAAAATCCTATTTTTTATAAAATATTGAGATTTTATAATTTTTCCCCCTTATGAGTAGTGCGATCTATACATACTATGAAACAGAGTCACAATAAGCCTGCAGTCGGTATATTATCTATTTGCACAAAATGTTTATTTTGAGTCAATGTCAATCTCAAATCTCGAAACGAAGAAGGTCTGATCTCTATACTAATATTATAAAGAGGAAATATTTCATTGTTTGTTTCTTTATTTGCATTGAATAGGCTCCTCGTTAGAATCCGCGATGATCATAGGCCATACAAACATTTTCTAAAACGTTGGACATCAGTATTAAAACTAAGATAATGTAGAAAAAATCAAATCCTTATTTAGCTGTAGAAATCATTGACAACTGGCCGTCTCGACAAATGTTCTGTCATTAATTGAATTTGTTGCCATTGTAACGTGTAATGTTTACGAAGCCAAAACTATAATTTATACTTCTTACACTTTCGTAAACCAATGATTTTTTGCCGTACTGTGTAAAATATCCGCGCGATAGGTTCACTGGTGGTGTATGATCTGTTATGGTGTGTGTGAAATCCAACCCGACGAAACTAGACCGGACGCCATTGGCGTGTACATGTGGCTGCAAACCTTGCGAGCCTCCAGCAGCTCGAGCCGCGAGTCCCGGGTGAGGCACTGCACAGGTATGGTGACGTCTATCACTTCGGCCGATGCGCCGCTCGCCTCGCGCACGTCGCCCGCCTGCTCCGAGTCCAAGTCGTGACAAGACGCACCTGGAATGTTCAAGAAGGTACATTAAAAGGAAACGACGTCACGCACACTCAGTTTGCGTCATAGGTTCAATATAAGTGCTGCTTGAAGTACAAGGGGTTTTCTTATTGCTTAAGTTAAAGAACACCGCGAATAAATGCACCATCTTTCATATAATGCTGTGGGATCCGAAGATTGCCTGACCAGAATATATTTTTATTTCTTTAACCTAATTTTCGCAGAGCTGAAACACCATTGCATAATGTGGAGTCCATGACATAATATTATTTTTTGTCAATAATATCCACGCAGTGTCCTATTACTGGGAAATCGAGCCGTTTGGTGACCACAGATGCCGATGAGCGAAATTCCACCGGACTTTCCTGGTTACGCCAAGGCCTTCACAGTAATTGCCATTTGTCAACACAAACACAAAGAAATCTTTTCACAACAACATTGGATTTAAAGATATTTAATTTTTTCTTTTATTTTCTGATGCTCCTAGTTAGTTTGCAGGACTGGCAACATACCCGTTATTTTGGCTATCCATGAATTGATGCTCTTTTGAGTTCCGCCAGGTAAGTACAGCTGCCCAGGTAGGTACAGCTGCCCAGGTAGGTACAGCTGCCCAGGTAAGTACAGCTGCCCAGGTAAGTACAGCTGCCCAGGTAAGTAC
>JAFELO010000636.1:47421-67228 GCA_017140195.1 Eumaeus atala | reverse complement strand
CAGCTGCCCAGGTAGGTACAGCTGCCCAGGTATGTACAGCTGCCTAGGTAGGTACAGCTGCCCAGGTAAGTACAGCTGCCCAGGTAAGTACAGCTGCCCAGGTAAGTACAGCTGCCCAGGTAAGTACAGCTGCCCAGGTAAGTACAGCTGCCCAGAAGTACAGCTGTCCAGGTAAGTACAGCTGCCCAGGTAAGTACAGCGGGTGCTCCTGATCGACTTCGACACTTCCTTTAATCTAAGGGTCGAATACCTTACTCCAGAACGTAATGGTTTTGTATTCTCGGTGTAACTGCTTTACATTAGACATTGTTTGACTGCAAGCACTACCTGAAATATGACATGCATCCTTGGCTAACGATTGTCGTCAAGGATAAGGCCGTGAGTCAAGACCCTGGGTTCAGAACAGTTTCTAGTTGGCTTTGCAAATATTATGTGTGTTAGACGGGAAACCTAGTTGTTGTTGATTCAGATCTGTGTTCACCTTAACGTGTCAAAGGTTTATTCATGAAACTTATAACTAGCTCTTGATGCCACTTTGAGGCCTATTCCAGTATAACACGCAAGGTGTTCACTTTGCCAGTACAAGATCTTGTCCACGAAATTTGTGGAGTATCAGCACTGTGTTGGAGTGGCTCCACTGCATCAACAAGTCTCCTCCGGATAATCGTAGTGAAAACCTTGGAGGGCACCGATAGCAAAGTGATACCTCTCCAGTTGCAGCACAGGTTAAGATCGTTTGTTATGGGTATAGTGATCAAAAGATCCTTGACCTGATCCGCAAGTTGCCCGTACAGCCGCTAGAGCGCGTTCAGCAATACCAACATTTCAATGGCATTGGCACTGATATGTCATGCATACTTTGTAACGCTAGTGCCGCCTGAAGTTTGACATTTTGTTACACTTAAAATAGTTTTTGCAAGTGTCTTCGGCGGTCGATCAGGTCTAGACTTTTTCTGTCAGAACCGGAGAGTGCTGACGTCAAACCTTCGTCTCACTTTTCACCCTTACGATACGAGGCAGCGATTTTCAGTTTCAGTTCTGTTACTGTCACTGTAACCTAACGTCCAATAGCCATTAGCACACTTGAGCGCTAATAGCAAACGAGTCGATTTGTTTTCTGGCAGTACCGTGGAGTGAAATTCGATTGTATTAAAGTTAATCACCATGTAGGAACAAAGGGTCTTCTATGACTGAGTCATTGTTTTGGCAGTATGTACTCTAGAAATAGTAAAATAGTTAAGATTTGATCCATTACTGTCTAGATAAGAGATGCGCTGGTAAAACTATAGAAATTTTTGTAATGAATGATGCATTGGGTTATGAATATCCGAACTCCGTGAATCCATTAGGAGGGATGTGGTAAGTAGCGTCAGTAATCACCACCAGGCGTGGGTAGTAGACGAGACTGCCTTCCTTTGCTATTAATAGGAGAAGCTAAACATACCCGGTGGTAGTTTCCCGTAGAGCGCTCTGATGATGACCAGCCCTTTTTTCTTCTCTTCGTCATTGCGTATCCTGGAGTAAGTCTCTTTCATCAGCTCAACAGTCGCATGCGCCTGGCGTTGCATCTCCTGTAATCTACAACACCACATACCAATATGAGTTGCAAATCAAATTAGTCAAGTGAATGAATCATACAAGCTATGACGGGTGTAGGCTAAATGAATATCTTATAGTGCAGTATGTGAGATGGCTCGGGTCTTCTTCTCAACGAAGAAATTACCCGGATCTGGACAGCAATTCTTCCCGTAATTTTAAGTTGGTCTCCATGGATGGTCGCTACTCCCTTTTCCTAAAAAAGATCGTTCCGTCAAGTGCGAGTCGGACTCGCGCACCGAGTGGTAAGTACCAACCGCAAGGAGGTACGGACATGAGTCTTATAGAAGTTGAAAGACGTACGGGCAGACGGACCACAGGGTAAGAATCTACAGGGGCCGTATAGGTACGTAGAGAAGATTTTGTGTCAAATGCTGTTAGATTCTACAGCTAGCGTTTACGAGCCTCGACTGTCTTGCCGGCACGGCGACTGCTCCGCTGTGTCGAGCTCAAGCTGATGTACAGTACAGTAGGTCAAAACGATCCAAGTCATACATTAGCGACGAGACCATTAGGCGTACCTGTCCTCTGTTCTGTCCGAGCGCAACATAAAACCTGTATATACCTCTCAAAGTTAGCCTCCATAGACCTCTGCCTGTCCCTCTCGCTTCTCTCCCGCGCAATGGGGTCCAGCACCAGCTTTTTAAGCAGCAGCCACGAGACCAACGGCACGGCGGTCGCGTAAAACACGGGCGAGGGTATCACCTCCTCGCACAGGTGGATGGGCACTACGATGCTTTGAGACGAGCAGGACCATCTGCAGATATCGAGGTGTATGAGCCAGTGTTCCATTACATTGCTACAGGCGGGGTCGGCGAGCGGCGAGGCACCTCTCGCTTGATGATGATGATGATAACGTTACAAAGTGACAATTATGCAGTTTCGTGCGATTTGTGAGTTTCGGTTGGCCAACTGTAGGCGAATGCGGCCAACACGTCTACTTGCGGATCTCTATGCGTGGTGTTTATGGCCATCGCTAGTCCTCCAAGCAATAAAATAATAATTGTTAACCGCACAATGCGCCTAAACCGCATTGTAAATACTGTAATATAGATGTTCGGGTGAAGGAGGAACAGGTCGCACGCTGCATGAATGCTGTTCCCGTGCACTAGGACAGAGATAGAGAGAGAGAGAGAGAGAGAGGGAGGGAAGGGGGAGGGGGAGAGGGAGAGAGAGAGAGGGAGAGAGAGACCAGTGAAGGACTTCACATGTCGTCCAGTGTTGACTCTTACGGGCCTGCAGCCCTCTCTCTCTACACAACGTGTCAGCATCTTGGGCGTACCCGATCGAACTGAGGGAGCTGCTCTTTGTACCATTGTTTAAGAAGAGGGGACTTTAGAGCAGGAAGAGGTGCTCTTGATATAAGGAGAGGAGACTGGGGTAGTGGGCGCTTTTGCGCACAGGGCAAGGGGCGAAGAAGAGAACCTCACCCCATTGCACTGTCAAAAGCAGGTGCATTTGTCTTGCGGTGCGTTCCCTTCTGCGGAGGAGGCGTCGGTCGCTAAGGGAACTGACTAATCCCAAAGGTGCCCCGGGGCTTTGTAGTACTGTGGCACCTCACGAAAGACGGGACTGTTAGCACTTGTGCTGGTTTTTGTGGGTACTTGGCACCGTATATGTGCCGTGGGCCCCACACACCAACGGCCGGTGAAGGGCCAGTAGATTCGTTTCCTCGCGTCAAAAAAAGGTTCCCCAATACCTGCATAGTGCACATACCGTACAAGTATTGCGCCAAAATTATAGGAACAATTTGATCCGTCTAAACTATCTCAGACTCGACAAAATAGTAGACGCGTGGAAAATTTGGACTTGTTAATCGATTGTAGCGCTGACCATAAGTAATTGTGTGCATGTGTGTGTAGTAGACTCACTTGAGCTTGAGCATGACTCCGCTGGGCACCCCCAGCATCACGGCCGCGGAGACGCTGCTACTCTGAGACACTTTTTTCTCCGCGCCGTACTCCGCTAAGGCGCCGAATGTCCCCACCCTGTGCAAACACACTGTCACTTCTGTGTATGAGAGTCTCACATGTACCTACTACAACAATTGTGAGAGTAGAGAAACAAGGCGGCGGCCATATCTTCGCTTATCTGACGAAAAGAGGCCTCGTAACGCTTTACTGTACTTGACTCCTTCGTAGGCTGCTATTCTTTGACACAATTTACGTGGTTTACGTAAATAGTTTCGAGCTACTCAGTGCGAGTCTGAAGTGAGAGGGGACAGGCCTCTTCGACTCCTGCGAGTTAATAAAAGACAAGACAGTCGCCACAATTACTGGTATTTGGGATTCCTACGAACCCTCTGCTCGGTCATTTGCAAGTCACTTTCAAGGTATATTCGGAATATTATCGCTAGCACTTTTACGTTTTTTATGGAGGTCATTCATAAGGACACACATTTATTTTACTCGCAAAGAAACTCACATTTAAGTACCGTTAACAACAGTCACATTTAAGTACCGTTAACAACAGTCACATTTAAGTACCGTTAACAACAGTCACATTTAAGTACCGTTAACAATGTACACAAATTGAAATGAGGAAGTCAGCAAGCACTTTGACAGTTGGAAGCTAGCAAAAATCAAGTTCGCGGAGTAGTCGACATTATATGATGTTATTCGCAAACGCATATGCAGCATGCACCGGCCGCCGTATGATCTGGGATCTGGGAGACACCACTCGCGAGTCGCCATTTCACTTGATGAGAAACTTAGGATTTTGTGTATTTATAATTAACTAGTGATTCGCCCTGGCTGATGAATAAATTGTTCGCTTTTGAGAATCATTTCATCATCATCATCATCATTATCATCACCACCCTCAGCCTGACGACGTCCGCTCCCTCACACACACAGTGACACACACACAGCGGTCGCGGTGTCTAGCCATGGCCGACAAATCGCTTAATACATAGGTGGAAGCCGAAGGAAAATCCGTACAATAGATTTAGAGAAAACACAGGCAGGCAGACAAGTTTTGGAGACTTTGTTTTATAATTTATTTATTTTTTAATCTAGAACAAAAAAAAATAATCGCAACAGCAGAGAAAATGTTTAATCAAAAATTATTGTTTACTAATTATATAATAATTTGTTATAGAAATCTCCCTATAACATATAATAAAACCGTTTATAATGAGGTTCAAATTATAATTTAAGAATCATCACCGTACATTTGCTATTGTTGGCTCGAGCGCATAAAATACACAAGAAAATGCAAAACAAACAATGGCATGGCAGTCGACAATCAAGAATAATATAAAAAGACAAATGTTTGGGAAGCCCTCGTGTTCGCAAGAAAGTTCATTTTTTTGTTATTCTTCACACTCCGGAAAACCAAAGCGAAAAATCAATCGCTTCTTTGTGTTTTGTTACAAACCACAGACATAATTGTACACCTGAGCATTCCCCCAAGTGGATCGAAACCGAGTTAACATTTGTACATAAATATCCATTTGTCACATTAACATAGAACTAGCAGAGGCTGGAGCCTCCTCCCTACACACGATGTACACTCAGCGTCGAAATCAGTACAAAACACGCTAAAATTATTGTTTCACAAAATATTTGCGACGCTATCCTGATGGTGGGAACGCTTATTGGGTCGTAACGGCCAATTCAAGTGCAATGCAGCATGACACTGTCATTTACAGTGCTACCGTCTCTTAAACATTAGTTACGCCAGGTATTGAGCAAGCAGAACCACAGATATATACAAAAAAAAAAAGAAACAGTTACAAGTTTGTTGGAACGTGTTCTTGATTCTCAGCTGAAAGCAAACAGCAATATTAAAGTGGTCGCACTTGAATACAAGACGCGGGGTCATTCCCTACGCTCCTCGTAGTTCGAGTAACACAAGCACCGACTTGGAGGCGCCAGTAGCGCTAGCTCAGTCAGTAGCGCCTCTGCTGTGTGAACAGCGGCGACGCGTAATGTCGTAAGCACATAATACAGCGAGTGGTACCTGAAAGCGAGGCGCAGCTTCATGTCGTAGCTGGGCAGCTTCCTCATGATGTTGACAGAGAGGAAGGAGTGAGGGGAGCCGATCTGCAGCGCCGTGTTGAGGTGGTATCGCGGACTGTCTCGCGCGTAGGTGCTGGTCATGGAGGAACCGCCCTGCCCGCCCGCGCGGTACGTCAGGTATCCCACAGAGTGCGCGTCCAGTTGGAGGGCCATTGCTGGGGGAAAAAATATATATTCCTTGAAATAACCAAATCGGAGTTGACAAGTTACTTAGTACAAGAATTTAGTAAAGAGTTCAACTATCAGCCATCCTGGTAGCTGTCCACAGCAAAACCGTACGGAACAGCTGCTAACAACTCCGCACACGTTAAAGTCCGGCAAGCCGTTCAACACGCACAAATCTAAAATCTAAAAATAAATCTTGCCGTTCATTGACTTAACATCAACAGCAGTCCACTTCAGTCAGAAGTCAGTGAGGTCCACTTGATACAAACCATATTCAACATATGGTGATGGCTGGCTGGTTCTGTCTTGTTTCACTGGCAATTTTTATGGTCTCTGGCAGGCATGATAACGGTATACGTCCATAATTTTGCAAAAAATATAAATGCAATAAAAGCAGCACCCCGCAGATCTATCTATCCTCACACTCATTTCACATGGGTAAATTCCACGTCAACTTCACCCCATTGGGGGATAACTTTCTAAGAATCCTTTCTTAGTGCACACTTAAATCATGAAAGTTTCCAGGTACAGTAGTTTCGGCTCTGCATGAATATGTTACGTACGTCATGTTTGCTACATGTACATAGAATATGTTTGGAAGTATATTTTTCTAACTTAGTTTCAAAATATAATTCAAATTATAAAGTACTCACTGGATACAAAATTGGGCACAATCCCTCGGGATGTGAACTGCAGGCCAGTCCCAAAGTTGACAAACATCAGTCGGGTCAGAGTGCGGAACATTTTGAAGCCCACCACAGGACCATTTCCAATGCCACACTCCAGCTCCGTCCAGCCTCGCTCTGAGCTGAGATGTCTGTTGGAAAATGTCACAGCTCCTGTACCTATAAATTAGTCAAAATATAGTATGTTACTTTAAAACAATATTTAATCTATTCTCCATGTACTTACAATAGCTCTTTGCATGGACCCCCCAAGTGGCGAGTCTCAAGAAAGTCAATATGCACAGTATTCATACATTCGTAAGAAGGGAAAACGAGGAAAACATAATTTCATTCATCATCATTACCAGATTACATCTTGATTTTTACTTTATGTGACTTTCATGTGAAGGTGCAACTCCTGCGAGAATGCAACTCCGACGGTAGCTCTAACGTAAGAGTATATGGTAAGTAATCTATAATATAAAGCTGAAGGTTTGGTCCTTTGTTTCAACATGATAATCTCAGGAACTACCAACTCGAAATGAAAATTATTTTTGTGTTGAATGGCCGGAAACCGCGGGCTGATGATATGATCACATAAAATTCATCTATATCTGATTTCTTTTCTCTAGAAAAGTTAAACGTATACATTCCTTGCGGAACTTATGGCACAATGGGAAATGAATATACTTAGAAACCACACATTAAAATGAGTAAATATTATGACGTAATTGAGGAATTAACCATAAATGGCAATATAGTACTACAACTTATATATTGTAGAACTAGGAGCGAGGGGCTGTACATAACACCAGTAAAATCTCTGAAAGATCTTGGCCTCTCTTTGTCAAGATGTAAGCAGTGCACAGTGCAAAAAAATAGAAAGCAGTGTCTGTATTTTTTTTGAAACTCTGGTGTCAAGGTAGAGGGGGTATACATAAGAACACAGAGGAATTAGATAACAAGTTCATAAGGTGTCTAGTCACTATCCGAAAGAATCTCTGCTAGTATTATTGCATTTTTTGCATCCCTAGAACAAAAACATATACAATGTTTGTGAATTTATCATAGTTCATTTAAATTATGCTTACTCTAAATTACATAAATGGCATACCTATTCCATTTTGTGTGGATATGTTTCCCGAGAGTGTGCTTGTATTCCTTAAAGTGACTGGCACGTCAATTGATTGCTGTATGCTCATTCCAGACACTTCCACACTTGGTATTATTGTTGTGTCTTCCCTGTAAATTATCAACCATAAAACTTGTGAATGGGATTCATTTAAAAGAATAAGTGCTACATTACTAAAAATATATGTCAGATTTGAATTAGTTAGTGATAAGAAGACTCTGTGATGGCTTGGTAGTTAGATACTCAAACTGCAGAGGTGAAGGTTGTGATTCTGACCTCATGTAACTCTAGAAACCTTATAGTGGGAAAGGTATCATTTCTTATAACCAACCACTTACATAATTTCATATTCATCATAATACTTCATGAACAAATCAGTTGCATTAATTGAGAGTGTGATGGTGCCCCGTGGGTTCGCACTCTGCTGTAGCCTCCTCTCCTCCCGTTCACGTTTAAGCCTGAAAACATTTTTTGTAGCCTCTTATTTATAGCAAGAAAATGACTCTGCTGTTCCGCATGTCATTATCAGTCCCCCAGCAAACAACATAATAAGGAATGATTCTATTTGTTTTAGGTATAATTTGATTGACATCACTACATTCCTACAGTGGAAATTAAGTATAAAAATATAAGTAAAGCTATCATACTACTCCATACATATTTATGCAATTAAAAGTAAAATCATGTACCTAGAAATTTAGTGTAATGTTCAATGACCTTTGCCTGGAGCAGTAATTATATATTGCAATTGTGTATTAAGTTATAAATTATAATTGGGTTGATAATGTTAGTAGACAAAGCCAAATTTATTTATATTTGCTTTTGATATAATTTTGTTTATCGAAGATGATTTTCAGGACTTTATGAATTGGGTTCTCTCTAAAGTGATCATTAAATATAGTGAAGACACTCTAAAATAATCATTAAATATAGTGGTCAAAAAGTGGAAGTAAGAACAAAATTACTTACCTTTCATATTCCTCTCTTATTTCCCGAGGGGTGCGGGTACGAAATATTATTTCCCATCCATCAACCTCTAGACCTCTCTTTCCTTAGACATATATATTTGATATTATTAGACAAATAATATAATGATTTATAAAAAAGTAATTGGATTATAATTTTTTTATTAATATAAGTAAAAAATTTTAGTTTTAATAAGAACTATTTGCTTATTTTTTTATTATAATCTCTACTTACCATATCTCTACCAACAAAAAAATATGTTTAACTACCAAGTGGTATATATATTATATATATTTTTTATATTTGTTAATGAAATGTGTTCATTATAGAAAAGTCTTTGAAATAAATTTTCTAGTTCTGGTTATGGCCTTGATTCTGATTATGGTTAATCTAAACAAAATATAGATATATAGTATAATAAAGTAAAAATAAATCTCTGGTTTTAGATTCGGTACTGAAAAAAAATACCTCCTAAATATCAATAACTTCAACAATAGAAGTGGTACTATCAATTTTATATTTATGTTTAACATGTTTTCAACAACAATTTAAGTTTAACACCTTGATAGTGAATATTATTATCAAGTATAAAAATTAAGTCCATACCAAGAGTGTCATATATTGCTCGCTTTTGGGAATCAGAAAGCACCTCGTATGCCTCCTTTACTTTACTAAATATTTGTTCAGCCCATTTTTGTTTCGTCGGGTCTGTACTGTGTTTATCTGGATGGAATATACGTGAAAAGCGACGATAGGCACTGTTAATTTCATCTGGAGTAGCCTAAAACATAAGATGATGTTCTAAATATTATACATTTGATTATTAATATTATATATGCATATATTATACATTAGTAAAATGGTTACTAAATGTTAATTTTAATATACTTTTAACAGGTTAAATATTGTATCTGTAAAGCATGTAAGATATTCAAATATGTCCTATACCTAATACTTTTAACTGTTATAAAATATTTATGGAATTGTAAAACATCCATCCCTCTGTAAGGTTCTCCTAACAGGTTTAAGTAATAACAGTGAATGCCAAAATATTATTTTTATAAAAATACACTGTGTCAACATTTTAGTGTCATTTGGCTAATGGCATAGGATAAGTACATAACCTCAAAATTAATTCGATATTATCGTTTTGAAACTTTGACCCGAGTTTCTCAACGATGCAACTACATCTTATTTCGCATGTATTTATATGTATATATTTTTTTAAAGCATTTCAATTTAGTAGTTATATAATAATGTTGTAATATAGCGGTAATTTTGTGAAATGTAAAATATATGTATTTACCGTTTTTGATATATTCAGTAGTTGGTAATAATTGTCTTCTAGTAAAATACTCTCCCCTTCTTCATACATTGCTTAAATTTCTATACAATCGTCTAAAAATATTTTAACTCCAACAGTTTCTTTAAGCGCCGGACTGACTTTTGAGACTGAAGTTTGTATTGCACACTTGCAAGTAGGGAAATGTGATCTGACACCGGCAACTAATTTTAATTTTGTTATCGATTTCAAACAAGTAAATCGAGTTGTTTTACGAATTCATATGAACAACAACATAATTTTACACCCCATTCCTGATCATCTCCATGAACCAAACGGTATCTTGTTCTGCCTTCAACGTCAGAGTTATAGGTACGTTGAAGTCAGAACAAGATACCGTTTGGTTCATGGAGATGATCGGGGATAGGCCAGGGGAGGAACCCCTCGGTCAGAGGGACCGTCATAATAATATACTCATACTGATTATCTCTATCCGTTCCGACTTCGGGAGGTCAAATAAGGCCAATCCAATTGCATCGAGGAGTGTGACAAGGGGATGTTATTTCCCTTAAACTGTTCACCAATGCTTTGGTGGACGTCTTTAAGACTTTAAACTGTGCAGAATGAGGCATAAATATTAAGGGCAGGTACCTCTCACATTTTCGTTTCGCCAATGATATCGTTGTGTTGGCTAACTCTTTGGAGAGCTTGCAGGAGATGTTGCACGGCCTAAAGTAATCCTCCCGACGTACTGGCCTTAGGATGAACTTGGACTAGACAAAGGTCATGTTCAACGAAAATTTTCTCCCTAGGTCGGCCAACGACGATGGTGCTATTCTCGAAGTCGTAGGCGAATACGTCTATCTCGGGCAACTATTGCAATTAGGTAGATATAACTCCGAGAAGGAAGCCGATAGAAAGATTCAGTTGGGTTGGGCAGCATTTCGGAAGCTACGTCACATTCTCACGTTGCCTATACCGCGGAGCTTGAAGACAAAAGTCTTCAACCAATGCGTTCTCCCCATGATGACCTACGGGGCCAAAACATGGCCTGTTAATTTAGGATTGGTCCGCAAGTTTGCGGTAGCTCATCGGGCTATTGAAGTGTTATGTTGGGTGTTTCTTTGTCCGATAGAATTCGTAACGAAGTCGTAAAGCTGAGAAATAAAATATCCGATATCACGCGAATAACCAGCTCACTAAAGTGACAAGGGGCTGGTCCCACACGCGGAAGCACGGATAGCCAAGGTTCTGGAGTGGAGGCCGCGTTCAGGAAAACGAAGTGCTGGTCGACCGTTCACCTGGTGGAAAGACAATCTCCGTGCAGTAGCTGGTCCGGGATGAATGCGAGTAGCAGGTGATCGGTCATCTTGGCGCTCCTTGAAAGAGGCCTATGTCCAACAGCGCACTGATGAGGGCCGATAATGATGACGATGATGACTAAAGTAACTAAACTGTGCCATGTCATTTTGCCGGTTTGCCACCTTACCAACTGGCCACGACTTCAACTATATGATATTTAATTAAATACTTGCTAAGTAACACAACAGCTTCTGACAAAAATAACCCTTCACCTTGCTGGCGACGTCTTTGCCTATAGACAAAGAGATAAGACGAACTTTACAAAATCTCTTATTTGTGTGTGTGTGTGTCATGACGCGGACGTAAATAGACTTGGCCCAGAGTGTTAAATGGACAAATAATTAAAGTAGTTGGGTGACCGAGATTCACTATAGGCCATATTTAGTTACTACAACCACTATAATTTATCAGACTTTTGGCGTTATCAACTCATTTAAAGTTTATTTTCTTCTTTGTATAAGAGTTATGAACGTGATGGAGGTAAGGTAGGTGTATGAGCAACATGACATTATGTAGTTCCCGTTCTTCTCAGGGAACTGGCGTGAAGATGTGTTGTTGACTCTGTTGAATTTTTTTTGACTAATGAGGTATCTATATGTAGTTTAGATATAATATGATGATATATGATAACGATGATGATATAGTATGATATCTATATGTAGTTTAGACGACGATTTAAAAACATAAATAACTCGGATACTTTTTATTTAACAGAAACAAAAAATTATAAAATAGACAAATTAACTGAAGGAACAAAAACTCGACTGCTAATTGAAAAGAAAAAACAGGGCTTCATAGTCGCGGTACATTTTTTAAATCTTGACAAAATTCTACATGATAAATAATGCGGCCCAAAATGCAGCAGTCGTGTTTTTTTGGTATTTTAATTAAATATTGATTCAATAATTGTTAAGTTGGTTGAACATTAAAGTTTTTTACTGGTGGACTCATTTGGTATATAGGCCGTCGATAGTGGCTAAACGTCATAGAAAATTTTAATCGATTTACGAAGTGAATATCGTTATCATTTCAATTTTTATCTGTGTATTCATTCCTGAGTGTAGTAAGATTCAGTCGACTTCAGCCGTCTTTGACGTACAAATATTATGTTGGACTGATTATTTTCATTTACCTACTCACTTAGGTCCCGTTAAAAAAATGTTGTAGATGTAGTCGTTTCGAATTTGTGCGGTATATTTTATTAATGTGATTGGACCATTGTACAACTACAAGGTAAATAAGTTAAACTGTATATGTAGTGTTGTAACATTTTCTTCTGCGTACTTGCTGTTTATTAATATGTATTTTAGGTGTTTGGTGTTCACTAATGCTTCTTTTTGAAATTATTCAACAACAAAGGACCTGAAAAATAATTGTAAATAAAGTAGTAAGTGGTTTTAGTACATCAAAAAATTACGTAGGCGTATTTTATTATAGTAGCATGTTTAAAGGCTAAAAAATATATATCATTTCTCGCGCCGTGATTTCACCGCCTATAATTGTTGGATGTTTTAAATTTGTTAGTACACTTTGAAAAGATGTCTTTTCTACTGTAAAATTTAAACACGATATTAATTTTAGAGATGCACCAATAATTTCACTTGTTAAGCATGCGAATAGTCTCTCGCCAAGACTGTTATTTGCATTTTAATTTAAAGTGAAAGTCATTACTTTTGTAAATATCTCCTATGCACCAACTCTATTTAATATTTAAATTATTTGTAAGCATAGGATGTCAGCCTGCCCCACTCATCCACTAAATTTTCATATCATATATCCTAAAAATACTAACATTTTTGACAGCCAAACCTTAAAATAATGAAGTATAATAATTGTAAGAATTGTTGTCTTTATGACAGTCTTAATCTCAAACAAAACATAATTAATATCTAACGTGAGAATAGCTCCAATAAATGCAGATAAGTTCAAAGTGCTTAAATGGTTTTAAATGAAGGAGAAGAGATTTCACATTTATGTTTATAACAAGGTAAATGGGCAATAGAAAGCTGCTACAATATAGTTTTACTTGAGTTAATAATTGTGTGAGCTATATCAAGTTGGTATTATATTTTGTTAAAACTTGATGTAAGTGCACAAATAAAGTTAACAATATTTTCAAATATTACATTTATGTAAACCTACTTTATTTTCTCAGAATAAAATTGTAATAAATTATGATTTAGTAATTTAATTACATAACAGCAATTTGTGACAAAAGTAACTTCGGCTCCAAGTATTCATTATTTAGTTATAAGGCAAACAGTCTTAAATTTAGTATTTATATAAATAGTTGCCTAGTGTGATAAAGACAATAGCTACTTTCACAGAGTTATCTGGAAAAAAGAGGGACATCTTGCTTTGTAAATAACAGTTTCATAGTTTTAATATAATGAAAGTAGTTATCATCACCAATATCTGGTCTGCTGGCCTTTGTCAGAATCTATATTTGAATATTTCTAAAAGTGACTGATAGACACTGTATAGTTCATATTATAAAATGCTGAACCCCCAGACTCTACATGACATGGTTTGTGAATTTTTAGTGGCCCATTACTGGGCGGGAACGGAGGATAGCAACACTTCAGCAATTATGCGAATGGCCATTGGTAGTTATCAATTTCTATCAAATAATATAGGAAAAGACCTTACAACTAAAAAAAGGTAACCTTTTTGGAGTAGCTAACTAATCGAAAATTTTAAAAGAATTTAGAGTCATAGTTATGGTTAAAGATGACTACCTCCAGCCCGATGGACTACAGGGGTGGGTGGAATATGGGTTGCCAAGGAGTAGGTCCTTACAAAAAATAAAATCAACTATATTAGAAATAATAAACTTGCAATGTACTTTACAAGTTTATTCTTTCTAATAATTTTTTTTGACACATTATGTTTATAAATACTTTTGGTAACTGTGTATAGTATAAATATTTGATCAAACTAAGTGTACACACTTGTTTCATGTCTTCAAAAATAAAATGAAAATACTTGCTGCTGACTGTAGTTGTAAAGAATTCTCATAGAACCCACACAAGCATAGTTTTAACCTTAATAAGAATGATTTATCAATATTGTACATATACATTTTATTTGACATGAATACTTGCCAAAAAAGTGTTCTAGAATGACATTAAGTAAAAAGAAACTTTGCCAACTAACTATCGTAGTTCTTCTAAACCACTAAAACCAAAGTACCTACCATAATCTTTCGTCACTGCCCTTTCTTCTTGAATTAGATCTTTCTTCTAGATATCTTTCATTTAATTTCATGAAGACCAATTTCCTGTATAAATATTTGTAAGATCATTTGAATATATAAAATTTTCAGGAAGTAGGGTTTGAATTTTTTTTTTTGCTGAAATGGTATTTTGAGAATACTATGCCCATCTCAGATAAATGATTGATTTACATACAGTTGCATCACTATCAAACTGAGAATTTTGCTGAAATGGTATTTTGAGAATACTATGCCCATCTCAGATAAATGATTGATTTACATACAGTTGCATCACTATCAAACTGATAATTTTAGCATTTTGGGAGATTTCTTTTTATAAACGAGAAACGGAGTCCACTGGGCCCATTAAAATCCACACGGTTATCCAGAAATATTGTTGTTAACAGGGATTCAAGAACACCATTATAATGAACACATTCATAAGGGCTATACACTATGTATGTTACAGAAGTATTCCTGGAACACTTATAACGCAGAACCGTTTAAAACTGTTTCTAGAATTTTCCATTTATATGTGTACCTATAGTATATCTCCATTGGATCGTTTAATTCGCTACTGCTGTTTCTTTGCCTAACGGGAGAGCCCAGCCGCACTCCTGTCCTAGAGGCGTGCTATTATGCTAAGTAATGTTGTGAATATCAACCCCAAAAGATTCTTATTAAAGCTGATATAAAAAATATGTTACCAGAGGTTCCTAATTTATGAGGAGCTTTTTAACGACAACGATAGAGCAATATAATGCTTTTTAAATGACGATAGCGTAGACGTCAACGAAAATCTATATATTCATTTCAATTTAAGTAAATCATTTTTGTTAAAGATCTCTTGAAACAACATCATGCCATCAACGCATTTGAATCTACGCGAAGACGATGTGGTCCGGTTGGCGCTAGAATTTTTGCACAATCGCGATCTGCATATCACCCAACTGTCGCTCGAACGAGAAACCGGCGTTATAAACGGAAATTACGCCGACGACGTGCTTTTCTTGCGCCAGCTCATTTTAGACGGTCAGTGGGACGATGTCTCGGAATTTATACAACCTTTGAGCGCACTAAAAGCCTTCGAAGCAGACAAATTTAATTACGCCATTCTCAGGCATAAATATATAGAGCTACTCTGCATAAGATCTGAAATAAAAGCCTACAACAACGTGGAGAATATCGTCGACGAGGTAGTGAAAGTTTTGAACGATCTAGAGAAATTAGCTCCATCCAAAGAGGAGTATTCCAACCTGTGTCTCCTGCTTACCCTACCCAGTATCACAGATCATGCGCAGTTCAAGAAGTGGAACCCGAGTAATGCCAGGGTGCAATGCTTCCGTGAAGTTTATCCTTTGGTTGAACAGTTTCTACCGTGCGATAAGAAGTCGGCGTCTAGCGGCATGGTGCTCAAATGTGCGAAAAACGATCGACTAATGCAATTACTAATTAAGGGGATACTATATGAATCATGCGTCAATTACTGTCAAGCGAAAGCCACAGGTTCCAAAGAGGCGCAGTCGAATGAAGTCAATTTTTCCCGATTGCTGGACGGATCTGGATTCGACGAATCAGACTTGAGCCTCCTATCCTGGCTTCAGTCTATACCGGCAGAGACTTTCAGTGTTCCTTTTGAGCAGAGAATGTTGAACGTAGACGTAGAGAAATTGGAAAGACCTTCACTCCACACTTCTTGGACGGAACATATGTTCGTCACACCGATCAAGCCAAGAACCTTTCCCCATTTGATGCCGTTTAAAAGGCCACGATCAGCGGCTGACGCTATGACCCGTTCCCTACGACCACATCCCGACGGGGCACCGCGGCACCCGGCCGTGATGGCCCTGTCCGCTATCGACTATGGTCCTTCCTCCTCTTATTTTGCAGGCTTCCACCTCACTGGTATTAAAGGCAACAAGCTCATGAATACCTCCGTCGATCGATTGTTCGATAACAAAAATGGGGATAGCATTTACAATGGTTTAAGCGATACGTTGAAGCCTATAGAGGAACAATTGAAACCGATTGGGGAATCGAAAACAAATGAGTCTAGTAGTATAGGAGCGTCCAACGCCACTACTCCAGAGCATAGGCACGATTATTCGGCTTCGTCTATCTCGGCAACAGTTTCATTAGACCGGCCAGCAGACAGAGTTCCTAAGGAGTTTGTGGTGGACGGGGACTTCAGGAGAGAGCTGCTTAAAGAGTACCAGATTCAGAAGCAGCGCGAATGTGACGATTATTTGCGGAACCTCTGCGCATCGGAGATAAGACAGAAACCGTAAGTAACAAATGTAAATTTCATAGATATATAAAAATTTTCTTTATAGTTTAATTTTATAGTATAGTTTATAGGTAGGGTAACAAAAGGGAACAAGTCTTTGGTGGTGGCCTACGCCCATAAACATCCTACCAATCAACGGCGTTGACGATGTATTGGCTTCTTTGCCGCACATGTATATCGCAAGCATGCAATTGGGGCTTTACAACATTATGAACACAATCTAGGGTTAGCACATGTGTGGTCACAGTTTCACGTCGCTATTATAAGAGCGGGAGGGGCCTCTCCGTTCCCCGCTCCCAGCCTGTGCCAGCCGGATTACGCGGATCTAAACAACCTTACGTAAAGTGTCCCTGTTCAAATTTCCAGTATGGAGTCCAGCGAGGTGCCGGCGCACTCGACGACGGTGAAGTTCAACCCGCAGGCCGCCGAACTGAACCCGAAGATGAACGAACAGTCGCAGATTTTCAGGTGAATGGTTTTTCGGAATCATATACTGATTATTCACAATAATATATGAATAATGTGTATATATGTTACCTTGACTGTACATATATACCTGTTAGTAGGATATAAAATTATAAATGCGACCATTGCTCAGATTTTGAGTGAAATATAATTGTATAAAGGTTTTCTCTTATTAAATTTTTCTCACTTTTGCAACATTTCATAATACACACCAATTTTAAAAAAACCCTTTAAATTTTATTGCCAGACTGACAAAAAAGTGACCCAATAAGGATTTAGTTTTTTTTTATTTTGATGTTACATACATTACTTAGGGTACATTCTACGCGGTCGCAACCGGGCCCGATGCCGTCTTAGAAAATATTCGTCACCAATATCTTACAAAGATACTATTGATCTTACTGCCGTTGTTTTGTATTCGTAGCGTAATTTGCATAAGGGGCTCGTAGTATCGGGCGGCTGGGACGCGGTCTGCGCCACCTTATGGCTCCTCTGTCGGGTGATCAGCGATGCCGCAGGGCTTCAGCTTCTCCGCTCTGGATCCATACAAACACCACGGCCAGGGGCATTCCCTAGCGATAAAAAAAATATGGGTGCGACTCCACGATGCCACAAATACAGAAGTATGTGGCTGTCTTTAAAAATTCCTCGAGCTGAATACACGAATTACGGCTAGAAGGAGAGCCACGCACTTCAATATCTTTCTTGTGGCGTTTTTGTGGGAGTTTATAAGCACTTACACTCTTACATCCTGTTTGCCTGTAGCAAAAAAAATGTGTTGGTTCTTTATTATGAGAGACAGTTCCTTGGTTGCGCTCCGCTGACGGCAATTTTTTACTTAGCCATAAAGTGCATCATTGTTATGATTGTGGCAATCTTGGTGCTCGCTAGGGCAGGCCATTTATGTAGTGCAGCGTAGCACAGCGGTCATATGTGCGAGCCACCAGCTGTCTGCACAGCGTAACCCAGTGATATTATCATGTCAACACACTTTTAATATTATAGATATTTCATTACACGGGAGGGTTCCCGCAAGATCAAAATTATCTAAGTAAATAGCAATAAACGGTGTTTTAGTAATTTTGTTTGTTTGTAGTAATTTTATTGTTACTAGTAATATTACTGAAAATAATCACGTAAGCTTTAAGTAAAGTTATTAAATATAGCTAGATTTATTAATTAGTATATACGTCAGTGTAGAATCACCTGTCCCTGGTGTGCCGCGCACATGACACGGCCGCAACTGCTTGTACAACTGCACGAGCACTCAGTAGGCGGGGCCTTTATTTGTTTGTGGAGTTTTTGTCTCTGTGATGCTCTGCTCTTGGCTTCCATCATCCTGGGGGATGGCGGGTCATTCAGAGGTCGTATACACCGCGTGGAACACGATGAGAGGGAGATGTTACTCCGCTCAGTCCCGAGGCCACTAATCTAATAATGCCTATTTCCTTGTACATTTCAGAAAGGCAGAAATCACCGAGTCGATTGAAATCGCAGACTCTACTATCGTAAGATATTTTTATTATTTATTTTACTATCAAAAAAAAAAAAAACATTTAATCAAAATACTTTTGAATTACTCTTTGCTGTTTATAAGTCTTATTTGTACATGTGCACCTGTGCCTAAATGCTAATAACATTATATAACAATTGACTTCAATTGGTAGGGTTCACATATCTGTTGTGTTTCATAAACCGTATTATAAAACAGTCGTTTATGCTTAGTCCGCCGGCTCTGTACCATTAATTATCGTAGGTGTGGTGTATAAGAGCGGTGCGCCGCTAGACAAAGTGAGTGAAAGTCGGCGCATTCTGTGAGCAGTGGTTGGTCAGGCAACCGTGGCCGGCGGTGTCAGCGCTGGTTGCCGAACCGCGGCTGTTCTATATCTCGTTGCGCTATCGCACTGGCGATTGGCGATAGAGCGTAGCGTTTACCGTTCTCTACCATTATACCCAACCTATCGCTTGTGTTATTCAACAGTCGACTATCAAAAAGATGATTTGTCTAGAGGACGCAAACTAACCATCTTTTAATTTCGCCCTTAAACTAAAAAAGCATAAACCTTTACATGTGTAATAGTATTTTTTAATGTTATTCCTATTTAAATAATTAACGTAGTGGTCAGGTCACTAGGCCACTAGTGTGCGTTACGATGGATAGTCAATTCGACCGATGGCTAGCATTAGGAATGATCTCTGAAGGCACATGCTTGTTGTTCTCGCTCTAGAGTGCACAACGTGTAATTTGTACACTTATACTACGATGACCCCAGATCCAGGTCATAAAGGTTCGTGCCAGGTTTAACATAATCT
The DNA here is from genome assembly GCA_017140195.1 of Eumaeus atala. Lineage (NCBI taxonomy): Eukaryota > Metazoa > Arthropoda > Insecta > Lepidoptera > Lycaenidae > Eumaeus > Eumaeus atala. The sequence goes on along the minus strand of JAFELO010000636.1, from coordinate 47,759 downwards.
ACATGAAGCTTGTCGTTTGTTTCGTTTGTGACTATTTGGAATTCGTCGGTGGGCGAGCTCGTGACTGTACTACGCTGGCGTGTGGTGAACGCGTCGCCGTTGTGTTGAGTAGAACTCGAATTGTTGCGATAACACTCCGTCAGTGAAAGACAGTAGAGCACGATTTGTTCCAAAAAGTAAACTGATGTTACGACGAGGTAGTGCCATACTACATTGGAGGATGTAAATAATAATGTCTCCTAGGCAAAGTACTTGTGCCGGCACGACCGGGGAATTTCCTCTCGCTCACTTGATACCGGTGTAAAGTGACACTAGCGCACGAAACGCGATAGTGATAT